>JAHRHJ020001109.1:0-402188 GCA_019776745.2 Taxus chinensis | reverse complement strand
TTTAGTATTTATGGTTTAGGGCTAAAGGTTTAGGGTTTATGGGTTTTACAATTCAAGGTTTAGGGTTTAGGGTTTTGAGTATAGGTTTTAGGGTTTATGATTTATGGTTTATGGTTAAGGGTTTAATGTTTAGGATTTAGGGTTTTGGGTTTTAGGTTTATGGTTTAGGTCTAAGGGTTTAAGATGGATTATAATTTAGGGCTTAGGGTTTAGGGTTTAGGGTTTATTTTTTAGGGTTTATGGGGTTTACGATTCAAGGTTTAGTTTTTATGGTTTATGGTTTAGGGTTTAGGATTTATAGGTTAAGGTTTATGATTTCGGGTCTAATATTTAGGGTTTAGTGCTCAAGGTTTAGGGTTTAGGGTTTAGGGTTTAGGTGTTAATGTTTAAAGTTTATGGCTAAGGGATTAGGGTTTAGGGCTTATAGTTAAGGTTTAGGGTTTAGGGTTTAGGTTTTATAGTTTAGGGCTAAAGGTTTAGGCTTTATAGGGTTTATGATCCAAGGTTTAGTTTTTAGGGTTTATGGTTTCAACTTTAGGGTTTAGGGTTTAGGATTTATGGTTTATGGTTTACAGTTTAGGGTATAGGGTATCAGGTTTATGTTTTAGGGTTTAGGGTTTAGGGCTAAAGTTTTTTTGTTTATTGGGTTTATGATTCAAGGTTTAGGGTTTAGGGTTTAGTGCTCAGGGTTTAGGATTTAGGGTTTAGGGTTTAGGTTGCAAGGTTTAAGGGTTATGGCTAAGTGATTATAGTTCAGGTTTTAGTGTTTAGGGTTTATGGTTTAGTGTTTTACGTTTAGGATTTAGGGTTTGGGGTTTAGGTCTATGGGTTGAAGATGTATTATAGTTTAGGGCTTAGGGTTTAAGGGTTTAGGGTTAAGGGTTTATGGTTTAGGGTTTATGGGGTTTACGATTCAAGGTTTAGTTTTTAAGGTTTAGGGTTTCAAGTTTAGGGTTTAGGATTTATAATTTAAGGTTTACGATTTAGGGTCTAATATTTAGGGTTTAATGCTCAATGTTTAGGGTTTAGGGTTTAGGTCTCAAGGCTTGAGATTTATGGCTAAGGGATTATAGTTTAAGGCTTAGTGTTTAGGGTTTAGTGTTTGGGGTTTATGATTTAGGGCTAAAGGTTTAGGGTTGATGGGGTTTACGATTCATGGTTTATTTTTTATGGTTTAGGGTTTAGGGTTTAGGGTTTTGATTTTAGGGTTTATGGTTTAGGATTTATGGTTTATGGTTTATGGTTTAGGGTTTAGTGTTTGGTTTAGTGCTCAGGCTTTAGGGTTTACAATGTAGGGGTTAGGGTTTAGGGTTTTGAGTTTAGGGTTAAGGTATTAGGATTCATGGTTTATGATTTATGGTTTAGGCTTTAATATTTACTGTTTAGGGTTTAGTGCTAAGGGTTTAGGGTGTAGGGTTTTTTATTTAGGGTTTACGTATTAGGGTTTAATGTTTAGTGCTAAAGTTTTAGGGTTAATGGGGTTTGCGATTCAATGTTTAGTTTTTAGGGTTTAGGGTTTATTACCCAGGGTTTAGGTCTCAAGGTTTAAGCTTTAGGGTTAGGCGATTATAGTTTAGGGCTTAGGGTTTAGGGTTTAGGGTTTAGAGTTTATGGTTTAGAGCTAAAGGTTTAGGGTTTATGGGTTTTATAATTTTTCTCCTAACTCCATGTATTTTTGAAGTTATGGCTTGGTGGAGTTTCTTTGGAAAATTTTCCCCTGAAAGGCCTGCAGCCAGTAATATTATGCCACGTGCCCTTAGAAGTGGCGGGTGTTTGAGGAAGACTTGGATATTTTACCAAGTATTTGGAAAAAAATTCAAAAGGGATATTTTGCCCTGCGGGCCCGCCAGTGAATCAGATTATGCCACATGTCCAAAGGGGAGAAAATTGAAAATTTTAACTAAGTGTTGGCACATGGAAAATTTTGAAGGAAATGCCCACGCCCAATCACATTTTACCATGTGTCGTATGGCATCAGACCAGCGGAATGCGGAGGAAAAGTTATAATTTTGGTAAAGTGTTTTTGCCAAATGTCAAAAGGAAAGTTTTTGGCCCACTGCCCCACCAACTAATCATGTGATGCCACGTGTCCCCGGGGGTCAAAGCTACAGAGCATGAGAGAAGATTGGGAATTTTTCCCGAAGTGATTACGCAAAAGGAAAAATGTTCACCCAGGCCCTGCATCTAGTAAGATGCTTCCAAATGTCCTAGACTGGTGGAAGGTGCGAAGAATTTGGGAAATTTTCCCAAGCAAAAAAGAAGTAAATTTCAAAGGAAAAATTGCCCCCCAAAGCATGAACCAATGGAAGCCCACCACATGTCCACTTGGTGGGAAAAGGGAGAAGGAAAATCCTACATCGAATAGGGTTTTGCCATGTGTCCAGGTTAGAGAAATGGTCAAAAAGTGATGGAAAATTCAGGAGGAAATGCCATGTGTCCTTAACTCATCAACCTGACGGGGAATTTTTGGGAAATTTTCCAAAGGGAAAAACAATGGAATATGAAGCATTAAAGGCCCACGCCCAATCAAAACCAAAAAGTGAAAAATTTTAAAAAAATTGCCCGCTAATCCGAATTGGCCCTGTTTTTCCCTAAAATTTAAAATGGCCATATCTTTCGATCCAGAGCTCGGTTTTTCACATTTTTTATATCAATGGAAAGCTGGTGAAATTCTATACAAGATTCTAGTGTAATTTTTTGAATTTTCATGGAGTTTAGGGAGATAAAATTGAAAAACGCCTCTAACACCTGGTCATGGATAGAAATGATGTTTCAACCACCATTTTTGATGAAGAATTGCTCACATTCTCTCCTAGCATGGTGAAAAATGTCAGGGGATGGGCCTGTAAGGATTCCCATGATGTCTTACTATATTTTTGGTTGGTGGTTGAAGCTCTCCCACATTTTCCCATGTTTCTCTCTCTTGGGGTCTTGGTTTTGCACTGTAAAAGCCAGATTTGGCTCTTTTTTCAAAGGTTGAACATTTTTTATTTATTACAGGCTCCCTCTTTCACCAAAAAAGTGATTTTGGTGGAAAAATCAGACCTTTTCCAAGAATGCAACCTGTTTTACCTCTCAGGTGTTAGAATACAAGTGGTTTTTGATGTAAAAATTACAATACAGGCTCTTTGAATGAGTTTAATCCTCTGTTTGTGTTGTTTGATTCATTTCTGACCCTCCATTACAGTTATCAATTTGTGCATGAAGTTTTGTTACATTTTTATGAATTGTATCAATTTGCAGAGGTAAGAAATGCTCGCCACTCCTTTGGTGCATCACCTTATTAGCACTAGTTTCAGTTTCTTTTGCATTCTCTATCTCTATCCACTTTGGAATTCAGAGTAGGATTTTTAGTTTGAAACCTCTGTATAACTTACAAGTAATATATCTAATCAGGGGAGTTGAGGAACCATCCTCTAATCTGGATATTATTTTTCCCATTTTATAAGTCCCACACTTGGGTAAAAGTTTCAATGTTTGTGCAATCACACTGGATGTCCAAAATGTCAACTAGAAGTCTGATCAACATCCAGGGGTGCTACTGATTTACAACAACAGTAACCTCACCACAACCCTTTCCATGGGCTCATTGTCCCCTTGTAATCTCCACACTATGAGTGCAGGATCTAGTCCTCTCATTGGAGGCCTGTTGTGCTCTGTACTCGGCATATGAGGGAACATCTAGCCTGACAGCTAACAAATGATCATGGTAATACCATGCCTCTCCTAGGGCATCTCTTAACCTGGCCATGGGCACTCTCTGTGGAGGTGCCATACATATTGTTACCTACATAGGTAGGTCTATACAATAGGACCTTGTCCCTAAACCTGCACTGAGCTATGTACTAGTGCTAGAGCTTGAGTCGGCCCAAGAATATATGCTTGTGCCTATAGTTGGGCCTGAAGGGTAGTAATCTATGCCTGTGCTCCTGTCAGTTGGCCCTGTAGACCCATAACTTGTCCTTACGCTATGGCCAGCTAGATCTATAAAGCCTGAACATGTTCCTGTAGGGTGGCTATCTGCCCTCCATCTCCCCTTGCCTCCACATGTGTAGGTACTTGTTGCTGCCCGACCTGAGTCTGTAGCACCACTATCTGGGCTTGGAATGTGTCAACCTGTGCCTCTGTACCTATCAGCTTCCCCTGCATGATACCAAGTTACGTCACCAACGTAGCCACCTACCCCTATAAGGCATCTCTCTAAACTGTGATGGTGGCTAAGTTTGGCTTCCCTGGCCTCAGTGGTACGGCTCTTAGCTGTGTCGGCCACCACTACCTATACCCATCTACAACCCTAGCATCATCAATCTGAGTATCTGCATGCTGCTCCTCCTGTCCAATCAGTACTTTGGGTTGTGGTGGAGACATAGGTCTCCCCACATCATCTCTTTGGTACTGTGGGAATGGAGGCAGTACATCCTGCACTAATCCAAACTAGCATCTAACCCACTCTATGGGTATCCACTCATGCTCCCCCACTCTCCTCCCCTCTATCCACAGATGTATCTATAGCCCAGCTAGCTCCGTGGCCATCTATTTGTATAAAGGAAAGCCCACATACGGCAATAAAATGTACAACTCAACAACAATACTCCACTTTCAGACCCTAGCTGGAATCAACATACCACTGCAAATTTAACCTTCAACAATTGTTGGAAACCTAAAATATAGCTTCTGAAAACTCTTTGTGGGAATGCATCTAACCTAAGTTGAGCTTCCCCACTAGTCAAACACAAACAATGAGTTCATCCATTCTTCCAACAATGTAGTAGCATGATGAAAATGGATGCTAAACCTCTGTAGAAAAACTACAAAGGGTTTTCATAGCTTTGGAGTATAAACCTGTGGAAAGCAATGCAAGTTTAGACCATGCAAACCATGTCTGATGTATAATCATGTCAACAGGATTTCTTCTACATGCAGTAACCTCAGGAATCTCCTCCCCCTAATTTTCATTTGGTCCAGTGTGAACTACCCAAAACTGCCTAATCATCTCACTTTAACCACATGTAATGTCATCTCCTCTAAATTAGATCTATACTTCATTCCATAGCTCATGCTAGTGTTATGGAATGTCAGGTCTACTACACCCTAGGGGAAATAAAAATTATAAAGTACTTTTTACCTTTTCCTCAGATGCATCTTGTCATTAGATTGAATTAACTTAAGTGCCCCCAATATGGGTAACTGTAGGATCCTATATACATCCTCTAGGGTGATCATCATCTCACCCATCAGCAAATGGAAGATATTGGTTGCTGAGTCCCATCTATCGATGAGGGCAACCATAAGACACAGCCTCCCGGAAATACATGTCGGTAGTGCCTCACCCCTATTAATCCCACCCTGCTATATGACATGCCACCACTCTGCTTGACGTCAAAAGCTCTCCTGATACTCTCAATAATGAAGGGTGGCACTCAGGGCTCTCATCTAGGTAGCTTGTCTCTCACCTGCATCCCATAAAATCACTGTATTAGTATACCTTTCAATCAAGTGCTTACCCGATTTTACACCACATATCAGCTGACCTAATCTACCCAAACCCCTGCATCTACCCAAATCCATCCTTTGTGTTTGCTATGTACCAAATACCTACCATGCATAACCCCTCTACCCATGACCTATTTAACCTAACCCTCAACCAAACCTACCCAAACCTAAGGTTAACTAACCCCGACTATCCCCAACTGACCATAGTCTCTTTTTAACTGGCACTAGTCACTGTTCTTGTGACCGGCACTAGTCGCTACCCACCGATGTCGGTCACAAGTCAACCGACATCGGTCACTGTCGCACCGCCCGCCCTGACTTTCCAACCCTACTTTTTTCCCTTCCTCAACATTCTACCCACCCCAAATCCCTCTTTACACCCTTCATTATTCCTATATTACCCTTTTTCCCTACCCCTTACCATCCACTATTACCTTTTACCTCTCTTTTTCCCATTTTTAAATTCTTTCCCCCCACACCCCCAACCCATTTTTAAATATTTTCTACATATTACATCAAATTAACTCAAAAATAAAAACCAAAGGTTTCCAATCCTATCTGATCTCACTTCCACCATCATGGTGGCACCTCCGGTCTCTGTGCCACTCCTCTCAAGTGCTCTCTGGCCTCTTCCATCCTTAACTGACCTCCAACTCTCTCAACCAATCCTCAGCCACACGAATTGTGCCACCTAATCTCGCGTTCCCACCTCTCAATCACTCAATCTCACCTATGTGGCTCACCAACCAAGATCTCCGTAGTACTCTTTTGTCCTATTCCTCTTTTTTATCTTCTTGTCCTTTTCTCCCTTTTCCAAATGCATAACTAACTTTTCAAATGTGGGTTTTTTTGCTTTTTATACCCTACCCAACCCGGGCCGATGTCGTTAACCCTTGACCATTTTCAGTCTTTTGCCCTAGACTACCGTTGTCGGGCTACCCTACACTATCATTGATTCATTACAACTAATGTTGGTTACCCTAGCATACTCATTGCCCTCACATTTACCTCATTTCCCTCATCTCCCTTTTATTTTTCCTTCCATACACCTACCTGGACCACTATTAACCTTCACCTCTAGCCCTCCACCCTCTTCAACCTCCTCGCATCTTCTGTTAACACCTTATTATTTTACCCCTACCTTGGCCTTACCACTCCATGACCTTGATATTTGGACCTGTACCATCACTAGTGACCTTTGACCTCATGTGTTCTCTATACCTTGTGACACTGTTACCTGTGTTGTTGATCTAATGACCTTACCTAGCCTATTTCCATGACTGTTTATCCTAACCTTGTATACTTAAATGTACCTAACCTGGATACCAAATCCATACTTGGATATAGATTCACCCAACCTTGTCTTGGATAAACCTATCGACCTTAGACGATGTAGAGTTTTCCTACTCTTCAACCTAGTGGCATGTTACATTTTATATGTGTGTGTGCGTTTGACTTTTGCTACCTTTAACCCTAACCCATTACCTAGATCACCCACGTAGACCTTTCACCCTCTTCTTGACCTGCACCCACTTCCCTTTTCCTCACATTTACCTTTTATCAAACCACTCACCGCTTCAACCTGTTGCCTCGTCAGTTCTTGGTTTGAGGGGGATCACCTTCACCCCCACATGGGGCAACCACATCTTATTTTTGTTAGCATCACTTACCAATACAAGCTACAACAAAAAGGGGAAAAATGTAGACACTAAAATAGGTCACACTCCCCTTTGGTCCCTCGACAGATAAGCACCCTTTATTACATTCACCTAGCCATAAACCCCTTCACCCTACTAATATTAATTTAATTAATTTAATTCAATTAATGCATTATCCTCACCATATTTATTATTTAAATATATTATTTAAATAATATCCACATAAACAGTTCACTTAGACACCTCACCAAGATAACTCAACCTAAGACCTATTCTTAGTAAGTTACCATAACTAACTAAGACTTACCCAAACCCTAAAAATCAATGCCTACACTCCCTCTAACCACATTCCCGCATGCTCACAAGAAGCTCCCAGTATAATCCACGGGATAACGACACAAGATCCAAGGAAATCATGAGGATCTCCCTAAGTTTAGTAAACCTAGGAAATCCTGCCTTGACCGACATCTGGTTACCCCTAACCGTCGTCCGTTAAGCCAGACCGTTGTTGGTTACCCCCTTTTTAACCCCAAAACTAACCTTATTCTCAAGGTTGGCAAACATTGGGAGAAAGTTTTCGAGCAAGCACAAGATCTCAAAAGATAACGCATCTTCAGAGAGTCAATTCTAGCAAGAACTCACATCCAAGGAAGGAGATTGAGTATCTTCTCCTGCACACAACCATCCCAGCCACATTCGATCTATTTAAGCAAAGAGAAGTGTGCATGCAGCCCATGCAGAAGCTTTCTCTTCAGTCAGCAATCACTTGTAGTCTTCAAACCCATCATCAACACCTCCATCCTTCACACACAGACTTTCAAAAATGAAATCCAAGTAAGTTATAACATCATACTTTCCTGGTTATTTCATTTCATCATTATTTTATCATCCATTGTTTATCTTGCTCCTTATTGACCATCTCCAACATTTTCACCTCCATAGACCCATTAAAACCTTACAAAAGCCTACTCTAGTCACCCATTACCTCATCCCGACCAACCAAAATCCTTTGTGTAATCACAAAGAGAGACCAAAAATCCTATTTTGTGACATTTTTAGATCTCACAGTAACCGGTGCCAAGTATACCTAACCATAGTTAGTCACCATTGACCGACTGCCGGTCTCTGTTTTTACCCACACGGACTTAAACAGATACCTATCCACCAATTTTACCTCACCTTCACTCACCTGTGACCTACCCGAGACCTTTATCAGACCTGTAGAACCTAGAACTTACCATTTGACCTGTGGATTCTATTCATAGCTTAGCCTAATAGATTAGATGTATTTCTTATTGTGTTTTAAGTGAGATACCTAAATCATTTTAAACTAACAATAGGATTTACTTTGTTTTAGCATTAAATTTTTTAAAACAGTGGACTGACAGCCATCTAAGAAGTATCATACTTCCCAGATCTAGCTTACGCTAGGCAGTTCACTGCACATATTGTTTAATGCTTTCTGGTGGTCTTGTTTTCATTACAGGTAGTTCCTCCTAGCCAAAAAGGAAGCTCTCACGGTCAATTGTGGATTCAGAAGTCATACGCGCATAACAACCCATCAACCAACATTTGAACAGGTATTCCTCCTATGCCCATTACCCTATCTGTTTCGTCAACATTCAAAGAAACAATCTAAGAAAAAGGTGAAACATAAATTTCTTCTATTATAATGTAGATGAAACTAAAAAGTGAAATAACCGGATGTGGCTATGTCCATGTGCATAGAATTTACTCTAATCTAATGAAATAAATTATTTTCATAATTTGTAATCATGGATTCTACTTCCTTTGGCTCTGACCTTAGAATCACGGGAAGAATTAAAAGCTTCACGTAAGTAATTATTCCCCTGACTTAGATTCCCATGTAAGAAAATATTTTATAACGAATGAATAATATGAAGCTATTTAGGTAAACTAAATTGTGAAGAAATTGATAACACTCTATGAAAATAACCCCCTTCAAATTATTCCAAGGAAAATCCACAGGGATAAGCTAGAAGGAAAATCCTGAAATAGAATCTTTGTTAAAGGAAACCTACTGTAACTATTATTTCAATTGAATCTTTGTAAATGAATATAATTAAGAGACTGAAAATCTGAAATCTATTTAAAATTAAAAAAAGAATTTTTCAGGAATTTAAAATGACACCTATCAACCTAGAAATTTTAACTACAGAGATAAATCTAATGATGGTAGTGCATAATTTATATACCCTCATCTTCATTTTGAATAAGTGCAGACCAAATGTGTCCGGGGAGATGTGCTAGAAAGTGTGCAGATAGAATGGGAGAATGTTGGAGTTGGCTTGTCCCTCAAATAGTGTTGTAAAACATTCGAGAAAGAGATAAAAAGGGTAAAAGAATGGGTTTTCTTATGTACTTCTTAGAGGGTTTCTTGAAACATAACATAACAATCCAAATCAAGAAAATCCAACCAATTCTTTGGGAAGAAGACTAGTTCTTATAGAAATTTGGTTGGGAAGTAAGTCCAACACACTTTAAAGTCAAGAAATTTTACATCACATAAACAAGGGGTAGTTAACTTACTAATAAAATAAATTACAAAAGTTGAGAATTTTAGTATGCATCTAACAAGATCAAAAAATCCACTTTTGTTAAGAAACATGCCCTAAAAATATGAGTTTTTCAGAGGGTCCCAAACACTTTTAGAACATGCATAAAATGGATCAGTTAAAACCACATTGAACCACCTATCTGCGATTAGACTAGAGGTTACGTAACTGTCATGGTGGTCTTGTGTATTTACCACCCAGGGGGACACCGGTTCATTATTTAACTGACCAGGGTGGTTGCATAACCATCGGTGTGGTAAAGCTGTAACTAAAATCCAAAAAGCTAAGGAAAATTTGTAAAATGATTTAAGGAAAGTTCTAAATTTAAAAAAGGACAAGCAATGTAAATAACATGTTGCAAGTGAGAATTTGGACCTTGAACATCATTTGAAAGATAATTTTTAATCATTGGGGATTTAACTATATTTGACAATGTTGCACTGTGTAATATCGGGTACATACAAGTGCATACCATTATTTTCAAATTTTTTAAGAACAAAATGTTAGGCAATAATAACTATTTTTTGCATGATTCAAGGTGGATATGATATTCATCACAATCATTCCAAAATTCATTTCATTTACTCTTTTTCATATTACATTTATGTTATTTCTTGATCCCATATTGATGTCATTTTACAACACTTATGGTTCATTTCAAACTTTTTTTAGCTAAGGGATTTAACACTCCAAGAGGTTTTGATCTCACAAATAAATTAATTCCTATTATTCATATACATCTCAAGTATTAAATACATTTTGGTCAAGTGAGACTCATTCAATGCAATATTATGAATTTAAGATACCTTCTACAAGACTATTTCAACCGTTGAATGATCATATATTAAGGGCATTTTAACAATAATCTTCATATAAGTGTACAATACTTATTGATATCATTGACACTCCAAGTGGTCTATACTATACCATGAGGAAAAAATTAAGGTAAACAAATTGTCTTTTTGAGTTGGTTAAATAGGCTTCGTAAGAATCCAAGGTATTGTTCGAGGCACTTCTTTCCAAGGTACTAATTTTTTGATTGAGAAGAGTAAAAGAGTTTGAAACCAAGAGTTTAATGCATACTCAAACCAACACTTACACTCACTCGTAGAGGATATATCTCCCAAAAAGATAAAAAATTGGTTAATACACCCCATAATATCCCTAAAAGGACATGATTTCCCACTAGGATGCCAAGGACAAGCACACTCCTAAGGAAAAAACATATCAATGAAATGATTGGAACTATGACACCTATATATGATGATTATACTCACACCAAATATTATATGGTACAAAAAGTGTATCAATTTACTTACAAAGACATACATAAGTCATGGACATGGTCTTGTATGGCTTGTCCCTAGGTAAAAAAAAATAAGAAAACACCTTGTAATATGTATAAGTTTTTTCTTAACATGATATGGTTAGATACTCATTTCATTTACATAGCTGAGGAAGGATGAGTTTCGACCAAATGTTAAGATGTTTATGAAGGAAAAAGAAAAATTAACATGGTACATGATTATTTTAATAACTCTAAATCATAATAAAAAATTGCAATACAACTACATATCAACTTCAATGAACACATGACATAACTAAATTTTATTTCATATTCATTTCTCCCCTTTCAAAAGGGTATGTAGATACAATTTTTTTAAAACTACAATATATCTCATAATTGTGGAAAAAATAACCATATTACAAGGTAACTAAAATATTAGAGTCAAAATATCCTCATTAATTCTATTTGTTGCGCTACCTATAACCTGCCAAACTTTTGTCAGTTTGGTTAGTGAAAGATGTAGGAATGGAATCATCCTAGGATCTAGCATATTTCCTAATTACAAATTTTCCATTTACAATAAAGTAGAAACACTTTTTATATACAAGAGATGTAAGAAATAATATTTAATTTAATTTCCTTTTCAAATCTAGAAATAGGTAGAGAGAGGAGAGATAGATAACATCCATTTTCTCACAATAAATTTTCTCAAAAAAAGAAACCAAATAGATATACAAGAAATCATATGTTAGTGCGTACAAGTTTTGTCTCTAGTTATATGACTTAGTAAGTGTCCATGACAATATTTTCTAATTTTGCTACAAGTTTATGAAAAAAATTCAAATTAGCCCAAATGGCTATAGAATTAAGATAAAATGCCAATGTCTGATGGTCAAAACACCAATAGATAGATCCTATACACTCTCCTAAATACAAGGAATTCATTATATTTGATGAAACATAAAACTAGTAAATGTGGTTCGCACGGAAAATACCTTTTCAAAGAAACATCTCACAAATGCAGTAGTTTGACCTTGTCACCAAATAATCGGAGGCCTACAAAATCCCATAGTAAAAATAGGTTGGAAAATGATATTCTTGGAACTAAGGATTGGTAGAGATTTTCAGGATAAATACTAGAGGTATGTGGTGGATGAAAACAATTTCTCCACCCAAGGCCTAAATGGAAATCCAAAACGAAACCACACATTAAACTTTCAGTAGCATCCTAAGGCTATAAAAATGGTCAGCAGGGATCCTATAGGGGTGATGAAAAATGCATAAATGAACATGTAACCAACAAGGTAACCAAGAAGGTAGTTTTAAATGAGGAAACTTGTTCTTCTTGTCATTCCAGTGGTTTTTGTTAACTAGTATTGGTCTCTAAGTTATCTAAACATCGGAGGAGGTGAATCCAAAAATAGGTTTGCACTCAAATATCATTTCTTGAGTTACGTGGAAAGAGGAGAGTTTCGTTGTTTTATGCTATGATTTTTTTAATTACCAAAAATCATATTATTCCTTTGTTTATATTTTTGATATCTTTATAATAAGGAAAAGTAGAATATAAAAATTATGCAAGATAGGGAATAGAAAACCATGCATGTATTGATCTTGTAAATGAGAAAAGAGGAGTTAAAGTTACAAATATAATTTTATTGCTTCCATGTTTTGAAAATATGTATTCCAAGGAATTTTCATTTAAAACCTTTGACAAGGATTCCCTATTATTTATGTAATGATGGATGTCCATACTATGTTTCAAATCTCACATCTCAAAAAATCTTCAGAGGATGTTGGCAAGGTTTTTAGACGTAGATGTAAACCCTCCAATAACATTTAATTACATGTATGTATTGTATTTAAAAAAACATTTTTGCATATCCTATAACCATGAACGGTATATTAGACACCTAGTTTCCCAACAATCTCCAAGAAGGAGAAATTAGAAAAAACTTAACTCCACATAGCCTCCAATAGTCCATGCATAATCCTAGGATTTATATGGATACTCATATTTTGTGTAGTACTGCAGATAAGGCAACCTAGGAATAGCCATCAATAGCTAAAATAACTAACAAATGAAAATCCCTTTCTCTAAGAGTTTTACTATAAATTCATTCACTTTTTCTAATCTCTTAATTGGAGCTGGATAGAAGAGTTAGCTAGCGAGAGTGAAGAGATTTATTTGGTGCCTCATTCAACAACCCATTTTGTGAAAAATGAGAAATCGTTGCAAGTCATGGTGCCACATTTTCTTGAATCATTTTGGTAGATAGTCCACCTTCCATGAGATTTTTTCCCTTTTTGTTGCAATAAATATCATACTAAGCCAATGCCATCCACACCCAACCTCAAACTCAAAACACTAAGTACGTGGTGAAAACATGGAGGTGATGTAAAAATGTTGTGGAGTTAGGATTTATACCTACTAATTAATAAACGAGACCTGCCTCTTACTCCTCCCCTATGTCTCCATCCACTCCATCACTAAAATCATTCAATTTCCAACATCCATTACATTTACCCCAATTTTTAAAGTCTTTTCCCTAATTTTCCCTTTGCGGCCTTTTTAATATTACACACACACACACACACACACACACATATTCACAATTACTTTTATTCTCTAAATTGTGTGTGTGTGTTTTAAACATACTCGTATGTATGTTTTTATCTTAGTTAAATTTCAATATATCCATTTATAAACTTTGTTTTATTGTATTTTAATCTTATAATTTTCCCATTTTCATTTCATTAATTTTTTTTTTATTGTTATTTTTATATTTTAAATTTTTATCATTTGTTAACATTTTTCTAACTACATATATTTTGTGTATTTTATATATTTTTAATTAAAGGTAAATGGTTTCGAAAGGACCTTACCCTGAAGTAGAACAAAAAAGGATCAACAACCAAGATATACAAGATAGAACAAAGTTGTTTTTTGATATGTGGGGACGACACCCCCAACCAAAAGCTAAAAATCTAGATAAAACTATAACAGTACTAAGGAAAGGGCCAACTACCTATAAAAATCCCAACAACAAACTGATAACAACAAAACAACAACTCAAGAAAAACACCACAACAGCTGCACAGAGGAAAAAAAGACAAAAGGGCACTAATTCACATATTTTTTATTCACTTTAAGAGCTACCCTAAGTGCCTTATATAGATTCAGTGTTGTCCGTATATGAGGGTCCCAATTGAATGCTTTGAACTTCTTAATAATCCTTCCATTCTTTCAAGATGATGGAAGAATCCCACTAGCATCGCAGATCTGGTTAATGTGCACCTAGAAGAGATCAAGGGTTGTTATTTTAATGGCAAAATGGTTGTTATATTATTCTTCAAGAGATTTTTATTGAATATAAAGTGTGGTAACTTCCTCTTTAAGGTTGGTAATGGAATCAAGGTCTGAGGTCTTGGTGCAAGTCTTGAGGAGAAAGTATACATTTTCTTCAAACGTCTTCAAAGCATCAGCATGTAGTTTAAAATTTTCAAGAATAGTAGGGGTAATTTAGGAACTAGGACCATCATGGATAAACACAAGAAGGATTTCTTCACCAATTAAGTCCTTTTCTTTTGTGTTTTTTATGAGAATTTGTATAGGAGAGGGTTCAGGTACAGGGTCATTGTAAATAGAATTCTTTGATCTAATAAAGGGTTTTTGGGGAGGTGGAGGAGCTAAAGAAGGTCCTGGGTTATTAGCTACTACATCAAGGATAAATTGGTGGGAAATAAAAATGGCTGCTTAATGGAGTGGAGTAACTCTATTATCACCTTGAACCTCTAAAAAAAAATTTCTAGAGAGTGAAAAATATATTATGGAAAAATGACCTTAGCTTGAAGCCTGAAGTGATTGACCATAACCAAATGCTATAAATAAAGAGTGGATAACTTACCTTGAAGCATTATGTAGTGAACCATCATGCAATCCAATTCATCAAAAGGCTGTGGAATAGAGGAACAAATGATGCCTTCCCCTTTGATTTTAATTTTTCCCCATCATCCAAGAATACCCTCTCCTCTACCTCCTTGTCAAACTTATTGTGAAATAACTTATTTCCCTTCATGCTCAAACCCATGATAAAGGAGATAAACTCCTCATAAATACTTAAGTATTTTCCCTTAAACTTGATGTTTCTATCCTTCCAATTTTACATGAATTATAGAGCGATATATTGATCATGTCCCCAAATTCATTGAATAAAGTCTGTGAAACCTCTAATGTTTATGGTTTCCCAAAGTTCAACATTTTCTTACCATTAGGGGTCAAAAAATGGCTTGACTCTGTAAGGTACTCCTCCCATCATAAAATAAACTGGTGGTAGAGAAATTTTTGATTGATAACAGCAGTAGGTAAGCCTTCTAGCAGTAATTTGACAGCTAAGATACTGACGTAATTTCTTGATGAAACTTAACTCCTTTCTCCAAACCTATTTATTGAGATAAAATGCCTCGATGATTGAGGTGTGGAGAAAATAAAAATGATTAAAATCGATTATCTTCAAGTACCCAGGAAGGGAGTTCTACACGTGTAAAATCCATCTCTTAAGGATAAATGATGGGATGGGCGGTAGATTTATTAATGATGATGGAATGAGATGCACAAGGGAGGTCCTTGATATATTTCCACTCACTATAATTATTTATATGAACTCCTACACTAACAAGATAATCTGTGACATTATAACCTTCCCTATACACATGTCAAAACCTTATATTAAGACCATTGTAAAGTATAGTAACTTCATGAATTAAATCACCAATGGTCCTAATGGGTGTTTGGATTATAGAGAGATTGTTAATGATATTCATAGAATCCCCCTCCACAATGAGGTTGTTAAATTTGAGCATCCTATCCAATTTGACTCCCCAGAGAGCAGCTAGGGCCTCAATAAAGTGATTGGATTTCTTACCCTTAAGACCAACATAAACAAAAATTAGATGACCATGTTGGTTTCTAATGAGATGACCACCACTTGATGACCCTATGTGTTTGATATTGATGGCCATGATGTGATGAAAAAAACTATCGTGAATCCATTTTGCATCTTGAATCATGCGAAGGAAAGTTTGGTTAACTTGTATACACCCACAAAAGGAAAAAGAGAGAAAATAGTCCATCAATCATGGATTCACCCTAACAAATCATAGTGTGGTAAAAATGTACTTAAGAAGTGATTACTATTGTCTTAGATGGAGTCTAACATTAGGATTGTCTCGGGGTAATTGACAAGATATCTTACACACTTTCTAGCCATGTTTCGCTGAGCATGGATCCGTAAAGGAGTTTACAACTTAGTTTCCATAGATAATTCATATCCCCTATGATCATGATTAGTGGGGAAGGGAACTACAAGGTTTAAAAAGGCTAATTTGGGGTTTTCCTCTAAAATCACCCTTTTAAATATTTGAATTGTTAAGTTGTTAGTATGCAGATTAGGGGTTAGAAATAAATTAGTCTCTTGTTTTAAAAGTGGTGAGAAGCTAAAAAAATGACATGAGGTTTTTACACTCACCAAATGATTGAAATCATGTGGATAGTTAACCATTAGCTCTAGTTAGGTAGTTATGTGAATGTAACTATCTA
This sequence comes from Taxus chinensis, assembly GCA_019776745.2. Classification (NCBI taxonomy): domain Eukaryota; kingdom Viridiplantae; phylum Streptophyta; class Pinopsida; order Cupressales; family Taxaceae; genus Taxus; species Taxus chinensis. Next base: position 385,574 of record JAHRHJ020001109.1, on the reverse strand, counting down.
TATTTGAGGTTATGAAATGAGATATTTTAATAGAAATTTGGAGTCATATTAGAGAGTTAGTAAGTAAGGGTGATAAAATTATGTATAATATCCTTAAAATATTGGGATTCTAGATATATATCAAAATGGATCTTATTTTTTATTTATATAAGGTAAAAAGTGTGATTTTTAAGGGATCAAAAACCATGTACAACCTAAATATAGGCATCAAAGAACAAACATGAAACCAAGAGAAGCATGGTCTAAGACTATAAATAAAACAAATAGAAACTCCACCTAAAACACCATGGCTAGGATGGAAGAGAACATTCCTAGGAGATTCTAGTCAAACACACTTGACCAACCTCAAGAAACACTCCAAAACCAAACCTAACCAAAAACAAAGGTTGGTTTACGTATGAGACACCATTCGATGGGATCTTAAGTTAATATTAAGTGGAAGATTTAAATTTATCCATTTATTTTTTCTTTTCACAACCGTTCAATCCCCCTCTATTAGGATCCATGTTTTCATCAGGGTGGATCGGTAACATGAGTTTCAAAATATAATTATTACCAATAATTGAATCCTTTTTAAATTTCCTATATTTAAATAAACCAAACGCCAACCTTGAGGGGATCGATAACTCATATGCATTATGTAAAGAAGAATATAAACCCTCAACCCCAAAAATAGGAGGAGAAATAAGGGTTCCCTCTACATTTTGAATCTCACATTATTCCATCTATGAATCCTATAAGGAATCATCTAGATCACTCCCCATAACCAACATACTGGGTTGGGAATCCTTCCACCAAGAAACATTTTCCTTTACTTTTTGTTTCATATTATTATATTTTGAGGCTAAGTGACCCAAAACAAAGCATTTCAACATCTGAAGGGTAAACATTCATAATCTAGCGGCTGGGTCCAAATACTTTCCAAAACCCTAAGTTCCATAAAACAAGGGAGATCAACTATTGAATCGAGATCCACCAAAATTTAGGCATAAGTAGTGTGAGTGTATAATTAAGTTTTATTATCAATATCCATGCATTTTCCCAAATCATTTCCAATAGAAGTAAAAATTTCTTACCCCCAAAATAACAATGGGAGGTGAGGAAAATTCACCTAGATGGGCTTTACATTAAAGGTTTCAATGATAGGGTTGAAAGATTGATAACAGAGTTTCATAAGAAGAGGGTGATTCTTTAGGTCCCAAATCTTAGAAAAAATTATATCTCTATCTTATAGTAGCTTAGAAACCACAATAAAAACCCCTCTAGCATAGGGGTAGATATTCACTCTACATTGCATAATAGGTTGCTATTTCAAAGAGATACATGAATGTAGTAGCGGTAGATCAAACCACGTTAGATGAATTTTATTTTTGCATCAATCACATGTACCCCAAAGGTAACCGAAGGGGATAATTTTATATCTTGGAGGGGTTTTACACCTTGGATCTTCACATTGGTCCTGATAGCATCCCAAAAAGAGTGTTTCAAAAGGGAATCTAATAGGGATGGAGACGTCCTGTTCAAAATATAAGATATTGCAAGTCTGAAGATAATGTACATATTTTTTAAATTTTTATTCGAGGTAAAATATGGTTGAGGAGACCCTACCCTGTACAAGGTTTACAAAATATTTACATAAATTCCAAGGGATTAACCATTTAATTACATACAGAACCATTAATATTTAATACAAACCATCAAAAAAGAACATACATAAATATCCCAAAGTAAAGTAACTAACATCAAGAGTCCAAGTACCTAACAACATAAAATTATGAACTAACAACATATTAAAAACCAAGAAGAAAAACATAAACTAGGAACTAGACCACTTCATCCTTCTTTTATTAGTTCCCCCATATTACCCATGCATCCATTCCATTCTTTGACTAAGCTAGCTATAGTAGATTTCCAGAACTTGTAGTTCAGCTCAGCTATCTACACTTTAGGACTAGCTCCTTGTTTTTCTTTCTCCTTAGCTAATTCCATTGAATGGATCATCTCTGCTAGGAGTTTAAGATGGTGGATGGTAATTTTAACATTGAGAATGTGAACATATCTTATCTATAGAATTATTTACTTCATCTTCAACATTTCATTTTCCATATCCAAACTTCTTTCATTAGCATTTTTTTAATTGTTCACTAAGAACAATAAAAGACAACTTCTCCACTTTTTCATTCAATTCCATCAATTCAATAGACACAATTTTGATCTTATCTCTATTAATGTTAGTGTCTAACATTAAATTATAAAATTCCCTCATAAAAATGTTGGACTTTACCATAGAATCCTTAGCATTCAAAATTTTCTTTTGGGATGTTTTAAGAGAATGCAGGATTCCAAGGATTCTTCCTCCTGAGCTTCACTAGGAGAAGAGTGCTCAAAGTTTCCTTCCTGATTCTCCCCTAAATCCAAGATAACTTCCACCTTCTCAGCTGAAACCAAAGCCTTTTCCTCCCTGCACTTCTTCTTGACTACTTCTTTAGCCCAGTGGGATCTATTTATTTTTGCCACGGACCTACCAGTAAAGTCCCCACTACAAGTTACTTCAATGACATCCAGGATTTCAGAATTTCTTTCTAAAAAAACATTCTTTAGGTTTGTAGAAGCCCCAAATTTTTCATTATTTACCCATAAAGGGAGTTCCCAACTTGAGCATAGATTTTATGAGACCTTAATGCAAATGAATGGAGAAAATATCTTTCTTGACCTGGTTTATAGATTTGGTCAAGAAGATGAACAAAAAATAAGGGAAATTATAGGGCATGTTATTTCTAACATGGTTCAACATAAGAAAGATGTACCCATAGATCACTTTGTAATTCCCTTCAAGGGTAATGCATGCCATAATTAACTGAGAAATTTCCTCATAAGGATAGGGAGAATTACCTCAAGCATAACCATTATTGAGAGAGACGAGCACACCCTTACCTTGCATGAAGTATTTGATCTCCTAACTGTAGTCTGACTTGGGTTTTTATATGGTTCTTCCTTCAAGAGATAGTGTAGAAACTTTAGAAATAATCTTTGGAGAAATGGTGAAAGATAAATTTCCAACCTGAACGTGACCTTCCTTCTAGGTTTTCACCACCGCTTCACTCAACTTTTCATCATGCCCATCAAATATGTTGAAGAAATGTAACAATCCCACCTTTTCAAGAAAAACCTCGGCCTCTTTTAACATCACTAGTACCATGCTTGGTTCAATACACACTAAATACCCTCCTATTATGCTAATTATATTTTTCTTTCTGTCCTGAGAATGGCTACCTTTACCAGTCTTGTTGATAAGATTCCAAAAAACAAGAATATCGACCCTACCCTTGCCATTATATGAAATGAATGTTTGCATGAGTCTAGGATTCATGAAATCATGATGCATCATACAAGAGGAATTATTATTTCCTCATTAAAATGTGTGATAATAGGGATCCTTTCTGTATTTAAAATGTTTTTAAAGTTACCTTCCATCTTGTTAAGATCCTCAACCACCTTTAGTTCCTTTGCATCCACCCCCATGTTAGCCAAAATATCAACAAGTTTGTTTCCTTCACGAAACACATGTTGAAAGTATATAGCATCGAAGGAGGGAAATTTAAGCTTGGTTTTATTGATGAAGTCAACTATTTAAATGGAGGCCTGAGATTTTCCCTTCAAAAAATAAAAAAAATACAAAGAGTCCCCTTTCACTACTAGGTGTTTAAAGCTTTTCTCTTCTGCTAACTTCACTCTCCAGAACATATTTAATGAATAAGAAGGTTGATGTTTGTTATTTATAATGTCTTGTGATGGTTATGAATTAGAGTGGTAAGAAAGAGTATTTCAATGAGCATGAATTATTTTTATGCTCTAGAATAAGTGAAAACATACAATACTAAATAGTCTAGATAAGGGTTTATTACATTGTTTCTTGGATTCTTTATGACTAGGAATATATAACATGATTTTCTATATCTCATGCTGAATGATTATTTGGATATATGTGTGAATCTGTGCTTAGTAATATTTTATAGAAGGTGTATTAGTAGAATGGTCTAAAACCTTGAAATTTAGGACATAAAAAAAGTTGCAAGGAAATTGATCCTTGAAGGAAATTTTGAGGTGGTGTAAAAGGTTTCGCATAATATGGTTTATACTTTAAAAGGATTTAAAATTTAATAACAGGAAAATGATACAAAAGGATATTTTTTGGGTATGTAAAACCATGATTAGGGTTTGGAAATTATAAAGTAAATAAATTTTATTTCTACCATCTAAAAGATATGATATCTTGGGATTACTTAAGTTTAGGGGAATATAATATATAAAGAATTTTTTACGAGGAAATTTGAGGTATAGAGGTAAATAACTCAGAAAAAATAGTCATCATCAAGGAAATTTTTAAGGGCCCCTCCATAAAAAATCCTTAGAAAATATCTAGCGAATCTAGGAAAATTAGCTTTCGCACAAATATTGAATATCAAGACATAATGAAATCATTATTAAATGCTACCAAATGGTATATATTTTATATGATACTGACCAGGAGCATATTTTAATGCTACCGGTCGATAGCATATAGTATGTTGTCAGCATTTAGTATAAAAAAATGCTACTAGACAACATTTTAATGCTACCGGCTAAGAGCATAACTATATGTTGTTGGCTAGTAACATAAAAAATGCTATCTGCTGATAGCATGTTTTATGCTACAAGCTGATAACATACTATATGTTGTCAGTCAGTCACATAAACATATGCTACCAAATAACTATATTTAGGAGAATTTTGTGAATTTCTATTTTCTGGGAATGGTGAATTGACACCTATAATTAACTTGTAACAAAAAACAATTGGCAAACTAGTCCTAGCTTGTACCCTAGACATTTTCCAATTTAAAATTTTAAAACCATAATATGCGTACATTAATGAATATTTTCCACTAAAATTTTCCATTTTCATCATCCTATAATTTATTATTCCAATGGCTAGTTTGAGAGTTAATGAATCCAACATATTATCTAATGAAAGTATACTTTTATAGATAGTATATTATAGTGGATAGAATATGCTAAAGTCCTTAAATAAGGATTAATAGGCTATAATATTTTATAAATGAAAATTCTATATGATAGTGCTACAATATAAGAATCCAAAACAAAAAACAAGAGGGTGTACAAAGTTCAAGGACACTGGATGTTATATCCTAGTTATAAAGTGACTAAAGTATCAAGAAGGAGTTTTTGTAGATATTAGTTAAGATAAATCATTAGATGAAACCTATGTAAATTGAATTTTTGAGGCACACAATAAAAATAAATATAATAGGGATTCATGGGGATTTATTATATTTATGAGATCCTAAGAATCTCTCATATAGTACTAGACTGTGGGCTAGGCTAACCACTACCCAACCCTTGTATGGATAGAAGGCCTGATCACCACCACCCTAGATATATATAAAATAGACTTGTCCCACATCATTAGTAATAGGGGCCCAATATGGGTGGGAGGGTATCATGGGATGAGAATGGGAAACAATTATGGGTATGGATATCTAGGGGTAACTTTATCAACTAATAGGTTGGGCTAGGGGGAATGAATGTGTAAGTATTAGACTTGAAACTTTGTTATCCTCATTGAAAAGTGAGTTTGTGAATAAAATGTAAAAATAAGTTCATTTCAAGAATGATTATTTGAATTTAAAGTGTTATGAGAAGGATATTAGGTCTTTTATAGGTTTGAGAGCTTACAAAATTTATTGGAAAGGAAAAATACGAAGTTTCCCAGTAACAGTCCTAAATGATTCTGTTTTCTCTGGTTTTGAGTATTCATGCATATGTGGAAAGTTAGAAGTCAATTTTTAGGGTTTAAATAAACTTGGTGAGAGAAAATACATTATTATATTGAGGATAATGATTTTACTATCAAAGTGATGAAGTAACAATATTTCTAACCTCTTATATAGATAAAACAACTAGTCTTGTAGGACAAAGTTAAGAAACATAAAATCCTCACAGCAGAGTGTGATGTATAATTTTACATTTATAGTGACAATTTATAAATGTTTATGTTATAATATTTTTAATTATAGTTTATAAGATAACATTCCTTGTATAATTCTATATCATAGAAGTGAAGGACTAGGTTAGTCGTAGATGGGTTAAACTAGCATCTTTAAATAAAGAATAAATAAATAAATCATAAAGATACAATATGATGTTTCAAGTTATCATTCATTGTTGAATGTAGGAATTTTAGTTTTTGTAAAAATTCTTATTATGATGATTGGAAGGGTTGAGAAGACTAGAAATAATGTATTAGACAAAGGAATAATTAAATCAATTCTTGGAGAGGAAAAGTAAGTAAATAATTCCAAGAAGGGGAGTAAGGGAACTTGAGTTAGGATTGTGAAACACTTGGTATATGTAGTGATGTGTACACCATGTGAACAATGAGAGGTGATAGTATATTAATATAAGAGAGGTAATGGTTTAGTTAACAGAGAAAAGAATAAGGATAGAGAATACAAGTTCCTCAGGTAATGAATAAGTTTCAAGGATCCTGAATGAGAAAAATGGAAATGAAAAGATAAGTACGAGAAATGATAGGAAGATTATCTAGTGAATGTTCAAATGAGAGGTTGAACTTAGTCAATTTAACCTTCAATATAATCAAATAGACTTTAAATCTAGTGAATTTATTAGGTTCTAAGGTATGTATGATTAGATAAGAGATCAAAACATAATGAAAAGATGGAAACATCAACAAAAGGTTATGAAATGGTTATCTTACTTTTAAAAATTATTGAAAATATTATAAAGTTACTTGTATGGTTTGGTATAAATAAATCTAACTTGTGATTTTCAAGGATGTTTTAGATTTCTCTGCATCATTCCCCCAACTCATCACAAGAAATTATTTCTTTTCATTCCTTATTTTTCATCTTACTTTGGAGAAAAATCTATTTCTAGTTCATCCATAAAATATTTGGGCTTTTTTAGATAGAGGATGAATATTTTGAACTACCTATTATTCCTATTTCCATAATTTGAGGAATGGAATTCTTATTTAATAGAAGATACTATCATCATCAACATCAAAATTACAAGGAGGGTCAAACCAAACAAAAAATTATTAGTCCCTGGTGGAAATTTTATTATGTAGTCATGCCATTTTACTAAAAAAAATTCATGACACTTATAAAAGGAGAATGACTCGGATCTTCCAAAACCTCATCCACATTATCATTAAAACTTAAGTGAACAATCTATAAAAAAAGGATAAAAAGGGTGATTACCCCAAATTTATCTAATTCATTATCTCTCACTATATTGATTATGGCATTACCTTAAACCTCAAAAAATGCATTTTTAGGTTGAAAAGAGGTGACATTTTAAGTTACTTCATATCCTCATAAGATATCAATGTCGATCATGTAAAAAACTATGTGATTCTTAAAATGACCCTGCCTTTAAATGAGTTCATTAGAACATTTCTCAAAAAACTCAAGGCAATCTCAAGGTTTTTTCCCAACCTAATTTATGCCATACACCCCATAAATGGTCTCCTAAATAAAATATGTCACAACATATGGAGAAAATATTTCCATGATGATTTTGAGTATGTAAATAATTTTTTTTTACCCACCTAATCTTATTCCACTCAAATCCAACGCTCCCTTAATCCTTTATTCTATGGATACATACATCTCCCTTGCATGTATGCTAACACAATAATATGAATATGGATGAGCATATGCCATTTACTTCATTACCCATATCCTTCTCAACCATGAAATAAGGTATACTCAAGTAGAGAAGGAATGTCTTACCATTTTCTTTGTAACCAAGTGACTAAGACATTATATGATAAATAAAGAGACAAGGGTCATTGTTAAGTTAGAGGGATTACATACTTTCCTCACCAAAGAAACATTATCTAACAAGGTTGGTAACTTTATCACCCTCATGAATTTTTTTTTATTTGACCTATGTGAATCATACATTAGTCAAGGAGATTAAAATCCATTGGATTATAGTGAGGGATTCAATTAGGATTTCCTCAATGAATCCATCTAATACCTTGAAATGAATACAATTTATTCATACCCATGGTACACCAACATAGTAAACTATATAACAAACTAAACCTCCCTAGAAGGGGCTAAATTGTAAAAAATGGAAATTTTGAATCATATACACTATATATTATATCATCGAGTAGTAAATTACTTGAAATTAATTTGATGGTTTAATACTTAGGTGTGTGGATGAGGAAGAAGATGAGAAGATTATTTTTGAATCCCATAGAAGAGTTTGTGGTGGAAAATTTAGAAAGAATTCAACATTTTAAATAATCTAAATATGGGTTACTTTTATCCCACACTCGAGCATGATGCTATTGATTATATTTATATATGTGAAAAATAGAAAGTGTCAAGAGTTCTCACAAACCATACACATCCCTACCCAAGATCTATAATCAATCATCACACCATGTTTATTTTTGATGTGGGGTTTATATTTGAGAGGTATGTTCTCCCTTAATTTTTCTCTTGGCCAAAATTCCATCATCATGGTCATTGAATATTTTCCAAAATGGTTATAGGAAATACCTTTGACTATATTTCAAATTTTTTTCATCGCCAAACTTAGGTATGAAATCTCATATTTCATTATATCTGATAATGGGTCATCATTCAAGAATGATGAGGTTAATGATTTGTGGAAAATCTTTAATAAATCTAATCACACTTCCTCATTATATTAAAATCAAGCCAATGGTTTAGATAAGGCCATCACTAAAACATTAAATTCCATTCTCCTCAACATAATCAAGTAAAAAAGAGAAACTAGAACTAGAAGCTATTCCTAACATTATGAGACTATAGGACCTCCATCTATACACCAACAGAGGGAAATATATTTTCCTTTATTTTTTGTTTAGAAAATATGTTTCCTCTAGTGGTGGAACCTCTTATTCTTCACATGTCACGTTAAGGTATCTTACATGAAGGTGAGTATAGAAAAGCTTACTTAGGAGATGTAGAAAACCTAGATGAAAGAGGCTTAGGGATGAGAAAAACCATGTGGTTGACATAGAGAGTATGTATTAAAAATATAATAAGAAAGTATATGAGTTATTGATTCAATTTTTTTACCTTATATTGATAATTGAATGTTGTATAGACGTAAAATTTGGCAAAGGTAAAAAATTCAAGCCTAAATACTCGATCCTTATCAAATAATTAAAGAATTTAAAAATGGATCATATTATTTTTAGAATTTGGAACGTGAGGAGTTTAGAGAATATGTTAAATCACTCCACCTTTATCTTTTCTACATATAAACCATGTCACATTCACACTTCCCTAGTTACATCTTCATGGTTTGTGTTACTAACAATTACAATATATTTAGTTAGTACTTCTATTTTACTTATTTGATACTAAAATTTACTATTCAAACATTGGAAAATATATAAATCCCACACTATCATAATCTCATAATACTATTAACTATACATTTTGTCTCACATATTCTAATTCTAAGATGGAGTTTAATTTTTATTCTAAGAAAAATTGTGTACCTTATTTTTTTACAACTCTCTTATTTCAAAAAATTATCACCTACAACTTAGTCTAGAATCTTATTGATGAAAAATATTCCTTTCAAATATCTCTCCTAAGAAAAACGTCTAGCATCTCAACCTTGACAATCATGTTTTCCCATCTAAATTTTAGGTGATCACACTTTGCATCCTATTAGTTATACAAGGTTAATATTGGGGGGATGTTTCTTCCCAAATAGAAATTTACAAGAACTAAGAAAACTTATTTGAGGAAAAATAAAATTAAAAAATAGATATGATGAATAGTTACAAAATTCATCCTCATTAACCTTTGGTGATGTTCTAACACCTCTTACTAGTGGTGTGGGTCTTAGGCATGAAGAAGGTTCCCTTAATCACCTACGTATTATTTTGGTGATGAACCCTTTCTTCTTACAATTGATACGGGGAAAGGTATAGGTATTCACTACAAAAAATCATTACAACGTGATGAAATGTGCCACAAATATAAATTCCCAAAATTATAGTTCATAATCCCACTAAAAGAGATATCTATTACTTAAAAACAAATGTCATCAATTATTTGTCCATTCAAGGATCTAAGTCTAGATTAAGCCAATAAATTATACATTTTTCTTGACCCATTAAGAAAATCCCAATAAAAAATAAAACCAAAAAGATTCATTGAATTATATATTTTTCTTGTCGCACCTACCCTGCCCTAGCCGCGCCCTAGCCGCGCAGCCATGGTTGTTACGCGTTCGTGCAGGTCTGTGGGCTCTCTAACATGCTTAGATCGGCCAGAACATGGGAATATTGGAGACACAAACAGAAAATCTAAACGGGATGCCCTTCTCCTTGGCAGCGGCTTTGGGAACCTATCCCTTGCGTGTAAAACTGATGACGGTGCCTGTAAAATTGGCATGGAAAATACAGCACCAATCTCTTAGATTGACATGGATTTTGATGCAAATAAAGACCCCCCTTCAAAGAAAATCTGAGATAGAGTTTCTCTGACCTGTCAAAAAGTAGAGGGTCTCTTCATTGACACAGGTAAAGTTGGCTCGGTCTCTCCTACAAATCTTAACAATGATAATGAATCATTTAAAAATGACAGATCTTCTTTCAAGAGCATGGATAGATCCAACTCGCTTCAGAAAATTGGTCACTCAGGAACCTCTGGTGGAGATAAGTCCACTTCTTATGCTTTAGCGGTCTCCAAACAAAAGGAGAGTACCAGAAATGAGCTCTTGAAACCCTCCCAGGAGGTCCCGACGCTGAAAATCGAGGAGGATCTACTTCTAAATGTTCTTGAGGAGGAAAATCTCTCCCAGCTAGGTCTCATATGTAATATTCCAAAAATTTTGGCCTAAGATTTCTTAGCTTCATGACTGGATAGCCCAGAGATGGCGAGAAAAAATACAAGGTAAGATTGAGCTTTATCCTTGTCCTAAAGCTTACTTCATTGCTGTCTTTGAAACCCCTGAAGATAGGGATTTAATTTTTAGCCAAAATTGGGTTTGGGGGGAACATGGGCTTATGTCCAAACCATGGTATCCATCCTTTCGACCCGTTAAAGGAGTGTTTTGATACCTACCCAATTTGGGTTCGTTTACTCAGGACTCCCATTACAGCTTTGGAACAGATCTTGTCTCATTGCTATAGGCGATACTCTAGGCTCATGTGTGGCAGTTGATGATAAGACCTCCATTCAAACCCATACTACTTATGCTTGAATCCTGGTTGATCTCGGTACCTCCAAACTCTTACCAACAGAAATAAATCTACAGATTGGTGTCAGGATCTGGGTGTAGAGGATAGACTATGAGAGACTTGCCTTCAGATGTCGACGTTGCTTCCAAACTGGTCATGTTACAAACGATTATGAACATTCCAAACGAAAGACCAAAACTACTTGGTGGAAGGATTCACTTCCTAACATCTCACAATTGACTCAGATCCAGCTGAGGATTTTAGTGCCCCCTTACAAGTTGACTCACCCGTAATGGCTGATGCACAGGGCAACATAGAGAAACTACCTACAGACTATGCTCCGCAGATTTCTGATTCTGAGTGTTTAAGGAAGTTTCGGCCCCCCTTCCTATGGGTCACATCCACATCAAATCCATTGCAGATGCTTTGTTTGCATTGGATGCAAGAAATCCTGAATGGATAGTGGTGGATCGAAGAAGAAGGGAAATGTCAAATCTAAACCCCCCACCACTCCGGACAAGGTTTGATTCTTGTCATTGTTAGTGATATTATTGTTACATCTGGGCAAATGGTCAACTGCACAGTTGTTGGGCAGCTGTGTTGCTATTAAGTTGTTGTTTTTTAGCTGTTTTTGAAGCAGCTGATTTGTTTTTGCTGGTTCTTGGCTGTTTTCTTTTGTTGGGTTTTCTGGGGTTAAATTTTGCTTTTGAGCACTATTGTAAAAGGGTATAGTCCCTTCAAAAAAACTATTTACCAATAATAAAATATATATATTATCCTCTTACTTTCCTTTCATAATTTCTCACTCACGTATCTCATACACAGTGACATATTGTATGAATTTATTGACCCTAAGTGATTATCCCTTAAATATCATTAGTCATGTGGATTTAAGAATAGAGTAAGGTGTCTTTACTTGAGTCGTGTTGTCATGCTATATTTCTAGCATGGAAAATTTAAATTTTTTGCATGAAAACAAAACACCCCACTTGAAACTTCCTCTCCTGCTCAATGCAAACCCTTCCTCTAGCCAAATTTCCCATAATATCATCGTCATTCTGGATAGGAAAAATGTGCTAAAAATATTTAGAATTTTATTTCAAGTGAAAGGGTGCTTTCCTAAGGTTATTTGTAAGGCCACTAAGACTCATAAAAGAATGATTATCCCCTGAGGCCTAGAAATGTCAATTTTTGGCCATTTTACAACATATGGGTACCTTATGGAAGATGACAGGGAATACCTAAACCATATGGAAGTTGTACATGAGATAAATGATGTTATTTAATGCATTTTGGGAAAGACATATGGAGAAAAGTGATCTCAAGAATCCAACTGGTCAAACATGTTCCTCTCTCATGTGATGGGAGTGCCATAATCCATGGTGAAAGATGACTCGTATAAATTATTCTTGAAGTTTGGGGAGGATTTGGGAGATAAAAATCCAATCATTAGAAATGTAATGTAATACTCTACATTATGAAAAACTCACTTTTATGCCAAGACTTGAAAATTCCATATAAAGCCAAGTTTATATAGCTATCACATCCCAACTTGTCTTGGAATAGATTTTGAAGTACATGATCTTACCAAGAAATGTCATGATACATATGCTATTAATTTTTCATTGGGGAAATAAATGGGCATTGCAATGGTCATAACTCATGAAATATATTTCAAGGATAAATGGTTGCATGTATCAAAAATGTGGTAGTACAAAGTCATATGACACCTGTTTATGGATGGACTGTTTGTCTCTATCCTTCTTCTCAAGCCATACAATGCTCTGACATAGTTTTGGTTTAACCAGTTGATTAGTAATAATTTAAAAAAATTGAAGACATGTAAAAATATGATGTTTGAGTATTTCTTCCCTTGCTGAGCATCTTCATTCCAAAAGCTAGTCAAATTTTTCATATTTAGGGGAAATTTAGAAAAAAAAAAATGGACATTTGAGAAACATATGGAAAAGTTACTCTATTCCATATGTTACTCTCTTTACCTCATTGGAAATTGTTTGCAAAGAAATCATATAAATCAAATAAATGAGGAACAATTGGAATATTCCCACTGTTCCACTTGTTCCCCGCATCTCCACCATGTCAAATTTGGGAAAATTAATCGGTGAATTCACTCCATGTTGACACCCTTATAATAGTTTGCAAGTTTCTCATATTTCATGAGGTGGGTAGACTTGGTAGATTTGGTAGTTGGGAAAAAATTATGGGAATAATTTTGTCATTCCATAAGTGCCTTGCACACCCAAAAACACAAAAAATATATTCATCAGATAATTTATAATTCCTCAGCACCAACATAAATGTTCCATAGTTCTTATATGACTCTACAAATCTGATTCACCTCTGAAAGCAAAGGAGTGGTGTATGATCAATTAATTTAGCATGGAAGGGAACATAGGTAATTTCTCCTTTATTCTCTCTTTTCCACTAATTTCCACTAATTCCTCCAAAAGAAGAGATGGAAAAGTTATTGATGGAAGTTTCTCAAGGAATAGTTCCCTTATTCCTCTAGTTTTCTGTCAACCTGCCTGAACTGACTATTTCGCTGATTTTCACAATAAATCCCATATTTTTACCAAGAAGAGGAATATGAATGGTCATAAACTCATATTTTAGAATTTTTAAGTGTATATGTTCCCAAATTGAATGTATCAACTCGGTATTAGGATATTTAAGGTCAAAAGTGATAACAAATTGAAATTTCATGTGAAAGGTCATGTGAAAGGTCATATCATAAATCTATAAATTGTAATTACTTATCGATCACAAAGTTTTTGTAATTGATTGTTGTAATTTGGTATTTTTATCACTACTAGTGCAAGTAATAAAGATACATTTCCTATATTTCCTTTTTGTATGTTCCTCTATACTATATTTTCCAACTTTATAAGTATTGTGATCTTATACAGCCGATAAGGAAATTTATGTCCTTGATTAATGGATATGTGGAATTTTATGTCTCTAGTTTCTTAGTCTTGGTATTGCTTTCATTATTGTGTTCTTCTAATTAAATGTGTACATACTCTCTCTAATGCATATAAATTTTATAAGTCTACAAAACAACATTAACCCCCTCTCAGTATTTATCTTACTCCCCTTTACCTATCTCCCAAGAAAATTCCTCCCTTGTACATTGCATAAGAACTTTTCCACAAGTTTATAGGAGTATTCCTATGTATTCCCCATCCTAACAGACACCCCATAAATTTTAGTAAGTTACATTCAATAATAGGATCCTCCCCATACTCAATATGGAGGGTCTTAGCCCCATTACCATTAGTGGAAACCAATCATTTACACTACAACAATTTATTTCACCAATAGTTTTAGTGACTCCATTGGGGATTATATTCCCTTTATATATATATATTATAAAAACCATAAGATTACAAAAATAGAAAATAACAAAAAATGAAAAAGAATGTGCTTAACCCCTACTAAATCCCATTAAAAATATGCAATTTAATGGTCGTATTCATATCTTAAATCCTACAAAATAGGGAAAGTAAGATATACAAGGGATAATTGAGAAAGTAACATAGTTTACCTAATATTTTTAGGATAAACAAAAATTAAATTTCACACTTCTTATTATCCAAAAAACAAGCCAAGTTGGTTAAGAGTACTTTCATAAATTTGATACTAACTTTCCTTTTTGAAGGCCCTATTCAAGACCCAACTATAGAACCATTAGATATCATTCCTATAGAATAAGAAGAAGGATATGAATACAAGGAATAATAATAAATAATGGCTACACCTTTTCCATGGGGATATAATACTGACTCTTTGGCCTTGACTCCTTCAATGCATCAATTACCTAAGGGGTCTAGGATGAATTTTCTGAAGTTCAAAGGAGATGGGAAATAACATCTATATGATCATATTACGACATTCATCATAACTTGTGGTGTATTGGGTGTTACATATGAGGATGTTTTGGTCTATCTACTGTATGGGTTAGCCAAAAATTAGAAAGTTGTGTCCTGATTGGTACTATACTATTTTGGATAGGATGAAAGTGAATGACCAATTTGGTAGATTTGCAATCTCGATAAGTTTGAGGTCAATTAATAATGTAATGCATTTACATCTAGATATGTGACATGCACATAATGTGTAGGAATAATCATGTCTCGGAGCTAGAGATAAGGTACCCAGATGTACCTAAGTGAGGGAATTTTGGATAAGTTCAATAATTTAATCTATAAGAAAAAATAGGTTGCATGGTCTACAACCAACCACTAGTTAATAGGTTTTTCACTAATGCCTAATTACCAGAGTGTCTACACTATACACATTTAGACGCACTATCCATCTACTAATATTCTATGAGACCCTAAGATCTTGCATTAAATATGGACTCACCCCCTCCATTGATACTTGGGATCATTTTAGAAAAGTCTGGGTAAAGACAATTGGATCTCTTATTTGCATACGCTTTTGAGATATAAAATCTTTAGTCCAAAGGAAATCACTAACGATGTGTTTTTGGACATCAAGAAAACTCATTACACAATCAAATATTTTCAGGACATTGTTTTCAGTCACTAACTATGACTTGAATATATTTGGTCACCTTATATAATTACACATATCAAGGCTCCGCTCATGAATGTTCCATGTGCAACTAAATCACATAATAAATATGATGAAGAGGATGATTGTATCTCCTGAGGGATAATAAGGTGATATTTTTAGTTGAATCAATTGGAACTACATAGATTGGTTATCTCCACCACAAATATCTATACTCTATCTTAAGATGAACTTCTGATGATATCTCACATATAAATTCACTCACGAGTTTTTATACCATTACTCATCTCATTTTTACATAAGTCATTAATATAGATTAATGAGATATTTATCCAAGTAGGATGTGTTTAAGGATTTTAATACACGCTAACACATTATTCCTAACAATATCCCCCTTAGTGTTAACATGGTAGGACTAAGATAAGTTACCCACTTACTTCATTATTGGCATCATATTGAATTACTCATGATCTTAGGTCTATAACTCAAACTAAAGACATATTCCAATCAAGTAACCCATCAACCACTTCCATGTCTCCTAGGAATGGTTCATTCTAACTAGATTGGAATGGGAACCAGTAAATCAGAATTATATATATGTTCAAAAAATTCACAAATGGTTTTCACATGATGAACACTAACCATAGGTATGACCTAGGGATACCCACATCTTTTTTATCCTCTCCAAGTATCATGATGTTAGTAATATATGTTTCTAATAAGTTTTCTACTATAGCGTTACATCAATGGGATTACATACAATATTTCTCACTTATTACAAATAGTTTGAAAAGCATATGTATCTTTGTTATTATTCTTAAGTCAAAGTTCCAAATCTAAGAAACATGAAAAAATTAAAAGATAAGGACTAGATTCCTCATAGGATGCTCCTCATAGCCATTGCACGTGATCATTATTAGCTTGATACTTGCAGTGAAATACAAATGGATTTCCACTCAACTATTGGATTCTAGTCTTGGCATAGTTCATTTCCATGCTAATTTATTTTCCACATAATGAAATACATAGTGCAGATCCTGGATGCTATCGGCTTGGGAGAGGATGTTTATTTTCCTATAGCCTCTAATGTCTGTATTCTCTAGATATGTATATACTTACTTAGGAAAGTTTCGTTTTAATGTATAAATATTTCCACATTGTGTTTATTTTACTCACTACAAATTGTTTTATTTAGAGATACCCAGTCTAATAAGGATAATGCATCCATTACAATAATGCTTTTTGGCATGATTTAGAAATATAAAATTTGAATGAGGTTTTTCAACAATAGGTTCATGCTCCTAGGTAAAAATAAATTCACCCCACGGTAACCGAACATTTTTCACATTTGCTACCTCCAAAATAAAAATGCAGTGTGGTATACAATGACCATAAAATGACAATTTAGTATAAAGGGAATATTTCTTGTCATTTGAAGTATTGAAGAAGATCCTTATCAATATAAGATGGCCCTTTACAATAAGAAGGTAGATTAGCATGGTAAATGTGACAACAATTAAAACATGTAGTTATAAGTGATTAAATCCCATCTCTTTCTAAAATAGGGGATATACCACTTTGAAATTGATGGGGCTTGAAGCCTTAGACCATTTTCTTGATGCAAGTGTTATTAATTAAGTTCCTGGAGCTCTAAAATTCCATTGCCTAAGAGTTGTTATCCAAAATTTTCCCCTTGCACATTTTGTGGCTAACTCACTTCATTCTTCCCTCCCTTGTGCCTCAGTCATAATTTTTTTCTTTTTAGACAATCAAGACCTTCTGGAAATGGCACCATTGGATAGAGCTTTTTCTCAAGCTTTCTAGAAAGGTAAAGTTTTCCTCCTAACTCCATGTATTTTTGAACTTATGGCTTGGCGGAGTTTTTGTGGGAAATTTTCCCCTGGGAGGCCCGCAGCCAGTAATATGAGTGCCACGTGTCGAAGGAAGTAGCGGAGGGTCGGAGGAAAAGTTGGATTTTTTACCAAGTGTTTGGAAAATTTTCAAAAGGAATATTTCACCCCGAAGGCCCGCCGGTGAATTAGATGTTGCCACGTGTCCAAGCGGGGAGAAATTAGAAAAAATTCCTAAGGGTTGATACAAGCAAAATTTTCGACACTAGGCCCACATCCAATCACATTGTGCCACGTGTCTTTAGAGGAAGGGAGTGGCGGAGGGCGGAGATAAAATTGAAAATTTGGCGAAGTGTTTCGGCGAGAGGAAAGGAGAAATTTTGGCCCGCTGGCCTGCAACGAATGGAAACCCAGCACGTGTCTCAAGGGGTGTTGGACCTTCGGCTGGCGGGGAGAAATTGGGATTTTTTCCCAAAGGATAGCACAAAGAGAATTTTTTACCCCCATGGCCCACGTCCAATGGGAGCTCACCACGTGTCATCGGGCTGGTGGGGCGTGGAGAATTTTTAGAAAGTTTTCCAATAGCCAAAACGGTGGAAAATGAAGCGCAAAGAGCCCACGGCTAATAGAATCATGCCACGTGGCAATGGATTGGTGGGGCATGGAGATTTTTGGGGAAATTTTCCCAAATGCAAAAAAGTGGGAAAATTTCAAATTTTTGGCCCGCCAACCCGTTTTGGCCCTGTTTTGCCCAAAATTTTCAAACGACCATAACTTTCGATCCAGAGCTCAATTTTTCACGTTCTTTATATCAACGGAAATTTGGTGAAATTATCTACATGATTCTGGGCTCAATTTTGTATTTTTATGGAGTTTGGAGAGAGAAAATTGAAAAACACCTCTGGCACGTGGTAATCAACATAAATGACGTTTCAACCACCATTTTTAAGGAAGAATGGCTCGCATTCTCTCCCAGCATGGTGAAAAATGTCAGGGGATGGACCTGTAAGGATGCCCATGCTATTTTATTACATTTTAGTTAGTGGTTGAAGCTCCTCTCATGTTTTCCCGTGTTTCTCTCTCTTGGCTCATTTTTTACATTGTAAAAGCCAGATTTAGCTCATTTTTTTTAGGGGTGGGACATTTTTTTACGTTTGGCAAGCTCCCTCTTTTCACCTTGAAAAGTGATTTTGTGGAATATCAGACCTCTTCCAAGACTGTAACATGTTTTCTACCTCTCACATGTTGTAATGCATGTATTTTGATATTGGAAATGACAATGCAAGCTCTCTGAATGAGTTCTAATCCTCTTGTTTGTGTTGTTTGCTTCATTTCTAACCTTTGATTACATTTTATCGGTTTGTGCATGATGTTTTGTTGCATTTCTATGATCTGTGTCAATCTGCAGAAGTAAAACATGCTCACCACTCCTTTGGTGCATCACCTTATTAGCATTAGTCTCAGTTTTTTGCATTCTCTATCTCTGTCCCCTTTGGAATTTAGAGTAGGATTTTGAGTTTAAAACCTCTGCAATTTGCAAGTAATACACCTAATCAGAGGAGTTGAGGAACCAGCCTCTAACCTGGAGATTCTTTTCCATTTTTACAAGTCCCACACTTGGGGAAAAGATTCAATGTTGTGCAATCACACTGGATGTCCAAAGTGTCAAACTAGAAATCTGATCAACATCCAGGGGTGCTGCTGATTTGCACCAACACTAATTCAATGGCATTATTCACATCTCTATTGATTTTAGTACCATGAATTCAGTGGACAAGAGTTCGATTTGGTGAAGATGATTTTCCGCCTAAGTGTTCTTGATAATTTAGAGAGATGAAAAATGTTTAATTATGTTAAAAAAATTATTTCCTTCTTTTATATAAGTTAGAGTATTTTAGGTATATGTACTTTTATAGATGCGACATCACTCCCACAAGAGATTACTAAAAATGACTTAAAAATAACACAATTGATCAAGTAGATGAAGATTGAGTAATCTAATTAATAGGTAACAAAATTACAAAAGGACTGGTGCCCATTAGAGGACCATTATTTGATAATCATTATAGGTTTATCCATGGTAAAGCCAAGGATCTGTTAACTAATTTCTTCAGCTTCTTTCAGAATATGATAAACAGTAAACATTGGTATAAGTCAACAACCAAGGATGGTGAACATAGGTAATTATTTGTCACCTAAGATTTGAATAAGTTTATTAACTCTTGATGAAGAAGTATTAAGATTATAATTTCATATTCATAGTAATGATCTCATTTCATTCTTGTCAACAAAAATCAATGCAACACTTCATCCCTCTAATTTTTCAAATGCTTAAGGCCTTCAAAAAATACCAGAGATTTAGTATAATCCTAAGATTATTGGGACCATCAAAGAAAATTTGAGAAATTTCTCAATGCATACATCATTTTTCCTATCCATCATTCAACATTGGATGTATAATATTATATCGGTCTGGAATAAGAAAGTTTAAATCCACATTTGTGCGGATTTATAGAATCCCTCAATTAAGCCTCCCTAAAAGTTAACTAACCATTTCTGGTCATGGATCATATCCTACAAGTGGTTAATGGTTAAGAAATGATGTTCATACTAGATGGATTCTCTAGATACAACCATATTGACGCTTCCAAAGAAGAACATTATCAATACTTCTTTTACCAGATAACATGGGGAAATTTTTTATATCACCATATGCCCTTTAGGTTAATCAATGTTAGGTGCAACTTTTTCATAGGCCTATGGATATAGCTTTTAGGGATTTGAAGGCTAAATGCATAGTGGTGTATCTAGATCCTTTACTCACGTTAGTGTAATATAATAAGAGATAAGAAAAACTTGCAATGAGTCAATGGAGTTTGAGTCTCGATATGTATGTAAAAGGAATCCTTTTTATCTCTCTTAACATGAAGAGGGATCATATTTGGAGTTACTCAATGAAAACCTCTTTGGTAAAATTTTAGGAACTAGGAAGGAACAAAATGATTGTTATAATTTAAAGAATGGACATCCATCAAGGGATTTTATGCTATACAATTATTGAGATAAAAACTATGTGGGATCCTTTTTAAGGTGAACTCCTTAAGGCAGGTTTATTTTCAAAGTTTTCTTACTTCTTCATGTCTTCTACTAACACTATACGCATGAGGCCCCTACTCATATTTAAAACTAAGTAACGATGTTCTAGGATGTTTCTTTTCATTCATTATATGATTGATATTGCACAATCACTCACATTTGCATCCATGATTTTTCTCTTAGTCAAAGGAAATCATTGCATAGTTTTTATGCTTTAGATTCATGCTCATTTAATGATGTCATTCTTCTCCACTTAATCTGCATCACACCTTCATTTCTCCCATTTCTTCAAATGGACAAGTACTCACCGAAAAATCACATGAGCTTAGTTATTTGCAACATAAAAAAAGTCAACCTTGTCTTGTGGTTAGATCCTTCTTACTTACAATTCTAAGTAGGGGTTACCTTTTTGAATTCTCACATTCCATTACCACATAAACCTAAGCAGTCTCCCTTGCATTAAATCCATTTTATGTAACAAGATCCTCCTACCTGCAAATCTAAGCTCCAATTGGGTATTTCATCACCCAATAAATTATCCTCATGACTATCTCCCCCAACCATATTAGCTTATGATAAATACTTTGTGAACTTTTATTATCAACCCCTCAGAATAGTGAATATTCTCACTATAAATCCTATGATTTTAGTAAAGGACCTACCTTAGGAGAATTTAATTTCTCTTCGGTATCATAACTTCTTATCCCTCTAGATCAACCACCCCTCTTGATGCACACACTTTTTTACCTATGGTGATCATCCCTCATGGTGACTTGGATTTCACGAGAAGGATCTCTTTGATGCTAAAGAACCTGGCTCTCATAACATATACCATATTCCTCCAGGACAATCACCACTCTATACATATCCCCCATCTGGATGAAACCACTTCAGCTAATGTATCCTTATGCAACTCAATTAAATCACGAAGTCAATATGAAATGCTTACATCACCAATGATATTTCATCATTTTCTCACAATAGTACATGTGTTCACCAAACTTCTCATCTAGGCATGACCATTCCACCAAATCTTCCACCCAATATTAGCATGTACACATAACTCACTTTGGGAAAGGGGATTCATTGCCATACTTCAATTGTCATAACGTATCAACACTATTTTAATATACCTCTCACATCACACATTATGATCATAGCACTTCCCAACCTCTTCTTATTCGGTTCACACTGGAATTATTCATTTTCTTACCCCTATTGAACCCAACAATTAGCCCACCTATAGGAATTACACATTCCTTACTACATCTCAATACATCACACATTATCCCTGTGAGGATCATAACCACCATGAAAATTCCATAAATAGTCTCCATTAACTTCATTCATCAACATTGTCCCCCAAACATTTCAATATTCATGTCTCATAATAAATTATAATAATATCTCACAAGTTACTGTATCCTACAACCATACACCCATTATGGACTATTTAATGCCTATGTAACTCACATGAATATTTCATATCTCATTCTACCATTGACTATCATACAAGGGCCCAATGTCTACATTATCATATGATTTAAGATATGCTAGAAGCTAGTATTCATCACATCCATGACGTGTTTCACCTTTTTCTTAGATTGTTTCTTTGAAGTGTTGACGAAATAGATAGGGTAACGGGCGTAGGAGGAATACCTGTTCAAATGTTGGTTGATGGGTTGTTGTGCGTATGACTTCCAAATCCACAGCTGACCATGAGAGCTTCCTTTTGGCTAGGAGGAACTACCTGTAATGAAAACAAGACCACCAGAAGGAATTAAACAATATGGGTAGTGAACTGCCTAGCATGATGCTAGATCCAAGAAGTGTGATACTTCCTAGATGGCTGTCAGTCCACTATTTTAAAAAATTCAATACTGTAAACAAAGTAAATCCTATTGTTATTTTAAAAAAATTTATGTATCTCACTTAAAACATAATAAGAAAATAGATCTAATCTAATAGGCTAAGCTAGAATAGAATCCAAAGGTCAAATGATTGGTTCTGGGTTCTGCAGGTTTGACAGAGGTCTTGGGTAGATCACAGGTGAGTGAGGGTGAGATGAAATTTGGTGGGTAGGTCTCTATTTTAGGGCTATGTGGGAAATACAGAGACCGATGTCGGTCAAGGGGTGACTGACCACAGGTTAGGTGTAACCGGTGCCGGTTACTGTGAGATCTAAAAATGTCACAGAACAAGCTTTTTGGTCTCCTTTGTGATTACGCAAAAGGACTTTGGTTGGTCGGGATGAGGTATTGGGTGACTAGAGTAGGTTTTTGTGAGGTTTTAATGGGTATATGGAGGTGAAAATGTTGGAGAAGGTCAATAGGGGGCAAGGTAAACAATGGATGATAAAATGATGATGAAATGAAATAAACCAGGGAAGTATGACGTTATACTTACTTGGATTTCATTCCTGAATGTCTGTGTGTGAGGGATGGAGGTGCTGATGATGGGTTTGAAGGCTACAAGTGATCACCAACTGAAGAAAATATTCTGCATGGGCTTACATGTACACTCCTCTTTGCTTGGATAGATCAGATCGTGGCTGGGATGGCTGTGCAAGAGAAGATGCTCAATCTCCTTCCTTGGATGTGAGTTTTTGTTGGAATTTGCTCTCTGAAGATGTGTTATCTCTCTGAGATGTGTCATTTCTCGTCAACCTTTCTTACTTCCAATTTTTTCCAAACTTTTTCCAACCTTGAGAATAAGGTTTTTTTGGGGTTAAAATGGGTAACCGACGGCGGTCCAACTTAACCGGCGACGGTTAGGGGTAATCGACATCGGTCAAGGTGGGATTTCCTAGGTTTACTAAACTTAGGGAGATCCTCTTGATTTCCTTGGATCTCATGTCATTATCCCATGGATTAGACTGGGAGCTTCTTGTGAGCATGCAGGAATGTGGTTAGAGGGAATGTAGGCATTGATTTTTAGGGTTTGGGTAAGTCTTAGTTAGTTATGGTAACTTGCTAAGAATAGGTCTTAGGTTGAGTTGGCTTGGTGAGGTGTCTAAGTGAACTGTATGTGTGGATATTATTTAAATAAGATATTTAAATAATAAATATAGTGAGGATAATGAATTAATTTAATTAAAAGTAATTAAATTAATATTAGTGGGGTGAAGGGGTCATGGCTAGGTAAATGTAATAAAGGGTGCCTTATATGTCGAGGGACCAAAGGGGAGTGTGACCTAATTTTAATGTCTACATTTTTCCCCTTTTTGTTACGTAGCTTGTATTGGTAAGCGACGCTAACAAAAATAAGATGTGGTTGCCCCATGTGTGGGTGAAGGTGATCCCCCTCAAACTAGGAACTGACGAGAGCAGCAGGCTGAAGTGGTGAGTGGTTTGATAAAAGGTAAATGTGAGGAAAAGGTAAGTGGGCTACGTAGGGAAAAGGGTGAAAGGTCTACTCGGGAAATCTAGGTAATGGGTCAGGGTCAAAGGTAGCAACAGTCAAATGCACACACACTGATAAACTGCAGCCCTGCTACCGGGTTAAAGAGAAGGAAAACTCTACATCGTCTAAGGTCGATAGGTTTATCCAAACAAGGTTGAAGTCGAATCTTGTATCCAAGGTATAGGATAAGGTCAGGAAACACAATGTAGGTTAGGTGCAGGAACATTTAGGTATGTTTAGGTACACCAAAGGTAGGGTCAGGATAAACAGTGGTCATGACAATAGGCTAGGTAAGGTCATTGGGTCAATCAACATAGGTAACCGTGCCACAAGGTATAGCAAACACATGAGGTCAAAGGTCACTAGTAATGGTCCAGGTCAAAATATCAAGATCACAGCATGGGTAAGTACGAGGTAGAGGGTAAAATAATGAGTCCCCAAAGGAAGAAAAATGGAGGTAGGAAGTGATGAGGTCAGGAAAGGTAAGCTAATGGGTTGAGGAAAGTTATGGGGTAAAGAGCAAGGTAGAGGGTAGGGTAAAATGGTAAATTAAGGGTAATATGTGGGTAAGGGTGACCGATGGCGGTCATGGATAACCGACGTTGGTATAGGAAAAACGGCGACGGTTAGGTAGGGCACAAGACCGATGCCAGTCTAGGGGAAACCAACATCGGTTAGGTTGGGTTTTGTATAAAAACAAAAAAGGTATGCGTGTTTATTTTTCATTTGTGAATTATGAAGTGAAGAAAGGAAAAAAAATAGAGAAAAGTGAGAAAAGCATCCAGAGGTTACGGGACAATGAGCTGGCAGGGTGAGTTGACGGTGGTTGGGTTGGTTAGTAGGTGGTCCATGAGATCTTAGCAAGGGATTTGATTGGTTGGAGTGTGTGGGTAGATATTCAGTGATGGCAGAGGTGGGAGAGGGATTGGGTGGATCACCAGCATAGTGGAAATACGTGCCACTGAGATGGTGACAACGCGACGAGGTAAGTGCATAACTCTTTAATGTTAATTAGATATAGTAGATGGTGTAAGATTTGTTTATTTTTGGATTTGGGTGGGTTTGTGTATTTTTTGGGTGGGAAAAAAAATTTAAATCGGGTATGGGGGGAAAATGGGAAAAAAATAGGGGGTGAGGGGTAAGAAATTGGATAGGTGGGGTGGTGCTACGCCCTTAACCTATTTCTTATATTAGGATATGAGTAGCCGACTTGTGGCTTACCATATCATTTTATTATATCATTTATATTTTCTCATGCTTAGTAGGTTGGCCTTGGTGTTGGCCATAACATATGAATAGTATATATAGGGGATTTTAGGTAGTAGTTCATCATCATTCGAAGCATTTGAGTCTTACTTTATGATTTGGAGGTTGCCCCCTCAAAGTGGCGAAGCTATTCTAATTTCATACTGAGATCATTATTCTAGAATACTATGTTATTTTTTGTTATATTTCTGCTCATGATCTGAATTATACAAGTAATTTCATTACAAGTGGTATCAGAGTTGTGATCTGGGCCAAAATTAGGGGAAAAACCCTAATTTTTTGTTTCCATAATAGATTTCTAACCAAATAAAATTGGTGGGAGATATTTTTACCAAAGTTGAAAATACATTTCACGTAAGAATTCCCTAAAAATTTTAGAATTTTTTGATTTATTTTGCAAAAGTTATTACAAATTTAGGGTTTTTCATAAAATCACTCCCTAGGGTGAAAATTATGGAATTTTATCAAATTCATTACATTTTTGGAAAGCAAAAAAAAATTATTTGGGTTTTGTTCTTTAAGTTTTTTTATATTTGGCTGAATTCGTATTGAAATACAAAACCCTGAAATTTGACTGTGATCCCTACATCCTACTATTTTGGGGCATCATGGCAGGGCCTTCCACAAGAGGAAAAAAGAATTCCCATCACTCTGGGTAAAACACCAAAAAAGGATGAGATAGTATTTGAGGAGTTGGAGTCAAAAGTGGTATAACTACATGATTCCTCAGGGTTAGGGTTTACTTCGTTAGACCATAAGGTAAGCCAACTTGAGTTTGACCTGAGAGACCTCAAGTCTAAGGTGGCCAGTAAAGGAGATAAAGGATTGGATAGGACTGGAGGATTTCATGCAAAATTCAAGGTACACATATATGGGTAAATCATACATATATCAACCAAGGTGGATCCTTTAGGTCAAAATAATAGACAAATGAGCCAGGGTGGATCTTTGAGTGTGCACAAATCCAAATACAAACACTCTACAACCCATAAGATGTTTCCAAAGTGGAGATGTGTAATTTTTATGGAAAGGATCCACTCAATTGGATCAACCAAATGGAGAATTTATTTAATACTACATCATATTCCATCAGGAAAAAAGGTGACCATGGAATATTTCTATCTCGAACCTAACCAATTCGTCTTGGTATCAGATGGTTATGTGCTCAGAGGAAGAAGAATGGTCTCAATGTTACATGGACAGTTATTCACCGAAGAGCTTGCAATTACACTATAGTTCTAGTGTTTCAGAGAATTACTTCAGCTAATTAGAAAAGTTAAGACAGATAGGATCCGTTAAGGATTACATTCATCAATTCCAAAACCTTTCCTTGCGGGTGGAAAATATTACTGAAGAGAATCTGAATGACCTATTTCTTGGGGGTCTTAAGGATCACATTGAGCATGAGGTGCGTATGTTTAATCCTCATAAGGTTTCTGATTCGATAATTATGGAAAATCAGGTAGAGGAAAAATTTGTTTCAAGTAGGAGATAACATTTCAACTTATACAAGAGATCACAACACCTTGGCCTCCAGCACTTTGTCGTCCAGTTAGATTAACAACTCAACAAATTGAATAAAAGAGAGAAAAAGGGTTATGTTTTAACTATGATAGTAAATATGGACCAGGACATAAATGTGCTGAAAAGATGTTGTTCTACATTGATGGGCCTATTGAAGATGAAGAGAAGGACGAAGATGAAGAGTCAGAGGTCATGGTCGAGCTAGAGGAGGAGTCAGAGATCCTCAACTAACAATCTCATGCCATAAAATTTTCAGGTATTAGAACCCCCAAACCCTTAAGGATGGTTGGATTCCTAAAAAATAGAAGGTTCACAGTGTTGATTAACTTAGGAAGTACTCATAACATTTATCAATCATAAGTTAGTAGTCTACCTAAACTATTTTATTTATCCAACTCCTAAATGTCAAGTAATGATTGTCTGATGGAGGTACTGTTACTTGTTCTAGAAAATTCCATAGCATTAAGCTTTCCATGGGAGATTGCATACTAAATAGTCCCCATATATGCTATTTATATGGGAGGAGCAGACATTGTATTAGGGGTTAAATGGCTTACCACCTTTGGGAACCTTTGAGATGAACTTTCCAATAGTTGTTCATGAGATTTCATTCTAAAGGAAGGAATTTTGAGATAAGAGGATTAATAGAAAAGTCTCCACATCTAGTGAGCCTCATCAAATGCAAAAAAATGCTAAAAAAGGGTGCAAAGGGATTTTTGGCACAACTATTTTCATTGGAGGCACATCATTCTAAGGAAATTATACCATCAGATATGCAAGATAGTGTTGGATGCACACTTTATTGTTTTGAAAATATGCCAAAGGGCTTACCTCCAAAGAGAGATCATGATCATTTTATTTAGTTATTACCAGGGATTCAACCACCTAACATCAGACCTTATAGGTACCCATATGTGTAAAAAGTGAGATCAAGAAGATTGTACAAGAGATGTTAGAAGCAGGAATCATCCATCATAGTCAGAGTTCTTATTCTTCTCTAGTAGTGATGGTATAAGAAAGATGACATGTGGTGCATGTGTCCTGATTACAGGGAACTTAATAAGTACACAATCCAAGATAAGTTTCCTATTCCTGTAATTAATTATTTACTTGATGATTTACATGGTGTTGTTTACTTCAAAAATGTCAATATTCATTTGGGATACCAAAAAATCAAAATCAAGAATGAAGACGTTAATAAAATGACCTTCCAAACACATAAAGGCCATTATTAATTTTTGGTAAGTTTTGGACTCACAAATGCACCTTCTAATTTCAAGGTTTGATGAATTCTATTTATTAAGTCATTCTTACTGAATTTTATCTTAAGTGTTATTTGATTATATATTAATCTATAGCAAAACATGGGAGGAACATTTTCATCATTTAAATATTGTTTTTGAAAACCTTGAGCAACATCAACTTTATGCAAATCCCTCTAAGTCTTATTTTGGAGTCAAGGAAGTTGAATATTTGGGTCACATTTTCTCTCATGAAGGTGTTAAATTGAATCGTAATAAGATCAAAGCCATGAAGGTAGTGGAAGGTTCCAAAAACCTTAAATAATCTATGAGGATTATTGGGGGGCTTATTGGCTATTACCAAAGATTCATAAGGCATTATGGAATCATATAAGAGCATCTCTCATTACTTTATTAAATAAATATTCCTTCCATTGGAGTGAGGATGCAACCAAAGCATTTGAGAAGACTAAAGGAGGCTCATGTGCACCACTCTAGTCTTGGATACTCCAAATTTTTCCAAAGACATTCATTGTTGAATGTGATGCATCAAGGGTGGGTATGGGGGTAGTTCTCATGCAAGAAGGTCATCTTATTACCTATTTGAGCCATCAATTAAAAGGTAATAATTTTTCAAATCCATCTTATGAGAAGGAAATGCTAGCCATACTTCATGCACTAAAGCAATGGACACCAAATCTCATAGGAAGACACTTTAAAGTGAAGATAGATCATGATAGTCTGAGATACTTATTGAAGCAATGCTTATCATCTGAAAGAAAACAAAAATGGTTCTCCAATGATGTTGGGATATAATTTTGAGATTATCTATAAGAAAGGGAAGGAGAATGTAGTTGCAAATGCTTTGTCATAGGAAAAATAAATCGGTTACAACATTCTTATGTGACATATCCATCTTACATGAAGATTGGATAGAGGAGAAAAGGTTACAAATGGAGGAATAACCCAACTACACAAAACCTCATTCATAATCTACAGAATTATCCAAGAATGTATAAAAAATTTGGTATTGCAAAGGATATGCTTTATGGTATAAAGATAGATTATACCTATGTAAGAACTCCACTCATAAAAATAGGATTCTATTTAAGCTTCACCCTTCTCCAGTAGGGGAGATTTTATATTCTTGAAGACTTATCATCGAATTAAACATGATTTATTTTGGGAAGGGCTCAAAGGGGATGTCTAAAAGTTTGTTGCCAGAATGCATGGTTTCTTAGAAAAATAAGGGTGAAATAGTTTGATTCACAAGTCTTCTACGACCTCTATCTATTCTTATCCAATCAGTGGGAAGAGGTTTCAATGGACTTCATCACATGATTTCCTAAATCTGAAGGAAAAAATGTCATCATGGTTTTGGTAGATCGAATGACCAAATATTCTAATTTTTATTCCTTGTCACACCCATTTACTGCAAGCATAGTAGAAACAACTTTCATGGACACAGTTCTGAAGCTTCATGAGATGCCAAAGATTATAGTAAGTGATCGAGGAAGCTATATTTACTAGTAATTTTTTGACTGATTTATTCTCATGTTTGCATACTCAGTTATCTCATAGATCTTCTTATCATCCCGAGTCTAACGGGAAAACATAAAGTTGTAAATAATTGTTTGAAGGGATATCTCCATTGCTTTACCTCAGATAAACAAGCAAGATGGGTCCAATGGCTTCCACTTGAAAAATGGTGTTATAACACTTCCTTCCATACTTCATCCAAAATGTCTCCTTTTTTGGTACTCTATGGGTACCATCCACCATCCATCAAATTATCATTGAGAGGAAAACCACGGGTTAGAGAAGTAGAAGAACACATTCAATATCAACAAGAGGTCCTCTCTTGTCTCAGGGAGAACTTGGCCATGCCAAAAAACCACGTGAAGCAAAAGGCTGATCAACATCGCACTAGAAAGGCAATTTTGAAGTTGGTGATTGGGTTTTTATGTCCATTTACAACCATATAAGAAAATGTATTTGAAACAAATAGTAGAAGGATAACAAACTATTCACCTAAGTATTATGGCCCTTATTAAGTATTGTATAAGATTGGTACTATAGCATAAAAATTAGAACTTTTGCAGATAACAAGAATACATCCACTCTTTCATGTTTCTTACCTAAAGAAAGTAATTCGATAGAGGGTATCAACCAAGAAAATTGTTACCTAAGCTTGATGAGGGGGGAGAGTCATCTTGGAACCTGAATGCATCCTTCAAACACACACTAAAAGATTGAGGACATGAGTTATTACTGAGTACCTGATCAAGTGGAAGAATATGGACAATGAAGATGCAACATGGGAGGATTTGACATTCCTGTAGCAACACTCAGAGCTTCTCAACATTGGGGACAATGTTACTTTGACGGGGAAGGGCATGCTATGCCCTTAACTTATATACTCGTATTAGGATACGATGTAGCCGACTTGTGGCTTACTCATATTCTTATCCTTATACTTTCATCATATCTTAATAGGTCGGCCTTGGTGTTGGCCATAACATATGAATAGTATATATAGGGGATTTTAGGTAGTAGTTCATCATCATTTGGAGCATTTGAGTCTTATTATATGGTTTGGAGGTTTCCCCCTCGAAGTGGAAAAGCTATTCTAATTGCATATTGAGATCATTATTCTGGAATACTGTGTTATTTGGTGTTATATTTTTGCTCATGATCTAAATTATACAAGTAATTTCATTACAGGTGGGTAGGGGTTTTAGGGTAGTATAGTTCAGTGTAGGTGGGGTAAAAGGGATAGGTGGGATGGTTTACAAAAAAGGGGGGTTTGGGAAGTCATGAATTTTTGCGCAACAGTGACCAGCGTCAGTCAAGTTTGACCGGCGTCATTCAGGTAGAACCAGGATCGGTCACCTAATAGGTGACCAATGTTGGTTACATGGTAACCATGGTTAGTCAAGTGAATCTAGTATCAGTCACCAGATAGGTGACCGATGTTTGTTTAAGGGTTACTAGAGTCAATTAGGATGAACATGCACTAGTCGTGACTTTAGGCAAAAAGGGTCCAAATAATGATGTAGGTTAGCTGGTTGGGATGGGTGGGGGAAATTAGGGTGGAAGGTAATGATAAGTGATGAATGTGGTCATGGTAAAGGTAGATTAATGTTTTTCTTTGGATTAGATGTAGGGTTGATTGTAATTACACATGCGAGACAGAATTCCACCACTATTGGTGACATTACACAGCCTAGCAAGCCCGTTGGAGTTGTAACACGTGGAGGAAATGGGTTTGAGTGGTATTTAGAACTATTGACATGTTGTTCGGTAGCCTAGTTTGATAGTCACACTCATCGATAGATGGGACTCCACGACCAACATGTTCCACCTTCTGACGAGTGAGATGACCATCACCCTAAAGGACTTGTTCCTGATTATGAGGTTACCTATATTAGGGGACCAGGTGTACTCTATCTCCTCTAAGGCTTAAAAGGATCTGATCGGGACTGTATTTGGCGAGGGGGTGGTGGAGGTGAGATTCCATAATTCCAGTCTGAGGTACGGCGAGATGTACCTAGCCCATCTAGATGAGACGAGGCTAGTAGTTTTATTGATGGAGGAAGTGTGCTGCTATGCACTACTTTATGTAGAGGGTGGATGCTTTCCCCACTCACTGATGGGGGCACTCCATGATATGATGGTGCACGAGACATGATTTTCCTAGGCACCAACATTTTTGGTGCAGATATACAGAGAGTTGTGGGCATATGGGCGGCTGCGCAGGTTTATCCTATGTTGTACATTTATACTGCACTACTGGGCCTACGAACACATAGTATGTGTTCGACCTATAGGGATGCCCCGATCAGATGCATTCCCAATGAGATGTGTGCAGTTGGGATATAGGAGATGGGTGCCGGTTTTAGGAGAGTAAAGGTCAAATAGGCTGAACTATGATGTGGCCCATTTTCGCCAGTTGTTAGAGGGGTTGTCCGCAGTGGACATTATCTAGAGGTCATATGTTGGATTCCCCTCATATAGGCACATGCATGAGGAGCTAGCTGAACTCTAGCTAGAGAGGTGGATATAGGGTCACCATGCCAGGGAAGATGAGATGATCCCAGTTGACAGGGTCTGACGGTAGTTTAGGCTCATACAGGATTTTCCTTTGCCCTTCCCACAGTATTGAAGAGATGACATAGAGAGGACTCTCCCTCTACCATAACCTACCATGCTGACAAGAGAGCAGGAGCATCCATTGGATCAGTGGATTGATGACATTGGATGCATAGATAGTTATAGGCAGTGGTGGGTAGCTCAATTATGAGCCATACCACCTAGACGAGGGCAACCAAATTTAATATATCGTGACAGTGTAGAGAGACACCCTACAGAGGTAGGTAGCGATGCTGATCCCACATATAGGTATACTGCAGACACAATTAAAGGGGTAATAGGTAGAGGTAGAGGGGCTATGGGTACAGGTGGCCAATATGTAGGCCCAGATGGTAGAGGGAGAGGGTGGAGGTGATGGAGGAGATGGAGACCGAGATGGTCAGGTGGCAACCTTACAGGCTCAGGTGGCAGGATTACAGAGCCCTTTGGCCATAGCCCAGGAATATATTGGGGTCTTACAGGCCCAAATATAGGCACAGGGAAAGGGGGCACCATCATAGACACTAGGGCAGGGAGCACCACCATAGGCGCAGGGAGCTAGTCCTAGTTCAAGGGTTGGCACAGGGTAGGTATAGGTTTCGAGACCTATGGGACCACCTCAGACTGTGAATATATCTAGGTTAAGGGATTCCCTAAGTGAGGTGAAATACTATCAGAACTAGCTCATGGCAGTCGGGATAGAATTCCTCTCATATTGAGAGTTCAGGGCACAGCAGGCATCTAGTGAGAGGATGAGATCCCGCACACATAGTGTGGAGAGCACAAGAGGGAAGCAAGCTCCGAGGCCTAATTAGGTAGATTCCACCAGCATCTGATGACTAGAGCTAGGTGATGTGCCAGTAGGGACATAGGAGGCTGAGGGTGTAGGTGATACAGAGATGGAGGACATCTAGCGAGATGTCTGATATGTGGCCACCCTGAGTTTTGATGTATAATCGTGAGGATTTTATATATATTATATACAAATATATATATATATATATATATGCTAGCCTATGTGCCAAAGATAGTTATATTTTTTATCACATACCGGCCTATGTGCCAAAGGTAGTGAGGATGTATGAGTGATTTTGTTGTATATTGTGAGCATATACTGGCGGTGCGTGCCAAAGATTTTTTGTATTGATTCGTTCATTCATTATTTGTGTATATATGAGACCAGCCTACATGCCGATGACTTTTGTATTGTATATCAGCCTGCATGCCAA
Source organism: Taxus chinensis (assembly GCA_019776745.2). Taxonomy (NCBI): domain Eukaryota; kingdom Viridiplantae; phylum Streptophyta; class Pinopsida; order Cupressales; family Taxaceae; genus Taxus; species Taxus chinensis. The sequence continues at coordinate 352,010 of JAHRHJ020001109.1, read as the reverse complement.
CATTTTTCAGATGATGGGCATGATGAGATAGGCATGTATTTTGAGATACACATTGATTGATTTATACGATGAGATTCATGGTATTTGGTGATGTGTTAATATGTTTATGAGATATTGGTTTTATGGTTTATGTTAGATGAGATATGGATTTGTTATTTTAATATGGATGGAAATCAGGTGAGTTAGGCATGATGGAGTTAGGTTAGTTTAGGCATGGATCAAGTCAGGTTATAGGCATGGATCGAGTCAGGTGGGTTTAGGTATGGATTGAGTCAAGTTAGTTTAGGCATGATTCATTATGGTTATAGGCATGGATTGAGTTAGGTTGGTTTATGCATGGATTGAGTCAAGTTAGTTTAGGTATAAATTGAGTTAGGTCATAGGCATGGTTGAGTAAGGTTGGTTTAGGCATGAATGAGTCAGGTTATAGGCATGGATTGAGTCAAGTTAGTTTAGGCATAAATCGAGTTAGGTTATAGGCATGGTTGAGTTAGGTTGGTTTAGGCATGAATGAGTCAGGTTGGTTTAGGCATGGATTCATTATGGTTTGCAATGAATGATACTATGGGTCATATGTAAAATGTTTTATAATCTATGCATAATGATGATAGAGAGATGGTAGGTGTAATAAATGTATAAAATGGGAAGCAACTCATTATGTATGTGGCTTAATTTCCAATTTTGTTAGAAAAGGGGAACTAAGTAAAATGTGAGGTAAATGGCGAGTTATGCATAGTTGATGAATTGTTTAGGGTAGAGAATGGCCGAGCAAACCTCTAAAGCCCCCATGCCCTCAGAGTTCTGCCTACATAGTCTCAGCGAAAAGGGACCTCAAGCTTATTTAGTTCTCCCATGAGCTAGGGAAGAATATGAGAATGAGTTGGCAATTTTTTTTGGGGCATGTTATGGGTTTAGGTTTAATAGGTGTGGGTAGAGTATAGGTAAAATGTTACAGGTGAAGGTGATTATAGTGAAAGGGGAGGATTACCCCTAAAGGTAAGCATCAAGGACCAATTCCTGTATAAGGTAATCAAAATATCAAAAAATATGGTTAAAAGATAAGAGGGAGGTGATCAAACCACCTAATTGGGTAGGATCATACCAAGTAGATCATACCTTGAAGGGAGTGGTGAACATAAGACCCGAAAGGCATTGCATGATTAACTATTCTACGGTGAACATAGTCACAGGATCACCAAATGTCGAAACTCCAAGATGTCCCTTGAGGTGATTTAGGAAATTAAAGTGGAAATGGTAAGGTGGGTGAAAGATAGTTAATTGTATATGTTTTCAGTGACAGGCCTTTTGGGCAAGAGGTTCGAAGTCACAATGGGAAATTCCATGACTAAAAAGTTTTTTTGTTTTGATAGACTGATCAAGGCAAGAAGTATATATGGGATAAATAATATGGTACTCCTTGAGGTATTCGTGAAGCTGATCGATGTGGGAAGCTTCGGTTTCTCTCATATTTTTTAAAGCTTCACATAGCTGTCCTTCGAGGGAGCAGTCTATTTATAGGAGTGATTTGGTCGAGAGGAAGATGTCCTTTTGAGGGAGGGATCTTTTTTTATTAGAATTTTGACTCAAGGAGTTTGGTCCCATTGGAGGTCTTTGAAATCATGGACAAGACCAAGGTGAAGGATAGAAATCTTTTTTAAAAGTTGAGGTGGAACGACCATGTGATCTCATCTAAAGGTAGAAAAAAAGTATCCATGAGAATTATGTTATGTGTAGTGTCGTGGTACAAATATTCAAGAGAAGATAACAAGTGATGGGTACTCACATGATTCTTGTTTAATCATTGGGGAGGTGTATGAAGTGGATAGCACTCAAGAGATGAGCCTATAAAGAGACCAAGGGTGAAGTAGGACAATGAGTCAACAATAGAATAGTCGAAGATGCAATGTGTTAAGGGACTCAGGTTCTTGTTTACCCTTAAGTGAGGAAAAATGATAGGCACCTGATCCATAGGTATGAGTTATGATGTATGGTCCAAGCCAATTAGGAGCGAATTTTCTCCGTTTACTTTTTTCTTCTTTGGTTACGTGTTGATTTTCTTTTAAGACAAGGTCACCGACTTGGAAGGTTCATTCATGAACATGCTTGTCATAAGAACATTTAATACGTTATTGGTAAACATGAAGATGATCCAGAGCGTTAAGATAATGTTCATCTAATAACTCTAGTTGTGCTAAGTGATCCTGACGAAATTCGTCATCAGTAAGCATGTCATGGAGAGAAATGTGGAGTGAGGGGATCTGGACTTTGAGAGTTAGAATAGCCTTGGTACCATAGACCAGAGAAAATGGTGTGGCTGTAGTGGAAGTGTATATACTAGTGTGGTATGCCCATAGAGAAAAAGAAATGTGCATATTCCAATCCTTCCCAGTATCATCAACCACTTTCATGAGAATTTTGTTGAGGGTTTTGTTAGTGGATTTGGATTGGCCATTGGTTTGTGGGTAATAAGGTGATGAGAAACTAAGTTGAATGCCAAAGGTGTCACAAAGTTTTTGCAGTGTTTTGTTTTTGAATTACTTTCCATTATCAGTGATGAGTTGATGAGGGACACCAAAGTGGCAAATGATTCGATGGTTAATGAACTCGCATATTTTCTTAGCTTTTGTGGAGATGAGTGGTATGGATTCCACCCATTTTGTGTAGTATTCGGTAGCAGTTATGATCCATTGATGGCATTGGGAAGAATGAGGATTGATTTCTCTAACAAGATCCAAACCCCATTAAGAGAAGGCCAAAGGTCACAAGCGACCTATAAAGCATGACTGGGTGTATGATGAAGGTTGGAATTTTGTTGACATTTCACACAAAATTTAACATAGTCGCAACAATCATGGTTAAGGGTTGGTCAGTAATAGCTAAGGCAAAGAATATGCTTAGTAACAACAAGGCCACTAAAGGGACCTCCACATATGCCATCATTGACCTCCTTAATGGTATAAGGAATTTCAGAACTTATGAGGCATCGTAAGAGAATACCATCAAAGCCATGCTTATAAAGGAGTCCCCCCAGGATAATGAAATGGGAGACCTTTTTAAGGAAGGCGGGTTGTCTATTACGGGTGAGATCAGGAGGTAAGATGGAGAGGGAAAGGTAGTCGGAGTATTGTTTATACCAGAGGTCACTCAGTTCAAGGTTTTCATTTCCGATTGAGTAAACATCGTGAGGTATATAAGAAGGTAAATGGAGGTGTTGTATGGTGACAAATATTTTGGAATCAGCAGGGGAAGCGGGTATTTGGGAAGCTAAGTAGGCCATGGTATCTACAAATTTGTTGGTTGAACATGGGATGGTTTGAAGGGTGTAACGATCAAATGTGGTCAAAATTATGTCTACATGATCTTTATACTTCTGAAGTATCTCGTTACGACATTGGTACAAACCATTGACTTGGTTTATGACTAATTGTGAATCACCAAAGATGTGGATTGATTTGACATCTAGGGCATAGGTGGCCTGGAGACCTAGTACGAGTGCTTTGTACTCAGTAATATTTTTGGTGCATTCAAAGTCTTGTTTGAAGGACAAGGGCATGGGTTCTCCATCCAGAGGAACGAGGATAACACCAGCCCCACCCCCACACTGACACTTGGAACCATTGAAGAATAATGTCATATGGTAAGGGGGTTCATCCAGGGAAATGGTAGCCATGGATTCATCAGGAAATTCAAAATTAGAGGGTTGGTCCCCGGCAATAGGTGTGTCAGCCAGTTGGTCGCCGATAGCTTGGCCCTTAATGGACTTTTGGTGAATTAATTCAAGGTCAAGATCATCTAAAATTATAAGCTATCACATGACATGCTAATTTTGATAAGGTTTGGCGTACATGAATTGTAAAGGATCATTGTTGGTCACAACATAGGTTTTGTGGTTGAGTAGGTAATGGCGGAGTTTGGTGGAAACAAAAACTAAGGCTAAATCTAGCTTTTCTGGATGGTTGTATCAAGTTTCATAGTCTAAAAGACTACAACTTATGTAATAAACCACCTGCTCCTTGTGTTGTTCATCGCGATCAGTGAGCATGGACCCCAAGGAATGATCAGTAGCTGATATGTATAGGTAAAAAGGTTGATGATCTTTAGATGGAATGAGTATGGGTGGTTAGAGAAGGTATTGTTTTAGGGCCTCGAAAGATTTGTGATAATTATCACCCCATTTAAAGGAGACATCCTTCCTAATAAGATGATGAAATGGTTGACACCGATCAGATAATTGTGAAATGAAATGGTGAATGGACTGCAATTTACCTTGGAGGCTACGGAGTTGTTTAAGGTTATTAGGTGGAGGTATTTCCAGAATTGCCTTGACTTTGGTAGGGTTGACTTCTATACCATGGAGGTAAACAATAAATCCTAGGAGTTTTCCTAAGAGATCCATGAAGACACACTTTTTAGGTTGAATGCGGACGTAATATTTAATGAGGTGGTCAAAGATGGTTTTGAGGATGGCGAGGTGCTTGGAGCAACATTTAGATTTGGCCAAGAGATCATCCACTTAATCTTCTAAAATGCAATGCATGATATCATGGAAGATGTAAGTCATAGCACGCTGATATGTAGCACCAGCATTTTTAAGGCCAAAAGGCATGACTCGATAGAAAAAGGTTCCCTAAGGGGTAATGAATGCATTCTTGTGCTAATCTTCTAGGGCAAGCAAAATTTTCTTATAACCTGAGAAACCATCCATGGGTGAGAGCATCTTGTGACCAGCAGTGAGGTCAACCAACTTATCAATACCAGGAAAGGGAAAGTCATCTTTCGGGTAGGCTAGGTAGAGGTCATGGAAGTCCATGCAAATGTGAAGTCCCCCTATTGCTTTAGTAACAGGGACAATGTTAGAAATCCAATGAGGATAATAAATGTGTAAGATCAAGGAAATAGAAAGAAGGTGCAGAAGTTCTTCTTTGACGAGAAGAGCAATGCGAGGGTGCATTTTCCTCAGCTTTTTTTAATAGGTTTGGCATCGGGAATGGTTATGATATTATGGACCACTATGGTGGGGTTAATACTAGGAATGTCTACGTAAGACCAAGAAAAATTGTGATTATGATCTCAGAGAAAAGAAGTGATGGCTTCCAGTTTAGCAACATCTAAAGATTATCTGATCTTTAAGATGTGCAGGTCATCCTAAGTATGAATGTTGATCTCGATATTTAGTTCATTCAACATGGTTTGTGTCTCAGAAGGTAACGACCGATGAATATATGAGTCTTCTACACCAAGGTAGGTGATTATGGGTTCTTCATCCTGACATTGAATGACGTTAATGGTAGGTGTGTTGTCGTAGATCATCTCAGGATACAAGAATGGGAGAGTGGAAGGGGCCTCGCCTTCGCGTTGATAAGTAAAAAGCCCTAAGGAAAGGGTGTTTATGAAAAAAAAGTTAGGAGGGATAGATTCAGGATCCATTGACTCAGTCAGTGAGGGTGGTGATGAAGGTGGAGAAGGGTTAGGGTCTGTAATGAGTTCAATGCGGGCCTATTTGGTAGGAGGTTCGGGGAAGCTGATACCACTATGGTCATTATGTTTACAGGTGGTACATGGAATAATGGTATGGCATCCTTTCTCATAAAATCTAAAACTAAAACCCTTCCACACATAGCAGTGTAGGAAGGTGTCGGTGAAATGACGATTGGTAAGTGATTGGACTTCAATGGAAAATGGGTGGGGTTTTGATGGTGGTTTAGGTGTGTAGGTGGTAGTATCAAGTCCCCCATAGGTTAGACTAGTATGAAGATGAGGAGGACCATAAAAGAGGTGTTCTCCTATATGGTGATCATAGCGAGGGTGTTGGTGAATGTTTCCATACTCATGCGGAGTAAGGAATGTGTTGACACTATATAGGAGGTACTATCCCAGAGTGAGGAATTGAAAAACACCTTCCAAGGGATCATTGGTTGGTATGTAGGTAACTGGTATGGATGATGTGTCAGATGCAGAGGTGGAGTTAATGGATTGGGAAGCTAATGGGTCAGTTGTGGAGGTTATAGCAGTGGTAGGAATAAAGGAGGTATGTACAGTGAAAGAAGTGGCTGTACTAGTAGGTGGAGGTGTAGGTGAAGTGGTAATGGTTGCAGAGGTAGACATCTTGACAAGTATGAGTACATCATTGGGTCAGTAAAGCATGTTACATGTTTTGAAAGGTGATGGGTCAGCTGGAATGGTATAAGTGTGTCCCTCGTGTTCAAACTTTACACGATGATGCAAAGTGGAAGGAACACAACCCATGACATGGATCCAAGGTCTACCAAGCAACAAGTTATATTGGAATTCCCCCTCCAAAACATAAAACAATTTTGGAATAGTATGGGGGCCCACGTGAATGTGCAGGATGATAGTGCCTAGTGTGGAGTTAATAGCATTGTTAAATGAACGCAACATGACCAGATGTTTGTGCATGTAATTTTCAGGTATGCGCATTTGAGCAAATGCATCGGATGAAATGATGTTAATGCTAGCACCTCCATCAATCATCACATGGTGTACCTGTATGTCATCAATGTGGATAGAGATGAAGAAGGTTTGGTCTGGGTCATCATTTTGGTATGGCGCAATCTCTTCCTCTGATAAGCTAAGGGAGGCCACTTGGTGAACAAGGTGAGGTGAGGATGAAGGTGGTAATTTGATGAGAGAGGCTACGTGATGGGGTGTGATGATGGAGGCTATGGGTGTAGGGTCATTGGGTAAAACCTCAATAGATTGAATAACCTCCATGAGAGTTTAACGATGGGATTATGAGGTTTGGATGAGGTCTATAAGGAAATTTTGAGTGGAGATTGGTGTAGTTGTTTTAGTATGGTGCGATGTGTAAATCCATTAGAAATGGGGTACGTGGGGTCGTAAATAGTTATTTTAGGTATGGGTGCAGATGGTGTGTTTGGTATAGGATTGGTTGGTGGGTCAGCTACCTTTTCTTTGCCCTTCTACGCACGTGTAGTGACATGAATCATGTTGATTTGAGGGAATTTGGCAAATGTAGAAGGTCTAGGGTGAGTGGTATAATGACACAAAGGGTAAAAACCTACTAGAGGAGAAAATCCTTGTAAGGTCAGTTGGGTTCAACGACATTTGGGTGGTGGCATGGCAAGTTTTATGATGTGAACCATGTTAATTTCAAGTTTGTGTGTGGTTCTAGAAGCTGTGAGGGTGGAGGTTGTGGTTGTTAAGTGGGTAGTGTGGGAATGGGTGTAGGTGAAGAAGGATCCTCGTCAAGAAGGTTGTCGTTGGCAAAGTTGGTTTCCAATGGACACAATTGGATAAGGATGGTTTTCATGGACTTTTAGTTCTCCACATCATGCCCCGGAACACGATGGTATACACAAATTTTAGTATCATCAAACCCTTTTGGCTTGGGTTTGAGGGGGTCATAAGGTCAGAGTGGTGGTAATGTGATAACAAAATTTTCAAGGAGGTTGGTTAAAATTTTTGCATAGGACCCTGTTAGTGGATCACAATGGGAAGTGAACGTAGGTTTGGGTGTAGGTGTGTTTGGTTGTCGGTGAATTGTTTTTGGAAGAGGAGGAATGGGTTGAGCTATGGGTTTAGCTGCTGGTGTGGTTTTAGATATCGATCATGTTTTTTTGTGTAGGGGTATAGTAGATGGACGGGAAGGAGGGTGTGTGGTTGTTTTGACTACCTTATTGTGGGGTAGTGGGGTTTCATTTTTGGGTTGCACCTTCTTGGGTAAAGGTGATGTGGGTGTATGAGGTCTAAAAGGAAAATCAGATGGAGGAAGAGGGAAAGTTACCCATGGGGATAACGAGGGTGCTCTGAAGGTAGATGACATGGGTCGTACTTGGGGTGTGATGGATAATGACTGAAGTGTAGTGGGTAGTGAAGTAATAGCTGAAGGTATTGGAGGTATTTGCAGTAAGGAGACTGCAGGTGCAGGTATAAGTCATGTTGTGTTCATGGGTGGGTTAGAGGTTTGTGAGGAAGGAATAGGTTATTGTTTTATTGAATTATGGATGGGTGAAGGGTGCTTGACCATGTTAGGTAGCTGATATCTTAAGGAAGACTGGACAAGTGTGGGTGTGATTGGTGTGGTCAGGGTATGAGGTTGATGAGTTTTTTTCTTTTGTTTGGGTGTCAGAGTAGTTGTGGTATTCACGTTGGAGGATGTAGCTAAATCCATTTTAATAGGTGGATAAGTAAGGCTAGTGATCGGGGTGACCCCTAAGGTGGTAATAGGTTTGGTGGAGGTGAACGTTGTGGGTATGGGTTTGGGTGTAGATATAGGTCGGGTTACGGATAAGGGTGTGGTGTGAGTGCTAATAGGTATCATGGAAGGGGTTGCGAAAGCAATGGTTGTATTTATTTTGATGGGTGGAAATTTGTTTGCGTAGATAATGGAGGTTTCATCGAGGGATCTCTACATCTGTGTTAAGAAAAGGAGTAAGAGGTGCCCCCATAATAAATCCCTATCTACGTAATCTAAGTGATCAGCCAAACATGAGAACGACACGTTTGTGGGTGAAGTGTGTGAGGACCTAATGGGAATTCCCATAAAATGTATCTTAGAGAAGGGGAATTGGCCATCTTCAGCTTCCGTGGGTAAGAGAGTTGAAAGTAGGTCTCTTGGATGTTGGGTAGCCAATGGGGAATGCTCGCTAAGAGGCAAAGGTATCTCCACTAGGTCTATGATGGGTAGAGGAGATGATGGGAGCTCCTCTATATGTGGAGGAATGGGTAACTGCTCCTCTGTAGGTGGTGGAGGTAATGGGTGCTCCTCTACGGGTGGAGGAGGTAGTGGGTGCTCCTCTATGGGTGGAGGAGGTAATCAGAGCTCCTCTACAGGTAGAGGAGGTATGGTAGGCAAATACTCTCTAAGTGGTGAAGCTGGGGGTGAGAGGGGTCAATGCTAGTGGAATAATCCTCCGTTGGTGATGAAGGAGATGAAAGGTGTTCCTCTGTTGGTGAAGGAACAGTGGAGGTTAGTTCCAATTTGGAAGGAGGATTTTGGGCTAGGATTTCCTCTATGGAAGGGATGTGGGGTAATTGAGAGGTGATAGGTACCTCGTTAAAGATTGCATGAACCTTGAGGGTATGGGTATCGTGAGTGGATGTCTCACCAGTTTGATTGGATGAAGGGGCATGGTTGGGAAATGGTTTTTTGAAGATTTGTAGATTTTGGTTAGGGGTGGCGTTGGGATTATCCATAGTTAACTCACCTTTCTTGAGCATTTATTGGACAATATTCTTGAAATTGATGTAGTTTCCATCACTATAACCCTTCACTCGGTGATAGTTACATAAATCATGCTCTTTATACCATGTGGGCATGGGGCGAGCAGGGTCAAAACCGGTATGTGGTTTTATGGGTGGAAGGGTGATGGTCCTAGCTTTGATAAGCTTTTCTAAGACAGAAGAATAAGGTTCCCACTTGGGGTATATTTCTCTACTCTTGTCTAAATCAAAAATCCTGGATAGGTGATAGATTAGATGAGGGTCTAGCCTGATTCAACAGATGAGTCGGGCCAGCCTTGAGTACCACTACGTTAGCGGTACCCTTAGCCTTTGAATAATTGGTTGGTGGTTTGGAATAAGAAGAGGATTCATTCAAATTGAATGTCGAATTCGTATTTCGTAATTTGATTTTTCTTCTCTTCGATGTCCTGAATCTCTAAATTTCGTGCCATAGTGAATTCCTCATTGAATGATCAGAAATTTTGGACCTGCAAGGTCAGGGAGATATGCCAAAATGTTTCATCATTTTCTTAGATTGTTTCTTTGAAGTGTTGAAAAAATAGATAGGGTAACGGGCGTAGGAGGAATGCCTTTTCAAATGTCGATTGATGTGTTGTTGCACACGTATGACTTCCGAATCCACAGCTGACTGTGAGAGCTTCCTTTTTCCTAGAAGGAACTACCTGTAGTGAAAATAAGACCACTAGGAGGAATTAAACAATATGGGCAGTGAACTGCCTAGCGTGAGCTAGATCCAGGAAGTATGATACTTCTTAGATGGCTATCAGTCCACTGTTTTAAATAAATTAATGTTGTAAGCAATGTAAACCCTATTGTTATTTTAAAATGATTTAGGTATCTCACTTAAAACACAATAAGAAAATAGATCTAATCTAACAGGCTAAGCTAGAATAGAATCTGAAGGTCAAATGGTTGGTTTTGGGTTCAGTAGGTCTGATAAAGGTCTCGTGTTGGTTACAGGTGAGTGAGGTTGAGGTAAAATTAGGTGGGTAGGTCTCTGTTTAAGGCTGTGTGGTCAAACACAAAGACCGGCATCAGTCAGGGGTGACCAACCATGGTTAGGTATAAATGGTGCCAGTTACTATGAGATCTGAAAAATGTCACAGAACAGGGTTTTGGTCTCCCTTGAGATTTCACAAAGGATTTTGGTTGGTCAGGATGAGGTATCGGGTGACTAGAGTAGGATTTTTTTGAGACTTTAATGAGTCTATGGAGGTGAAAATGTTGGAGAAGGTCAATAGGGAGCAAGATAAACAATGGGTGATAAAATAATGGTGAAATGAAATAAACCAGAGAAGTATGACATTATACTTACTTGGATTTCATTCCTGAAGGTCTATGTATGAAGGATGGAGGTACTGATGATGGGTTTGAAGGTTGTAAGTGATCACCAACTGAAGAAAAGCTTCTGCATACTTGGATAGATCAGATCGTGGCTGGGATGGCTGTGCAATAGAAGATGTTCAATCTCCTTCCTTGGATGTGATTTTTCACTAGAATTGGCTCTCTGAAGATGTGTTATCTCTCTAAGATGTGTTCTTACTTGTCAACTTTCTTGCTACCGAATTCTCCAATAAATTCTCAAGAAGGTGAGTTAACTATGGATAATCCCAATGCCACCCCAACCAAAATTTACAAATTTTCAAAAAAAATGTTTCCCAAACATGCCCCTTCATCGAATCAAACCAATGAGACATCCAATCACGATACCCATACCCTTAAGGTTCATGAAATATTTAACAAGGTACCTATCACTCTCTTAATTACCCCACATCCCTTCTATAGAGGAAATCCTAGCCAAAATCCTCCTTCCACATTGGAACCAACCTCCACTATTCCTTCACCAATAGAGGAACACCTTTCATCTCCTTCATCACCAACGGAGGAGTATTCCACTAACATTGAACCCCTCTCACCCCTAGCTTCACCACTTAGAGAGCCTTTGCCTACCGTACCTCCTCCACCCATAGAGGAGCTCTCACTACCTCCTCCACCCATAGAGGAGCACTGACTACCTCCTCCACCCATAGAGGAGCACCCATTAAATCCACCACCTACAGAGGAGAACTTACCCATTCCTCCACTTATAGAGGAGCTCCCATCATCTCCTCTGCCCATCATAGACCTAGTGGAGATACCTTTGACTCTTGGTGAGCATTCCCCATTGGCTACCCAACATCCAAGAGACCTACTTTCAACTCTCTTACCCACGGAAGCTAAAGTTGGCCAATTCCCCATCTCTAAAAATATATCTTAGAGACAGGGAATATGCTAGATTCATCTTCCGTGGGTAAGAGAGTTCAAATTAGGTCTCTTGGATGTTGGGTAGCCAATGGGGAATGCTCGCCAAGAGGAAAAGGTATCTCCACTAGGTCTATGATGGGTAGAGGAGATGATGGGAGCTCCTCTATAAGTGGAGGAATGGGTAAGTGCTCCTTTGTAGATGGTGGAGGTAATGGGTGCTCCTTTTTGGGTGGTGGGTAGGTAGTGGGTGCTCCTCTATGGGTGGAGGAGGTAATAAGAGCTCCTCTATGGGTAGAGGAGGTACGGTAGGCAAAGGCTCTCTAAGTGGTGAAGCTAGGGGTAAGAGGGGTTTAATGTTAGTGGAAGACTCCTCCTTTGGTGATGAAGGAGATGAAAGGTATTCCTCTGTTGGTGAAGGAATAGTAGAGGTTGGTTCCAATGTGGAAGGAGGATTTTGGGCTAGGATTTCCTCTATGGAAGGGATGTGGGGTAATTGAGAGGTGATAGGTACCTCATTAAAGATTGCATGAACCTCGAGGGTATGGGTATCATGAGTGGATGTCTCACTGGTTGATTGGAGGAAGGGGCATGGTTGGGAAACGATTTTTTGAAGATTTGTAGATTTTGGTTGGGGGTGACGTTGGGATTATCCATAGTTAACTCGCCTTTCTTGAGCATTTATTGGAAAATATTATTGAAATTGATGCAGTTTCCATCACTATGACCCTTCACTTGGTGATAGTTATAGAAATCATGCTCTTTATACCATGCGGGCATGGGGCAAGCGGGGTCAAAACTGGTATGGTGTGTGGTTTTATGGGTGGAAGGGTGATGGTCCTAGCTTTGATAAGATTTTCTAAGAGAGAAGAATAAGGTTCCCCAATTGGGGTATATTTTCACTACTCTTGTCTAAATCGAAAAGCCTGGACATGTGATAGATTAGATGAGGGTGTAGCCCTATTGGACGGGATGAGTCAGGCCGGCCTTGAGTACCACTGCGTTAGCGGTACCCTTAGCCTTTGAGTAATTGGTTGGTGGTTTGGAATAAGAAGAGGTTTCATTCAACTTGAATGTTGAATTATTATTTCGTAATTGGATTTTCTTCTCTTCGATGGCCTGAATCTCTAACTTTCGTGCCATAGTGAATGCCTCATCAAATGATCAAAAATTTTGGACCTGCAAGGTCAGGGGATATGCCAAAATGTTTCATCATTTTCTTAGATTATTTCTTTGAAGTGTTGACAAAATAGATAATGTAACATGCATAAGATGAATACCTTTTCAAATGTTAGTTGATGGGTTGTTGTGCATGTATGAGTTTCGAATCCACAGCTAACTGTGAGAGCTTCCTTTTCCTAGGAGGAACTACCTATAATGAAAACAAGACCACTAGGAGGAATTAAACAATATGGGCAGCGAAACTACCTAGCGTGAGCTAGATCCAGGAAGTATGATACTTCCTAGATGGCCTTCATTCCACTATTTTAAAAAAATTAATGTTGTAAACAATGTAAACCCTATTGTTATTTTAAAATGATTTAGGTATCTCACTTAAAACACAATAAGAAAATAGATCTAATCTAACAGGCTAAGCTAGAATAGAATCCGAAGGTCAAATGGTTGGTTTTGGGTTCTGCAGGTCTAATAAAGGTATCAGGTAGGTCACAGGTGAGTGAGGGTGAGGTAAAATTAGGTGGGTAGGTCTCTGTTTAAGGCTATGTGGGCAAACACAGAGACTGGCGTCGGTCAGGAGTGACCGACCATGGTTAGGTATAAATGGCGTCAATTACTGTGAGATCTGAAAATGTCACAGAACAGGGTTTTGGTCTCCTTTGAGATTGCACAACAGATTTTTGGTTGGTCGGGACGAGGTATTGGGTGACTAGAGTAGGCTTTTGTGAGGATTTAACGAGTCTATGGAGGTGAAAATTTTGGAGAAGGTCAATAGGGGAGCAATATAAACAATGAGGGGTGATAAAATAATGGTGAAATGAAATAAATCAAAGAAGTATGACGTTATACTTACTTCGATTTCGTTCATGAAGGTTTGTGTATGAAGGATGGAGGTACTGATGATGGGTTTGAAGGCTGCAAGTGATCACGGACTGAAGAAAATATTCTGCATGGGTTGCATGCACACTCCTCTTTACTTAGATAGATCAGATCGTGGCTGGGATGGCTATGCAAGAGAAGATGCTCGATCTCCTTCCTTGGATGTGATTTTTCGCTGGAATTGGCTCTCTGAAGATGTGTTATCTCTCTGAGATGTGTTCTTGCTCGTCAAATTTCTTCCTTCCAACTTTTCAAGTTCCAAGTTCCAACCTTGAGAATAAGGTTGTTTTTGGGTTAAAATGGGTAGCCAATAGCGGTCCGTCTTAACCGGTGATGGTTAGGGGTAACCGACGTCGATCAAGGCAGAATTTCCAGGGTTTACTAAACTTAGGGAGATCCTACTTATTTTCTTAGATCTCGTGTCGTTACCCACGGATTAGACCAAAACTTCTTGTGAGCATGCAAGAATGTGGTTAGAGGGAATGTAGGCATTGATTTTTAGGGTTTGGGTAAGTCTTAGTTAGTTATGGGAACTTGCTAAGAATAGGTCTTAGGTTGAGTTAGCTTTGTGAGGTGTCTAAGTGAACTATATGTATAGATATTATTTAAATAAGATATTTACATAATAAATATAGTGAGGATAATGGATTAATTTAATTTAATTAATATTAGTGGGTAGTGGGGTGAAGGGGGTCATGGCTAGGTAAATGTAATAAAGGGTGCCTATATGGTGAGGGACGAAAGGGGAGTGTGACCTAATTTTAGTGTCTACATGGACCACTATTGTTCGAAAAATAGTGGATGTGAATCAAATGTATTGGCATATGAAATTATATGATGCATTGTGAGTTAATTGGATAGTGCCCAAGAGGGATATTGTCATTTCTCTTTTTCAACTTCTATATGGACTCGAAGCTTGGATCCCAATTTCTCTAGAGTCACCTTCTCTATGATGGATGAAGACAATATAAAATGGAGAATACTTTAATGATGTTGACAAAAGGAATTTTTTACTTAGAAAAATTGGCTGAAAATAAATAGATAATAGTCGATGTATCAATAAGATACCAATCAAGGGTGAAGAGGCTCTTTGATCAAATGACACAAGATAAAATATTTCAGATTGGAGACCTTTTCCTCCTCTAGGATAAGTGGAGAGAGTCTAATGAAAGCTATTGAAAGTTTGACTCTCTTTGGATTTTCCCCTTCAAGATCAAACATTTATGTGGAAAAAATACATATTATCTTGTGTTGGGCTTGTAATATTAAGCAAGAAAATGACTTAATAAAAAAGTGCCAAAGACTAAAAGTCATGGATTATGAATTATATTTAAAATATAAGCATGAACTGATTCGACATTAAGAGTGGATCTAGACCACTGAACTTGATATAAATCAAGATGGTCTCAATGAGATTAGTTACATAGAAGGTAACCTACATACAAGAAAGAAGTGTGAGTTATGTAGAAGATACATGATGTGAATGGTATGAAGGTTGATATATTCTCATGAGAAAAAATTATTGACTATTCCTCGGTGAAGATGTAATAGTTGTGGATCTTATGAAATAATGGGAGTGCTAGGTTAAACATAACATTATTAATAAATATAAGTGATTTTTAGTGAGTTTTATACCTCTCATGATTTTCTCATTTATATCTTGTGTAATGTGTTGTGTTGTGTACATTTTACATTTATGTCTATGCCTTAACTGAATATCTAATTCATACTGTGATCTAGATTGATTTAACATGTTGTTCAATCTCAAACTATAATCTTTGGCAATTTAATATGGTGGATCTAAAAATTTGTGTTATTGTGTATCCCCACTTTTCATGACATGGTATCAGAGCGAGATGTTTGTGGTTGTGCAGAATAAACTTGTTTTGTAGGTGCAAGATCCTATGTAGATCGATTGGAAGAAAATAACTTGAAACTTCCAAAACACGTGAAGGTCTAATTTTGTGCTTTGCGGCTTTTTCATGATCTACAGGTGCAAAATTCCAATTCCCTGTTAATGTGGAAGTTTTTAAAGGTTGAATTAAGTGTGGAAGATCAAAACCTTGTGTGTTCGTGTGTTTCTTCCTTCCGCAGCCTTCAGAGTGATTGGATTTGTGTTTTTTGGTCATCCACAGTTGTTTAAGTCATTCACTGCTTTTTTCTGTTACACGGCATATTTAGTGTTGCGCGGCACATTTTAGTGTTGCACAGCTTTCTGAGTCTTGTACGGTTTTTCTAAGTGTTGCGCGGTATATCTAAGTCTTGTGCGGCTTTTTCCTTTATTCCATGGCTTTTTTAAGACCTTACCGGCTTATTTGTGTGGTGTACAACTTTTTCTTAGTTACACGGCCTCTTTCAAGTCTTGCATGGCTTTTTGTGTGTTGCGTGGACTTTTCTTCGCTCTGTGGACTTTCGTTTGTTTCGCAGCTCTCTGCTTTGTTCTGCAGACTTTGCCTTGTTCCGTGGCTCTTTGCTTTGTTGCACAGACTTTCTTTGTTTTGCGTTAATCCTTTGTATCGCAGACTTCCCTTGTTCTGTGGCCTTTTTCCTTTGTCCTACGGACTTCCTTTGTTCCGTGAACTTCTCTCTTTGTTCTGCGAACTTTTTTTTTTCCTGCGGACTTTTCTTTGCCATGCGGATCGTTTTCCTTATGTCTGGATTACATTCCTTTATTCCGCAGCTTGCATTCCTTTGTTCCACAACTTTTGCCTTAGCATTCTGCAGAACACTACAAATTCAAAAACCCGCAAAACAATGTTTCTTTGTTCCACGACTTCTAAACTTGAACTTGTTATATCTTGTTTTGTACTGCCTCACATGTCCTCAGGAATATTTTTCGTGCTTCGCGGCTTCTGAACTTGAACTTGCTATATCTTCTTATGTACTACCTCGCATGTCCTTGGAGCATATTTTTCGTGCTTCGCAGCTTCTCCTTAGTTCCTCTATATTTTTTTTAAGGATTTTCAGTTCCTTCAATCCGCGGACATTTATTTCTGTGTTTCGCGGACCTCTTGTTTTGTTTTGCAAACTTCCTATGTTCGGAGGCTTGCTTTTCTTGTTCCACGGACTCCCTTGTTTTGCGGAACTCTAAAAATTTCAAAGAAATCAAAACCCGCGAAACACTGCCCCTTTGTTCCCCGGCCTGTTAAAATTTGAAAATTCTATAATTTTTTCACTGTTGCCTTGTGGCCTCTCACTGCTAGTCCATTGTGTTTTGCGGCCTCCCTTCTTGTTTTTAATTATTAAGTGTGTTTATTGTTTAAAATCCGTGAAAGTTCATTTCTTCTAACTACGGATATCTGCAACTAATTAAGACCCGCATAACACTAGTTTTTTTCTAAATTTGCTAAGCTTTGTCAAATATGGCTAGTTCGTCTAATTTTTTCATGGATAAATCTTTGTTATTGAATGACACTAACTATAGTAGTTGGAGAATTGGGCTTAAAGCTATACTAATGGCTAGAAAGTTATGGTATTTGGCTAGTAGTGGTGAAAAGAGACCCACTAGGAGACAAGCTATTCCTGATAACTTGAGCATCTTTTCCCAAAAGTCCTAAGAGGCCATATCAATCCTATAGCAAAGTATCAAAGATGAATTTTTGTTGCATATAGGACACATGGAGTCTCCAGTTGATGCATGGATGCATTTGCAAACAATGCATGATGGCAACCACCTCTCTAAAATCATTAAAATAATCATGGAATTGTTTACAACTCCAATAAAAGGAGATGAGAAGGTAGTTAATTATCAAGCTAAAATTAATAACATGAAGACTCAGTTAGATGGTTGTAATTGTGAATTATTTCAAGATAAGTTGTACTTTATTATTCATATTAATGTTCATGAGAAATTTAGAAGTTTTATCTCTATTTTGAATTCTAAATATCAAAATGAGTTTGATTTACCTAGTTCGGATGCTCTGTTTGCTTTCCTAGTTCAAGAAGAAAGAGTAATAGAGAACTTTGACTCAAAAGAGAAGAATGTCTCTCAGGCATTGTTTTCCCAAAATCAGAAATTTGTTAATCAGAACAACTATACTAACCAGCAATCAAACCCTAAATCTAAGTTCAAAACTAATTCTAAAAATTCTACAAAGAAGAATAAGAATTTCAAGGTCAAGTTTGATGGTTCATGTACCTTTTGTGTTAAATTTGGTCATAGAAAATCTAATTGTTATAAAAATGTTCAAAATAAGAATAATAGAAAGAAGAATAAGAACAAGAACCAAGAAAATATTGTTGAGCAACCTATTGCTTAATGAAAAAGTCCTGGTAATGTTGTTTATACATGTTTAATGTATTTGTGATTGCATGTTTAATGGATGCATGTCTGAACCCTGTTTTTTCTCTCTCATACTATTCTACAACTTTGGCATGAATGTTTTATGAATGTATATGCTCTAGAGAAACCTTTTTGTCAAATAAGGAGGTATGAGCATGATCTAGAGAAACCTCCACTCTTCTCTCCTTTGTTTTCTCCTAAAAATTGAAATCCTAGAGTTTCTTAATCCTTCTTTGGACACAGATATTCAAGAGGATGATCATTCTTCTTCAGTTTGGATGGATTTGGATATTGAGGAGTCATCTCAAATGTCTCTCTATCTACAATTCCTAGTTGGGCTCAAATCTAGGTTTATTCCCCTTCCTAATAACCTAAGGAAGATAATCCGTAGGCAGCCTTCTTATCATGCTCGGTTAATGTTGTATCTTTTTGAAGAAGCTTGTCTTGTTGAAATGGTTTAAAACCTCTTTGTATCTTGGTTGTAATCCCAATCTGCCTCTTCAAACCAAATTTGAGAATGTTGCATCAAGTCTTGTGCAAAATACATGTCTATTCTCTTATAACTCTACTTGAGAGTTTTTTAGGCACTCGAGAGGGAAAGAATTTTGTATCTTGAGCAATAGGTCTCGTGATCTAAATTTGAACTCTTAGGTTTTGTTTTATCCTCCTGCATATTCCCTTATTTGAGACCTCGTGCTGCAAATGCACCAAGTGCTCTAGACAATAAGTTTTTTGCTAAAAACAAAGTATGGGTAACTATGCACATGCTAAGTTTGTTTGGAAATCTGCATTTTCTTCCATTACATTGTTATTGACTTGTTCTTAAGCATTGAGGATACCCTCATCATGCAAATGTAATTGGAAATGGAAGAGTCATTACAGCTTAGTACATTAAGACTGCTTGCTTCTGTCAAGATCTTGCTTTGCAAAATTTGTCTTGTTGATTATGATTTGGATTTGTAGAATTTGAAAAAAAAAACGTATTTATTGTTACTGTCTTATGATCTCCTAATTGCGTCTAACAATAAGAATTTAATTCTTAAGATCAAAATGAGATAGAACCCTACATCCTCGGCTTGCCCAGACATTGTCAACACTGAAAAAATGGAACTTGGAAGTAGGAAATGCACAAACATGCCAAAACGAATAGAAAGGAAAGGCTGTAAAATAAAATTTTCAAGGGAAGAAAAAACGTGCCACAAAACACACGTTAAATTGCTTGAAATATGCACAATTCCACAATATTCATGGAATAAGGCATTGTATTACATTGCAGAAGCCATATTTGACGTCTAGAACTTGTGGGAAGTCAGCCACCATTTTTGCATGGTGCAGTTACAAAGAAAAATTGACCACTACAAATGAGATGGTTTTACATATATATAGAAATTGCAGAGCTCGGGTGTGCACCAACTTGAAAACACGTAGTTAAATTCCTGACAAGGTAGTTGAAGGCACCTCAACTACTACCATGTAATACTGGGTTAGTTGAGTTGTATTTTCACGACTACCCGTCACCTGATCTATGACCCATCCAATCTGCGAGTTGTATAATAACTTATGATTGTGACCTAGCTCTATTTTGTTAAATGTGGATCCATCTAATGATGTTGGGTTAGATGGCCATAGTAACTACATTAGGATGTACAACCTTGAATGCAATTCATCCAACAGAGATGACCCCATGACCTTAATTTTTATCGGTCATCTAACCTATTCGGTTAACATCAACCATTTATCCCTTGTACATACCATCATACTATGTCGATAGAATGAATCGTATAACCATGTAACCCATACAATTCTTGAGTTGGTGAGGTGGTTGAACACTTGATTTTACTGTGAACTGCCATCTTATACCACAATTATTGGGGTTGGATTTTATCCATCTAACCTTGGCCATCTAAGTCCTAGATGTGGTTGGATGACAAAATGTCTATCCTCTGGCATCCAACCATATAGGGTTGGATGACACCAATTTTAAGCAATCTTCATATATATTCATCCTACACCAACCCAGACACCTGAGCTCATCACCCAATTCCACCTCACTTCCAATTGAGCTTACTCATTGGGTCATCTCAACTTTATCCCACTCCGAAAGCCTGATAGTAGACCATCTATCCTCATCAAATTGTGTCTAGTACCATCCAAACCTGTTGGGTTAGGATGACTGTCTAATTAGATTGGTATCTTCCACTGGACATTCTAAACCCATCCAATACTAACACCATGTTTGGCATATTTATGAGTCTACTCACTATGATCCATGAATTGTTTCTTCATTCTGCGTACCTTGGATAATTCTGTAGCAATATATGTAAGCCATATCTATGGAACTTGCATTTTTATTTTTCAAACTTCAACCTTAGGGAGGTATCTTAGCTATCAGGTTTTATTTTTGTAACTCATCAAGAAGATCTCGCCATGCTTTGTGAAGATCTACAAATACCAAGATGGATGCCTAAGTTGTCTTGATGTGTGAATTCCCCTTGTTACTATGGGTCTATGAAATTTTATAGCTTTCATAACGTCACATACCATTACTTGGAATTTGTGAAAGGTGTATCCTGAATGTTTGTAGGATTAGCAAAGGGTTGGGACAACCGCTATATGTCATAGATCCCAAAATATGATTAGGATGCATATCTTTTAAATGCCACTAACTTAACACATGTCCGATAAAGTTATGAAACTATCACTAATATTATATGGAGATAGGAATTAGTTTCCTAATATTCATGCAAGGATCCTTATGACAACCATTAAAAATGAGAAAAAAGGATTTGACAGTATAATCATTATGATTTTTCATTATTCAATTAGGTAATGCAAAATCTATTTGGTTTATCTTATTATAACCAGGTGATATCCTAATATTATAGATAGAATATCCTACTTCATGAATATGCTTGTTTCAAGTTATCTATGTAGGTAAGAAAGTACTTGGAATAAAAAAGAACAAATCAATATGAAGTACTAAGAAATACAAAAAATAAAGCCCTAGGGATATGTGGCATGAAAATAATGTTGATGGAATTCATATGGGTTTCCAAGGAAGTCATACCTTATGAGTGACAATCAACGTAGTTTCATTAATCTCACCAAATTCTGATCCAAATCAATAAATTATAAATTATGGATCATATCAAATGGTGAAATTATTTTCTACACTCTAAATCTAATATTAATGTGGTATAATTATGACTTCGAAATAATGTGGATGAATTTGATCTCCACTTAATCTGAATCATATGGGCATAAATTATATCAAATTCATGTGAATGGCCTTTTCAGATTCTAAATCAGATTAGAGTGCTAAATATATAGTAAAACATGAGAGAGTGAGCATTTTTTTGATGGGGATTTGGGATGAATGAGGTCTTTTTCCAATGCCAACCTTTTATCAACATGATTGTGCTCAATCGAAATACTCCCTATACTATTTCATTCTATGTTTGGCAGTATAATTATCACTTCATGTGAGTTTACTTGTAAGTACCCAGTAACCAAACCATTGAGAGGTATCTTATTTTTAAAATCTCCATGATATTATATTAAATACTTCATAGAGATAATCACTTCTATCTTTAGAAATTATGATTTTTGTTCATGTGTATCAGCGTGTAATTTTTACAAAACCTTTGAACAATCAACTAGTGTACCAATTTTTTTTGAAAATCTAAAAACCCTAAGCAAGTGTATTGTGGTTTTTTTTAAACCTCTACAAAAGAATATGTGCTCAAATTTCATTTATAACTACTCATTGAGCACTAAGATACATTGCCTACACTATAATTATTTCAAAATAGCCACAAAACACGTTTCTTAATTTACTACTGACTTTTCTATAAAATGCAGACTATATTTGATAACAATGACTTACATTGATTAATTCTTTATAAAGGCTTGTGGGCCACTTACATACAGTTTGTGGTCTTTATTTAGGAAGTTCGACTAAAACCCATAGTTTCTAGTGAATTCATACCACTTATGTATACTGGGGATTGTTACAAAATCCTAGTACTTTAAAATTTAAATGTTTTGTATGTGCTATTTGATCAAGCATTTTATCGTACATGATAGAAAAGTGCCATTATGATTTATGGATTGTAATTGATCTTTTAGGGTTTACAAAAGTGAAATTTTACATGTTTCCCTACTTAACAATAAGGACCCAGAAAATATATTGGGGTAGTAATGGTACCATTAGGGGGAAACTCTACGACTTAATAGTTTTAAACCAGACCAAGGTGGTAATGGTCATGGCTTATGAATTAAATTTAAAAGGATAAGCATGAGCTAAGTCATAATGTAAGAGTAGATTGGACCACCCACCTTGATATAAATTTTGGTGATCTCATGTGATATTTTTTATATACATGGTAATGAACAATGTAATGAGAAAAAGCACAATTTATGATAGAAGATCTATGGATATAACAAATAGGTTCAGAAGAGGTGATCTCTTCTCATGAGACACAATTTATTGAATGTTCCTCCAAAATAGGTGACATTACCACTGTAGATCAATCATCAAATAGTGGGAGTGATGGGTTACACATGTCATTCTCAACTAAGATACTAAGTGATTTTCAAATGGTTTATTATGATACAGAATAGTAAATATAGAAATACAACTAACTAGTCATATCCTAAATTCATATCTATGAGATAATATTCAATCAACATAACTTTCGAATGTAAATTATAGCACTAGAATAGGATTAAATTTAAGAAATATTACACTATTCTTGTGAGGTTTAGAGATGTGAAAATGATCTAAAACTAGGTAAATGAGCTACGCAAAGTGTTACAATTCTTTATACTAATTTAATATGGTGGATTTAGAAATGAGAGATTGATAATATCACTGTGTGTCAAAAAATATTTCTTCACGATCTTCATTACTTTGATGTGACCACATTGGATTTTATCTTTTATTGTAAAACTATTTGTAGATCTACAAGCAGATGAGTATTCTGGTGCATCCCTAAGTTTGTATTGGATATTGGATTTGTGATCATGGATTCACAGTGATCACACTTATGTAACTAAAAATGGATTTCCCTAACCATTTGTGTGTAAAACACTCACTCCTTACTTTGTGGCTTAAAAGCAGTTAGTCTAAATTGATGCATGATTGAACCTAGAATCCCTATGTCAGTTGGATGAATAAAATGACTCTACATAACACTATCTTGAAAGTTCCTTTTCATGCTTACCCATGGAGTTCTCCTTCTAATGGTCGATGTGTGAGAATACCTGCATAAACAATGAAAATTGAAAACCATAAGCTAGAGGCCATCAAAAATTAGAAATGACTTTTGGATTTGATTATGGCACATTAGAGTGATCTAAGGTAGAAAATGATAATGTATGAAAAGACTCATATATATTTTTAGTATGATATAAGGAATTGATCTCTTCAATGATTAGGGAAACCATTCCTTCTTACCAACCTATGCCATGAGTAGCAGTGACTCATTTTGGATGTCTAGGAAAATAGATTAAAAATGCAATTGTATTTCATATGTAGCCTACTGTTTTTCGAAAGGTGATTTGCAATCTCACTTAAGATTCAAGGACCTAAGCTAACTATCCCAGGTAGGCTTGTGCATTATGGAAATTTTCACCATTGTAAATACAACATATGGACAACATCATTGAATTATGACAGGAAGATATCACCAATTGATCAAAGTTGTCCTTAGATAGTAGCACATGATCTCATATCTAGAATGGAATCTGATTAGGAAACATGAATGTGAGATACATTGGATCTCATGAAGATGTGTTATGTATAATAGTGTGCATCTAAGTTGCTAAAGGAGATTTCATACTCCCACAGAGAAATTCATGACCTAATGGACTAGATTAGTGTGAGGATTGATAAGCAAAATTGATGCCCTTATATTAAATCAATAGTCATGTAGTAAAGCTGGTGATGATCCTCTAGGTAATGCAAACCTAATTATTTTCACAATTTTCTTAGGACTAAATATTCTGTGTAGCTACAAAAAATAACAGATGTTCGAAAAATATTAAATTCATATCCTCCCTTTGAAAATATTCTTGAAGTGAATGCGTGTATTCCAAAGCCATGTTCCACAATACATATGATATAGATTCTTGAATTAGGTACCATAAATGGGTGTTAGAGATGGTAAGTAATCCCTCATTAATCATGTATAATAGCCATTTATGGTTATAACTAATATCAGAAAGGAGGTAGTTCAAACTCATAACAATATCTAATTGTGGATGCTAACTCTTGTATATATCCTTAGAACAATGCTTATTTCACTAAATCTAGACTTATTCCAGTTTGAGTAGCTTTAAAAATATAGGTAATATTGGAATCCAATATTACTTGTTTTGGATTCTAAAATGTTAAATATTGGGATTATCTGGACTCCAAAATCACACATATTGGAATCCAAAATTTCATATATTGGAATCCAAAATCACATATATTGGAATCCAAAACCACATATATTGGAATCCAAAATCACATATAGTGGAATTTACTGTACTCCAAAATCACATATATTGGAATTCAAAAATCAAAATATTGGAATCCAAAAATTAAAATATTGAAACCCATTATACACATCCTTCCAGAGTCCAATATATTAAGATTATGGATTAAATTAATGAATCTAGGAAAGCTATCATTTTATGATTTCAGGGAAGTCAACAATGATATGCAAAACAATAAACAAAACATGTTTATGTTTTATATGGTCTAACAACTGTTAGGATTAATATTTTTTTTTGGAATAAGGTTCTTATCAGTTTTAAAATGTCATTAAGATTAACCAATGTAGATTTGGGAATAATTATCTTTATGATTTCATGGAAGCCAACATTCATCTATGGAAAATAATAAACATTCACATGTTTTTATTTTATACGGGCTAGTGGCCAGTAGGCTTAATTTATTGCTTTCGAAATAAGGTTCTTATCATTTTCAAAGTGTCTATAAGATTAAACTATGTAGATATGTGAAAAAATGTTTTATGATTTCAGGGAAGCCCAACATCGATATGTAAAAAGCAATAAACAGATACATGTTTCTATTTTATATACGCTAGCGACCAACTAGGATTAATTTTTGTCTTTGAATAAAGTTCTTATTAGATTTAAAATGTCCTTAAGATTAAACTATGCATATCTGGGAAAAATTTTTATGATTTCCAGGGAAGCCAACATCGATCTATAAAACAAATAAATAGAACATGTTTCTATTTTATATGGGCTAGTGGTCACTAGGCTTAATTTTTGCTTTAGAATAAGGTTCTTATCATTTTTAAAATTTATTTAAGATTAAATTATGTAGATTTGGGAAAAATCATTTTATGTTTTCTAGGAAGCCAACATCAATCTGTAAAACAATAAATAGAACATGTTTCTGTTTTATACTTGTTAGCAGCCCCTAGGCTTAATTTTTTCTTTGGAATAAGGTTCTTATCGTTTGCAAAATGTCTTTAAGATTAAACAATGTAGATATGCGAAAAATTGCTTTATGATTTCAGGGAAGCCAACATTGATCTGTAAAACAATAAACAAAACATGTTTCTATTTAGTATGAGCTATTGGATGCTAGGATTAATTTTTACTTTGAAATAATGTTCTTAACAATTTTAAAATGTCATTAAGATTAACCTATGCATATTTGCATAATTAATAAAGTCTTGTGGCCTAATGGCCGCTAGGTTAACGACATTAAAGAGATCGGAGACACTTCTAGGTTAATTTAGTATGTGATTGAATCTTGAGGGTAACCAAGAGAACTACTGAAGATATTCTAAAGAAATTAGCTGAAGACGGCGACCCATAGACTAGTAGAATGTAATTAATCGTATAGGACCATTCCAGATATATTTTCATATTTAAATATAGATATCAAATTAACTATAAAACCATTCCATATACATTTTAATTTTTAAATATGGACATGAAATTAATTAAAAATTAATTGTAAAACCATCCCAAATATAATTTTCTTATTTAAATATAGATATGAAAATAAATTAAAATTCATTTACTAAAGGTAGAATTATAGTAAAACATTGTTAAAGAAATTTTTCAAATTTTATTGTAACATTATTCCCTTAGCTGGGCATCCAAATTAACAAAATAAATCATAGAAAATTAATATTGATTACATTATACCTATGAATGCATTGATTGTTAAGGTTGTTGGGAATGTGTCAATTCCTTAAATTCTCGACCACTGATGAGGCTATTTTATATAAGATCAAATAGCTTAGCGGGTGCTGAGATATAATGTTTCATATTATGAATAAAGTGATGGGGATTCTATTTTTTGTTTATATGAACCAATGTGAATAATTTATGTAATAAACATTATGAAGTTGAGATGATTATATGGCTTTAAAAAATTACAACAAGATATTTAGAACTTAACGGTAGCTAGGTAATGCTAATATACCTTATTTAGGTAAATTAACATTATTTAAATTTTTTATATACTAACATATTTATTGATAGAAATATGTTTAAATCCTTTATCGTATTATAACACTATTAAAGATAGTCACACACATTATACAAAATAACCTCACTAAAGATAATCACACACATTATACCATAAATGTGTTCTCAAATAAATTTATGGAAAAATTACATAATTATAATTGGGTTTTTGATTTAATGACATCATACAGATGATCTTCCACATCCTTCAATAGTTTGCAACATGGGCCATAACTCATATATCTACTAGTTGTCTGATGATTTAGATTGTATGTTAAATGTGTCAGCAATTATATAGTTCCCCACATCATTGAACATATTGTTCTCTAAAGTGTCATATATAGGAACTATATTTTTACAATTATAATATGCATTAAACTTTGAACTAAAAGGTGCTAAATATTTATGATGTGACTCATTTTACTGGGCATACTTTTGTTAAAAATTTAAAGTGAAAAATTGACAAGTAATAGTCCTTGACTTTACATATACCCTCACCATTATTGTTCCTCGATCCATGATTATCTCCTCTCCCTTAGAAATAACTTTTTTTTGGAAAAAAATGAATAAAAAAAAAATGATTATGTACTATTAATATTTAAGAACTTTAAGGTAGTTATTCTATTCCATATAAATGCATAATACATTGTTAGATTTGATAGCAAAAAATAGAATTCAAATGCCAATAGTGCATTTGAAAGTTTGCAACGATCTACACATGTTCTTGTGTTTTCCTGCATGTTTCATCCATGTACATAATTCGATGTAAATTATTGAACCAGCCTTATATTTTCCATCAAATCTCCAACATGTTGGGGTTTTGAGATTAATTTATCCTTTTGACTTTGTATGACATGAATCTCACGCATCATCAATCAAAATTATATTGTTTTTAACCATAGAAATTACCAAAAATGTCTAGTATTTGTTGATTTGTATTTGTATCCCCTATTACATTTTTCACATCCCCAAATGAAACTGAAGTGGGTGTCTCGTAACCAACTAAATATTTTAGTGAACATGTACTTCACCATATTTGAACCCATAAATGTAGACCATAAGGAAATGCTAAAAGATTTCGATGCAGTACTTATCAATTCAGAACTAAATGCGTGTTCAAAGTATTTAGTATTCCCATCTCTATAATCTAGAACCATATTACGAGGTATTTTATCGCCAATACCAGTAATTCCAAACAAGAAACCTTCAACTCCTAAAAACTATTAATTTATGAGGCTTCCCAATTGAATTTATAAAAAACAACCTCTATAATTAGTTTAGTCTTACAAATTTGATTTAAAGAATAAGTCAAAATATATTTTTTGATAGTATTTTAGTTTGCTAATTCACTCAAACAACTTATAAATATATAATCTCAACTTAAACAGAGTGAAGCTATATTTATACCACCAACTTATAATTTGTAATCTCAACATATAAAATAAAATAATAACCATATCCATGTATCTTCTCTACAATGTTTAAACAATATCATTATAACAACATTTTTGAAATAATTAATAGTTATATAGTTTTTTATGCTTGTTCCAATGTTTTGATGCCCTCTATAAAATTCAAACCCTGAAACATGATAAGTGATATGCTTTAGTACAAATTTTTTATCAACCACATATCATTAAAAAAAATCTCCACTACTTTTCCTCCCCACCATAAGATTTATCGGAGGGTTTCCCTTCATACCAATTGTGATACAAAAAATGTTTCTATAGCTGAAAACAATATGATCTCTATTCCAAACATTTTGTAGATATTTTACTGTATTTTAATCTTGTACAGTATAATGCTATTTTCCCAAAAAAATAATTGTTCTCCTATTTTTTTTCAATGCCTTTACCATCTTTTCAAGAAACACATAGGTGAAAATGCTCCACTATAATCCCACTTCAAATTTTGTTGATAGTAACTGAAAAAATTCTTTTAGGCCACCTCGCAAGTCGATAGTCCCCTTAACAAGTTCTTGAAACCCATATCCTTATGGGATTGTTTTTCCTCATATAGAAAATGTTATCCATTACCCCTGGGAGAAATTTGACAACTTGAAAGAATTTGACTTGGGTAGTATATGGAGCCTCAATGAAGAAATGGTGGAAAAATAGGTATTTCATGCTTTTTGGGAACTTGGAATCATTTTGATGCATTTATTTTCTTCCCTCTAGGCTTCATAAGTTCATAATTTAGCTAATTTTGGATAAAATGGTTAAATCAGAGAAAATTAGCTTTCGGGGTGCTTCTTTTATTCTTTTCCTAACTCCTAAGATCCATAATTGGCCAAATAGTTAGAGAAAAAATGGAAACAAATGTTATTTCTAGACCATTTCTAGTTTTTCGGGTTCAGGAGGAACATGGGATATAAGTTCCTTGGAGGCATGAGTTCCCCACATACTTGATTTTCCCAAAATGTAAAGGGTCTAGTTTAATTCAGATCGGGGTAAAGTATAGAGAATCGGGGCCGGGAAAAAATAGGTTACACATGGTCGTATATTCCCCGCATCTCCACAAATGTCATAAAAATATAAAAAGTAGTGATAAATTCAAGGTTGAAGTGGTTTGTAGGTCAATGGAGCATTAGAGGAAAAATTATGGGGCCTAACTAGTTATGAGAACCATCAAGTTCCCCGCACGATGTATCGGCCCAAAAGGAAAGGAGTTAGGTTAGACTTAATATATTGTGGACAAAGAAGAGTTTAACAGCACAAATGACCCAGTTCCTTGCTACCCTCTATACCTTAAAAACTAGAACCACCCACACTATAAAAATAAAATAGGATTAATGTGGATCACAGTTGAATATGAAGAACATGTGTTCCTCCTGACCCCCTAAAATCTGCATGGACATATCTCACTCCCTAATGCACAAAATTTTTAAAAATTGGATTTGTTAGAAATATCTCTTCAAGTATTATATCATGAAATCCAAAAAATCATATATATGTGAGATAAGGTGGGAGAAAATGAAGAAAACACTTCCAGTATTGAAGGTTGTAATTCCAAGTAGCTAAATAAAGAGATTTGATAGGATATGATCTCTTCCTTCTTCCACAAGGCAAAAGATCATGGAGATATGGATATGGAAAGTCACTCATTCCTTGTTTTAGATATTTAATGCATCTTGTTTATGGGTGGAGGCCTGAATTTGAATTTCCCTCTTTCTCCCCTCTTTCTCTCTCCCATTTTCTATATATTGTAAGGTATGGCTCATTTGTGATGTTGGGCATTTTTGTAAATTTTTTGCTTTAACTTTCAAGTTCTACATAGTTTTTTATGAGTTACAATCCTCATATTTGAGCTTCTACATGTTGAAACTTGCCTCTCACCTTCATTGTAATGTGTTGTGTATATTTCTAAAGTAATAAAATACCTTTTTTGTGGCTATTTTCTCCCCTAATTTTCTTATATTGCATTTTACCTTGCCTTTGATTACATATTGCAAGTTTTTATGCATCTTCTATTCTCCTTGTAGGTTCAAATCTTATGTTAGCTTTTTTTTTTAAGGGAAAATATTTGCAATGGTTCAAGAGTTTGATAGTAGGATCAATTACCAACTGGAATGAGCTAGGGACATCTCTTTACAATTAATTTGGAAAAAGGAAGATAACCCATCCTTGCTTGAACAATTAACAACCATAAAGAGGCCTCCCAATGAGCTCATAGCAGATTTCAATTTTAGATTTCAAAGATGTGGAAGAGAATTCCAGCCCTCTGTAAGACCAACTCCATAAGGTGTTCTTGTCTTTAATTTTTGAGAGCATTAAATTTTAATATTGTTGTCATTCTTCAGTATATGGGTATACAACATTTCCTGGTGCTTATGTAATAGCCATTAGGGCTGAAAATTTTCTCATTCAAGGTGGGAAGCATTATCCTAGACTTCCAACACCTGTATTCCCTAGAAATTGAGAACCCTAAATCTAATAAGAATACCTGAGTTAGCACCTATGTCCAACCCAAGAAATCAGAGCTCTAGTGAATCATCTACCTCCTCAAACACCTATGCTCAATTAAAAGAAGTAAGGAATCAATTGAAAAATCTTGGGAATGAGTTAGTATCCATTAAGAGGCAATAAGAAATTTTTTTTGGACCTTATCAACCTCCATACCAGCCCAATAAGCCCTCTTACCAACCAAATAAGCCTTCATCCCATTTTTTCCCTCAAAATCAAAACCAATTTCCTCCTGTAAAATATTTTCAATCATATAACTTGAATGCAACTAGTTCATCTCAAGCTCTGGTTCCTATTCAAAACAATCTGGTTTAAGATTATGAATGGTGTTTCCTTTTTCATCTTACACACAACAAAGAAAATTTCCAGAATAGAATTCTAATCCAATCCTTTATGGTGTAAACTGTACCTATTTCTCAAAATACACTTGCAAAAGAAAATCAATAGTAATTTTCTACTCAAGAGGCACCTCAAAGTAACACTTTACTTGTGAATTGGAAAATGGAAAATACTTTTATGGAATAAATCAGACTCTTCCTCAAGGTGTGGATGCCAAAAATACTATATCCATAAAAGAGATATATAAGAAGGAGAACATCTTGTAAATGTAGGCCCTTCTCAACCTTTATTGACACTCTAAGGAGGTGGCAGTTCAAACATAGCTCTAAATGTGAAAATTCAGCCTAGAGGTACATTCTCCATTTAAGCCCAAGTGTAAGGAAAAAAAATTGTTAAGTAAGGTGCAACAAAAGGATAATTCATCTCCTTTCAAAATCCTTGAGGAGATGAATAAAAAAATGTGAGCATATCTATGTGGGAGTCATTGGAAATTCTAACGATAGAGGGATTTCTTGCAAGTAGCCATGGCTAACTTTTCTATCCCAAATGAATCATTTAAGGAGAAAGAAAAGGTTATTAAAAATTCAATGAAACAAAAAGGGGATCAACCAAGCTCAAACATGAAACCTACACCTTTCTACGTGTCCTTGATCATAGGAAATAACTTAGTGTACAATCACAAGACTGACTCTGGAGTAAGTAGATAATTTATACCAAATAAAATTACAGACCATCTAGGCCTCAAATATGAGCCTATTTCAATGGGTGTAGTGAAATTGGATGGGACAATAGTAGGAACTATTGTAGTTATCAGAGTTCTAATCCTCACACTGCATGCATGTCCAAATTTTTTAGTCTCTCAAGATGTGTCCATAATTGATCTACCTCCACTTTTTTCTCTATGTTTATCTAGAGATTTCACTACCAAAATTGGAGGATACTTATCAACAGATTGGTCTCACATGCTCTTCAGGACAAGGTATGGAACTAAGGCTGCCATTAAGTCTAAAACTATTTTTTTATACCATTAAAGCCTTATACACCTTGCCATGTCAATGAAAATTGTACAATCTTTGATGAAGAGGATTTCCCAAGTACTCAAGAGACAAACACTCAGATTGGGGGAATTCCTAACTTAACACTTGATGAGTGGGCACATAAATGTTATAACTATGATCCATATAAGGATATTGAAGAATTCAGTATAGGTATCTATTGTCTACATGAAGAGAACAAGCCTCTTCCTAGTGTGATGAAGCCAAATGATGAAGAAGATGAGGGCATTTGGAAGATGTTCTTTGATGGATCAAGAAGTAGAAAAGGTGTAGTGATTGTGTCCCCTAAAGGTATGAAGTATTAATATTCTTTCAGATTTCAATTTAGTTTCTCTAACAACATAACAGAGTATGAGTCCCTCATTCATGGTCTCTAATGGGCAAGGAAGAAGAACATAGAAAATTTACAGACCTTTGGAGACAGTGAAATGATTGTAAATCAAGTTAGAAGATTGAATGCAGAGAAGAATAATCTACTCAAAGCATACAAGCATAGAGTGTGGGATATGTTGGAATATTTTAAAGCTTTCAACATCCATTCCATTCCAAGAAAATAAAATGAAATTGCTGACAGACTTGCTGCAGTTGGGAAAATTTTTGATGTTGTTGAGAATGTATAAGATAACAAAGTTCAACCTCATATCAAGGTGATAGTGAGGCCTTTGTACCATACAATGTCACAAATTGGTAAGTATTTGAGAATGATCAAAGATTAATTTTATTCAAGA
The DNA here is from genome assembly GCA_019776745.2 of Taxus chinensis. Lineage (NCBI taxonomy): Eukaryota > Viridiplantae > Streptophyta > Pinopsida > Cupressales > Taxaceae > Taxus > Taxus chinensis. Next base: position 319,621 of record JAHRHJ020001109.1, on the reverse strand, counting down.
AAAGATTATTTTCTTCAAGGAACCAAGACAAGTTGGAGAAACAGTATGGAGACCAGGTTGTTCAACTCAGAACAAACAAGCTGCCTAAGGGCCTAGTCACTTTGGAATCCATTTTCAACCCCAATGACCAATTCAGAAAAGAGAAAGTAAACATAACAATCAAGGGGGAGGATTCAGATCCCATCTCAGTTGGTGAGGGAAAATTCCTCAACATTGGAAAGGTAAGCAATGAAAAAGAGAAACATGATTTTGTAGAAATTTTCCATGAATTTTCTGATGTATTTACATGGAGATATGAAGACCTTAGAGGTTTTAATCCTAGTTTATCCCATGCACCATTGAGTTGGATGTAAATTCCAATCCTGTCAGGACAGAAAAGAGGCCTATCAATCCACATATAGAGCCTTTGATGAAGAAAGAATGAAACAAGTTAATAGAAGCAAGTATTATCTTTCCTATTAAGAACTCATCATGGGTGGCCAATCTAGTTCCAGTGCATAAGAAGATATGGAGAGATCAGGATGTGTGTTGACTTTAGAGATATAAAAAAGGATTCCCTAAAAGGCCATTATCCACTGCCCTCTATGGAACAAATTTTACAAATGGTAGCAGGTTTTGGAAAAAATTATCTTCTAGATGGATACTCAGGATATAATTAGATCACGGTAAAATAGGAAGATCAGTATAAGACTGCATTTACCACCAAGTGGGGAACCTATGTTTATAGGAAGATGCGATTTGGACTGTAAAATGTTGGGGAAACATTCCAAAGAGTCATGGACATGGAATTTAGAGGGTTGATTAACAAGATTGTTCTTATGTATCTTGATGATATTACAGTGTTCTCTAAGGATGTAGATGATCTCCTCCTTCATCTCAGGAAAGTGTTTGAAAGGTGTAGGTAGTTTAGAGTTTCTCTTAATCCTAAGAAATGTATCTTCCTAGTCACATGAAGGTAACACTCCTTGGTCACATTGTCTCTAAAGAAGGACTAATTATTGATCCAAAAAGAGTTAGTGCCATTATGGTATTGTCCATTGCCTAGTCATAAAAAGACTCTCTAAAGTTTCTCAGGGAGAATAAACTTTGTTAGAAGGTTTGTGCCTAAATTATCTAACCTTATCAAGTCAATAACATTGATGCTAAAGAGGAGAATGGATTTAAAGTGGATTGCTGAAGGAAAAGAAAGCTTTGAAGCTATAAATCAGGCTATTGCATATGCCCCAACTCTCATAAATCCATATTTATCAAAAGGATTTTACTTTGTATGCCTTTGGAGGTGCACAAACAATATCATACACACTAGTGCAACTGAATAAAAAATGATTGGAGCAACCTATTGCATTCTTAAACCATGGCCTTGAATATTATGAGGTAAGGTATTCATTCATTGAGAAGCATGTACTTTCTGTGATAAAGCATTTAAAAAATTTAGACATTTAGTGTTCAATAACAAGATCCACTTGTTAGTTTCACATGCTGGTATAAAATAAATCCTCTTGAACAAGGATTTAAATGAGAAGAGGGTTGGTTGGATAACCAAGGTGATGGAATATGATGTGGATATCAAAATAAATAAGTTGCTTAGAGGCAAGGGGCTTTGTGAGTAGCTAGTTTCAAGTCATCAAAGTGATGAAGAAGCCATCCTTGTGCTTCAAGATGACCAAGAACAACCAGTTGACCCTCTGCCTACTCATTATTGGACTCAATATGTGATACACTTTATCCAAACAAGCCAGTTCCCTCAAGGATTGAGATTAAAACCAAGAGAAGGTACTTTAGACTTCAATCTATTCCATATGTGTTTTTTGATGCAATTTTGTTCAATAAATATGTGAATGGCATTATCCTAATATGTATTCGAATATATCAAATGAAGAAAGTGTTTCATGAATTCCATGATGGAGAGGCATGAGGTCACTTTTCCCCAAAGGTCACTGCTCTCAGAATCTTGAAATTTGGGTATTACTAGCTTAATCTCTATAATGATTGTTATTCATGGGTCAAAAAATGAAAGAAGTGTGCCTTCTTTACAGGAAAATAAATACTAACATCCCTTCCACTCCACCCCATCTCTAGTAAATGAACCATTCATGTAATGGGGATTGTAATTCATTAGAGTAATCAAACCAAATTAAATATTGGGCCACAAATGGATCCTCACAGCCAAAGAATACTTCACCAAGTGGACAAAGGTAGTTGCACTAAGGGAAGCAAATGAGGCCACGACTTCTGGATTTATATGAAGGTATTGTGGCAAGATTTGGTGTTCCTTTCACAATTATTTATGATAATGCTCTAGATTTTCTTGGAATAAAGATATCTGATTGGGATATGAAGAATGGTGTATACTTGAGTACATATTCAAAAGTATTACCCTCAGGGTAATGGTTAGGAAGAGTCCACAAACAAGAATCTGTTGAGGATCATAAGGAGGAATTTAGATGAGAATCAAAGGACATGGCGCATGAAACTGAATTCAAGTTTGTGGCCTGATAGAATCACCCCTAAGAAATCAACTGGTAATTCTCCTTATAGGTTAGTTTATGGAAGAGAAGAAAATATGTCAATATCCCTTGAATTATAACTATTATAGCTTATCAAGCAGCTGGATCTATTTGAGTTCGAGTCCATGGAGGTTAGATATGTAGAGCTCATGGAGATAGTAGAACTAAGAAGCCAAGCTATGTAAACAATGGAGAAAGACCAGGATCAAATCAAGATGAGCTTTGATAGGAAGGCCAAAGCCAAGAGCTTTTAAGAAGGATAATTGGTCCTAAATTGGGATGACACACAAAGAAAAATCTAGGTAGACACTCCAAGTTTGATGCAATATGGAGTGGCCACTGGCCATTACATGATCTCAAGATGCAAATCAACAATGCTTTCTAGTTGTCAAAATTGGATGGAGAAGAGTTACAAATTTTGGTTGATGAGATCTATCTAAAGAATTTTTATTGAAGTGAGAATTCCTCCCTTTTATATAGTAGTTTAGTTTTTCAATTCCTCTAATGTCTTTCAGTGCACTATTTTTTTGGTATAATAGTTTCAGTTTCTTTAAGTTCTTTACATAGTTTTATTTCTTTTGGATGGTATTTTGAACAATGTTCATGGAGGTTGCAAAGGAAGAAGTTTGAGAAGAGTTCCAAAGTGTCAAGGATAAGTTGCAGTACCTCAAAAATATAAATGCAAAGATAACTAAAATTATATTGGGACAAAACATTCAGTTGTTCATCAAGAGATTTACAAGTATTTTGCAACAAATTAGATTTGTTTTCAGAGGAAAGTGGGTGAACAAGTTTCAGATTCAGAAAAAAATTCCACTCACATAAAACCTTACTAACAATATTTTTGTGATGTAATGGTCAAGCTTCAATCAGTTTCATATCCAGGTTTTCAAGTGGTTCAGGTGTGCATTGTTTAGTTTTAGATCAATTTCATGTTTATCAGGTTGACTCCATGCCGAATGGATGCCATAAGGCCACTGGTCATTTCAATCTAGCAACAATATTACCCTATGAGTCACCAAATTTTTATCCATTTCCCCCCTTAGGAAAAATTGGAAAACTTGAAAAATTGGACTTAGGCAGTTAATATAGCCTTAATGAAGAAATGGTGGAAAACATGCATTTTATTCTTTCTAGGAACTTGGAATAATTTTGATGCATTTTTGTTCTTCTCTCTAGGCTTTAGAAGTTTAAAACTTATCCAATTTAGAATAAAATGGTTTAATAACAAAAAAGTTGCTTTTGCGGTCCTTCTATTCTTTACCTAACTGCTACGATCCATACTTGGCCAAACAATAAGAGAAAAATTGAAAAAAGGTTATTTCTACAACGTTTTGGGTTTTTTGGGTTCAAAAGGAACATGGGGTACAAGTTACTTGGAGGTATGAGTTCCCCACATCCCCAATTTTCCCAAAATACAAAGTGCCTAATGTTATATGGATTGTGGTAAAGTGCGAGGAACCGAGGCCGAGATGGAACATGTTCCATGGGGACATATGTTTCCTACATCTCTGAATGTTGTAAAATAAATAAAGTGGTAGGAGATTCAAGGGGAAAGTGGTTTGTGGGTCAACAAAGCATCAAAATAATGAGTGCAGTGTGTAACTAGTTTAGGGAACCATCAAGTTCCATGTGTAATCCATCATCCCACAAGGCAAAGGAGTAAGGCGAGAGTTAATATACTATAGAAAAAGTGTAGTATAAAGGCAGAAATGACCAAGTTCCTTGGTACCCTCTATACCCCTAAAACAAAAACCATCCACATGAAAAAAAAAACTAGGATTAATGAGGACTATTGCCAAATATGAGAAACTTATGTTTCTCCCAACCTCTTGAAATCTTCATGGACATATCTCCCTCCCTGTTGCACCAAATTTCAGAAAATTGGATTTTGTCAAAAATTCTCTTCAAACATCACATCATGAAATCTAAACAAACAGATTTATCTGAGAGTAGGTTGAAGAAAATGAGGAAAACAATTCTAACATTGAAGGGTATAAATCCAGGTAGCTAAATAATGAGATTTGATAGGATATGATCTCTTCCTTCTTCCACAAGGAAAAAGATCATGTAGATATGGATTTAGTAGGTCACTCATGCCCTTTTTTAGATAATTAATGCATTTTCTTGGTGGGTGGAGGTATGAATTCTTTTTCCCTCTCTTTCTCCCATTTTCTATATATTGTAAGGAAAGGATCATTTGTAATGTTGTGAATTTTTGTAATGTTTGTGTATTATATTTCAAGTGTTGCATAGGAATGTATGAGTTTCAAGCCTCAGATTTGAGCTTATGCATGTTAAACCTTGTCTCTCACCTTCATTGTAATGTATTGTGCATCTTTATAAAGAAATTAAATACCTGGTTTGTGGATATTTTATTCCCTAGCTATGTTCTATTGCAATATTCATTTCCTTTCATTACATATTCCTTGCATTTTATTGTTTGCAGATTGTTGTGTTTCATGGATATGGTGGTTTCAAGGTTGTGTTAGATAGTGGAACTTATGTTTCCCCTCTCTTTCATCATTTTCTCCCATTTTTCCTCATTTGAGAGTGTCTCTCCACCTTTTTCTTGGTGTTATCACCTCTATTAGTATAGGATTTCGCATTCTTTATTCACTTTTCTCTCTCCATGGTCCCTTGGATTATTAGAATAGGAGTAGATATCTTCATTTCTTTCCTTATGAGTAGTTACCATTAGGTTTAGGTAGAGGAGGAAACCTTCTCTAGAGGTTGTTCTCACTTATGTAAGTCCCAAACTTGTGATATAATCCCATGTTAGCAAAAAAAATAGGGATATTTATTAGACAATCCTAGGGTGCTACTTTTTGATATAACAACAAACCTTCCAAATCTAAAATAATTAAATAATCCTTTTGGCCAACTACACACAAGTAAATTTTTTTCAATTTTTCGTAATTTAATATTAACCAATTATAATAATCAACATTTCAGCAAGTTAACACAAATTGATTGATATTTTAGCTTGGCTTCCCTCGCACTCGCCCTCAGTAGGTTCTTGTGATGCATGCTATATTCCAAAAAAAATAAATCAATTCAATATAAATTTCATGTCAAGGTAAATAAATTCATGCTACAACTTTCTTTTATACAATGTACCACTCTTTATTGAAAAATATTACATATCTATAGATGTATATTAGTGACCGCTAGGTTAAGCCATTATTTCCTGGACTATGTTTGGCTTAACAGTTTTTGATGAGATTATTGGCCGTTAATGGCCAACTACATAGAAGTAAATTTATTTTCAATTGTTTGCAATTTAATATTAACCAAATAAAAAAAACATTAATCAATTCAAAATAAATATCATGTCGAGGTAAATAAATTTGTGATACAACTTACTTCTTTATAATTTAGTACCCTTTTCTTGAAAATAATACATAGTTAGAGATGTATATTATTGAATACTAGGGAAAGCCATTTCTTCTTGGACTATGTTTGGCTTGAAATTATTTGATGAGCTTAGCGGCTGCTAATGGCCAACTACACAAAATTAATTTTTTTTTTATTGTATGTAATTCAATATTAACCAATTAAAAAAACATAAAACAATTCAAATAAATTTCATGTCGAGGTAAATATATTTGTGATACAACACACTTCTATAGAATGTGCTACCCTTTGCTTGACAATAGTGCATAGCTATAGACGTATTTTAGTGAATATTTGGCTAAGCCATTACTACCTAGATTAGGTTTGGTTGGATAGTCTTTGATGAGCTTAGAGGTCCCCATGCTTTGTATGGACACAATATCAAATAAATATATCAAATAAACCACTTTTTTATAGGTTCCTGCAATTTTGAAGGGCTTATAAATGGTTTTATTTATAATTAAACATGACTTTCATATAAGGATCTTTCTGTGTACTCATGCGTGATGTTCCAACAACCTCCCTATTTGTCATTAACACTAAAAATGTAAAGTATTATTAAATAAATGAAAACAATGACATTTGAAAACATATCGCAATGATAAATTTATACAATGAGTAAATGTCAATCACCTGGAATAGATTCATTAGATGTATGGGGACCGACATTTGGCACAACAAATTAAATGGGCATTGACATGTCAAAAATGACATCATCTCCATTATTTTTAACTGGCCTGGAAGAGATGGTTAATGCTTCTCTTTATTGGTTGTTTACATAAATATTTTATGTATCAGTTCAAGGGTATTAAACGATTATAATTATTTAATGTTTTCTTAAACAACATACTTTTTTTCAAATGAGAATAGTAATGTTTAAAAAAAAAAATCTTAATCATTAGTCTCAATAATAAATACCAAAGATAGATCAAATTCAACAAAATTATGTAATGAAACACTACCACCATAAAGCACTATTATTATATAATTTCTATAAGAGAGTTGAGTGACCATATGAGACCATAACTCATAAGATATCTCATAAAGAAAAGGATGTTTCTTTCCTTGTAGGTTTATTTCTCCTATAATCATAAATTGTTGCAGAAGTTGCTCCATCTAATCCATGATGATTTATTCTCTCTCCTCATCATCAACATTAAAATTTTGCACACCAATTATTGTGTACATAATAAACAAGCTATTAAATTTTCCATTTCTTTCATAAAATCTATAACAACCATCCATAATTGATTTCGCCTTGTCTTTAAACTTTTGTATGTATTCTTTTATTGTTTCTCTAAAAATTTTGAATAATAAATATGTAAGAGCACAATAATAATATAATTTAACATACTACATCCCACAATTGTAAGTCATTCCATTATTGCATCAGAGGTTATATCGCTAGTCAAATTGCAGAAATCTGCAATCATACATTCTACATTGAATGGATTAGTTGACATAATAGATGATATTTTTCACTAAAGATGGAAGGGATATGAACATTGACAAGAAAAATATTCTGTCTTCCATACTTGTTGGAATTTTTTATTCCATTGAAATCATGTAGTTGTCTAAAATTCTTTAAGCGTATGCTTGAAGAACCTATGCCACTTCTGCATTAATTTTTATTCATGTTGAATCTAAAATTCCTAGGGAATAAAATTTGATTTTTCCTTTTCTCTCTTTTACCAAGAGTATCACAAATGAAGGTAGTGAGATTCATATAGTCCAAATTTTTAAATAACATTGGCTTCATTACATTCTTCCATTACAAAATTATCTGTATATTTATTTTTCAAATATTTTAGAGCCTTTCCTCTCATTTTTCTGTCATCTTTCATTATCTTCCAGTAAGATCCAAGAATCTCTTCTATGATGTCTTCATCAATAGAGAAAGTTAGCCATACATTGCATGATTTCACTTTTCCAGCTAGTACTAATAGTTCCTCATTGGTCATGAACCTTGCCAATGAATTGAGATGAAATTTAGGATGGCTATTCTTAAAAGGAGAGCAAACAAGCCCACCTGATCTAACCAGCTCAAAGTTTTTTGTCCACTTGGTGCATATATCATTAGGTAATACTAGAAACTTCCATTTTTCATAAAGAATCTCTGTATTTTTCACGGTGAAAATAACAAGACATTGTTTCTTGAAGCTCTGCATTCAAAGCACAAATAATAAATTTACTTTGTGCATATTACCAAAATAAAATTTTAAATATTAATGCATTAAAATTAAGTTTCATTACCCTCCACTCCATTTTCTTTATGTTTTACATTGTAGGCCTCGGAAAAACATCCTAGGGATTTCCAAATTGATTAAGACTTGTAAAGTAAATTAATAAACTTGGTTTTAATCCAAGTTTTTATTCTTCATTTTTTTTATTAGAGGTAAAAACCCTACCCCATACAAATATTACAACTTGATAAACATGAAGGCCAAGGGGTTAACCATTGAAGCCCATACAGAACCACAAGAGCAACAATTCAAAACATCAAAAAGAAACTACATAGATAACCCATGGAAGAGTAACTAACAACAAGGGTCCAAGTAACTAACAACATAAAACTTATGAAGCAACAAGTATTAACAAGAAAGAAGAAAACATAATCCAGGAGATCAGACCCCTTCATCCTTCTTTTACCAGTTCCCCCACAGTACTCATGCATCCATTCCATTCTTTGACTAAGCTGGCTATAGTAGACTTCCAGAACTTGTAGTTCGGTTCAGCTATCTGTACTTTGGGGCCATTTCCTTCTTTTTCTTTCTCCTTAGCTAATTCCATAGAATGGATCATCTCAGCAAGGAGTTTAAGGTGATGAATGGTACTTTTAACATTGAGAATGTGAACATCTCTTATCTGAAGAATTATTTCCTTCATCTTCAGCATTTCATTTTCCATAGCCAAACTTCTTTCATTAGCATTTTTTAATTGTTCACTCAGAACAATAGAAGACAACTTCTCCACTTTTTCATTCAATTCCCTCAAGTCCATAGACACCATACTGATCTTATGTCTGTTAATGTCAGTGTCTAACCTGTAATTCTCAAATTCCCTCATAAAAACATTGGATTTGACCACACAGTCTTGAGCATTAAAGAGTTTATTTTGGGTAGTTTTGAGAGCATGCAAGCTTTCTATAGCCTCCTCTGAGTTCTTTGATCTCTTTCCCTCAGATGCTTCAGGAGCTTTCCCACTTTCCATCTCCTCACTACTATCCCCTTCCAATTCCTCATCCTCCTAAATTTCACTGGAAACAGAATGATCAGACTTACCTTCCTGATTCTCTTCTGACTCCAAAATAACTTCCACCTTCTCAGCCAAAGCCGAAACCTTCTCCTCCCTGTGCTGCTTCTTGAGGCTGACATTTTCCTGGTGGGATCTAGTTCTTTTTTCCATGGGCCTAGCAGGAAAAACCTCACTACCAATAACCTCCTTGACATCCAGGCTTTCAGAATTCCTTTCTGAAGAATCATTCTTTAGGCACGTAGAGGCCCCCAATTTTTCATTTTTCCAATGAGGGGAGTTCCCAGCCTGAGCATAGCTTTAATGAGACCTTGATGCAATGGCAAGGAGAAAGTACCTTTCTCAACCTGAGATATAGATTTGGACAAGGAGGAGAACAAAAAATATGGGAAATTATAGGGCTTGTTGTTTCTAACATGGTTCAACATGGGAAAGTGGTACCCATAGATCACTTTGTAATGCCCTTCAAGAGTAATATAGGCCATAATTAACTGAGAAATTTCCCCATAAGGATGGGGAAAATTACCTCTAGCATAACCATTATGGAGAGAGATGGGAACACCCTTACCTTGCATGAAGCAGTCAATCTCCTGGCTATAGTCTGACTTAGGTTTGAAAATGCTTCTTCCTTCCATGGACAGACCAGAAACTTTAGCAATAAGCTTGGGGGAAATGGTGAAAGAGAAATTTCCAACCTAGACATGGCCTTCCTTCTAGGTTTTTTCCACAGCTTCACTCAAATTTTCATCATGCCCATCAAAAATGCTAAAGAAATGTAACAATCCCACCTTTTCAAGAAAAACCTCAACCTCTTTTGACATCACCGGACCTTGCTTGGTTTAGTATGTAATAAATCCCCTCCCATTCTGCTAATGTTATTCTTATTTTTCTTCTGAGGGTGAGATTCCCCAACACACATAGATCTATCCTGCCTTTGCGAAGATATGAAATAAATGTTTGAATGATATTGAGATACATGAAATCATGAGACATAAAACCAAAGGAATAATTACATCCTCATTGAAAGGTGTGCTATTAGGGATTCTTTCCCTTTTCAAGGTGTCTATGAAATTAGCATCCATCTCTTTAAGATCCTCGACCACCTTTAATTCCTTAGCATCCACCCCCATATTAGCCAAAATATCAGCTAGTTTGTTTCCTTCACGAAACACATGTTGAAAGGATATAGTTTCGAAGGAGGATAATTTACCCTTGGATTTATTGATGAAGTCAACTATAGAAATAGAGGCCTGAGACACTCCCTTCACACAAGAGATAATATACAAAGAGTCCCCTTCCACAACCAGATGCTTGAAACCTTTCTCTTCCACCAACTTCACTCCCCAGAACAAAGCAACAACCTCTGCAACATTGTTTGATTGGATACCTAGATTAAAAAAATAGGCAAGAAGAAACTTCCCTTCATCATCACAAAAAACACCTCCTCCTCCTGCTTTCCCAGGATTCCCTTTAGCAGCTCCATCAAAGTTGAGTTTAAGAAAGCCACCTCTAGGAGGAGTCCACTTAACCCCCTCTCGAGGGTTGGGATTCTTAGGTTGAGGGTCATAAATTAAATTCCAATTCCTAATGATATTTTGTTCACATTCAAGAACTTCAACTTCTTTTTTCCTGAGGATAGAAAAATTATTTCTAACAGCCTGAAAGAAATTGTTTATTAACAACCTATTAGGAAGTTTTTTTATTTTTGAAGATCCTCCTATTTCTTTCTTTCCATATTTCCCACCATAGGTGACTTAGGCTCATTATCCAAATATTTTTAAGCCCTTGACTGATGAAAGGGCATTTCCATTGAATCCATGCATCTTGGATTTCATTAGGGTTTACCCAAGGAACTGAAAAGAAAACCAAAATAGAAGATAGCATTTGGAGAGCAAGAGGGCATTCTAAGAATAGATGGTTCACCATTTCCATGTTCTTTTCACAAAGAACACATCTATTGACCATTTGGAATCCTCTTTTATTCAGGTTATCCACTGTTAGAATCTTATTTATCACAGCAAGCCAGCTGAACACATTGACTTTAGGAGATATGTTCTTGTTCCATATTTTTCCAACCATTAAGTCTTCATCTCTAGTTTCCCCCTCAAAGAATAGAGAGTAGGTAGATTTGACTGAGAAATTACCATTTTGTTCTTTGTCCCACACAATTCTATCTAGATCCTTGTTGTTAGAAGACACATAATTTTTTAGAAAATCATTGAGAGCAACCAAGTGTTCTTTGACTTCCTGACTATCCAGTTCTATAATTTTCCATGTCTGAAAGTTGTCTTCATCTTCCATATAATTGATAATTTTTTCCCCATACTTCTCCTCAATCAACCTTGCAATTTGGGGAAATTTTTCTTTTAGGGTAAAATTCCCAGCCCATTTATCATTCCAGAAACATATCTCATTTCCTTTCCCTATTTTCCATCTACTACCCCTAGCAACAATTTCTTTAGCCCAATTTATAGCTTTCCATATGCTTGAACCATTGAAAGAAGCCTGTTTGAAAATCCATCTTTTGTCATTTGCATCCATCCAATATTTTCTCTTAAGAATTCTGGTCCACACACTATTTTCTTTTGTTAACCTCCAACCAATTTTAGCTAAGAGGGCTTTATTCATTTTAGTCTAGCCTCTAAGACCAAGACCCCCATTTTTTTGGGTTTGCAGACTCTATTCCATGCCACAAGCGGGATTCTTTCCTTACTTTCAGTTCCACTCCATAAGAAACATTTTTGGATCTTTTCCAGTTTTTCCCCTATGCTCCCAGGAAGTTGGTAAAGAGACATGACATAAACCAGAAGACTCTGGAGTGAGCTAGAAAGAAGAGTAATTTTTCCAGCCTGAGATAACAAATTAGCTTTCCACCCTGCAAGTTTTTTATCAAACCTTTCAATCAGGAAGTTCCACTCTGAACTAGAGGGTCTCTTATCCCCAAGAGGGATTCCTAGATAGACAGTAGGGAAGGACTTATAGGAACAATCCAGAATTTCAGCAATCTTCTTACAACGGCTCTCCAAGGTATGAATGAAGAAAAGAGAGACTTTTCTATAGTTCACCATCTAGCCAGAAACTTCCATGTAGTCATCTAGAAGGTGTTTAAGCTTCTTAGCTTCTAGAATAGTAGCTTCTCCCATAAGGAAAGTGTCATCCACAAAATGCTGGTGAGACACATTGTCCAAATCCTTCACCAGAGAAATCCCTTTGATGTAACCACTCTCAGTCTCAACATTCAATCTTCTGCTTAGAGCTTCAGCCATGATAATGAAAAGGAAAGGGGAGAGAGGATCCCCTTGCCTTAAACCTTGAGAGCTAGGGAAAAAACCAAAAGGGGTCCCATTAATGAGAATGGAAAACCAGGCACTGGAAATACAAGCCTTAACCAAGCTTCGAAGGGAAAAATCAAAGCCAAACCTGTCAAGGATTTTATCAAGAAAACTCCACGAGACCCTGTCATAGGCTTTAGCCATGTCCAATTTAAAAAACAAAGTTTCCTTCTTACTGAGTTTAGCTGAATGAATAGTCTCTTTTATTGTGATGATCCCATCTTGAATTTGGCATCCAATAACAAATCCCCCTTGCTGATCAGATATGATAGAGGGGAGAATCACTTGCAAATGGAGGGCCAAAATTTTAGTACAAATTTTATAAGTGGTGTTGCAAAGACTTATAGGTCTAAAGTCTTTAAATTCCATGGCATTACCACATTTCAGAACCAAAGTCAGGAAGGTACAATTCATATCCTTTAGCATATTTTTCTGGATGAAGAATTCTTTCACAACATTGTACACATCTTTTTTTTAAATGTCCCAGAAGTGCTGAAAGAAAAAGGCTTGAAAACCATCCAGACCAGGTGCCTTATCTGGGTTAAGATGTTTCACCATGAATTCCACTTCCTCCATTGATGGGATCGAAGAGAGCATCTGATTATCCTCCTCAGAGACTAAGGAAGGAATGCAACTTAGAAAATCTTGCTCTTTGGCCAAATTTGGGGTACCTTGATTAGTTAGCAGCTTTTGAAAGAAAGAAATAGCCTCTTTATTTATTTCTTCTTTCTCTTCCACAAGATAACCATATTCTTTTCTGATTCTGCTAATTCTATTAAAACTTCTACATTTTAGAGTAGACAAATGGAAGAACCTAGTATTTTTGTCCCCTTCCTTGACCCAAGTAATACAAGATTTCTGTCTCTAGAAGATTTCCTCTTTTCTCATAATATTATGGTACTCTTCCAATAGAGATATTTCCTTTTCTTTGAGATCCCTTTCAAGATCCCTACTTTCAATCTGTCTTTGGAGGTTCTGTAATTCAGTTCTGGTTTCCATTTTCTTTTGGAAAATATTACCAAAACTCTTCTTATTCCAATCTTTAAGATGATTTTTGACATTCTGAAGTTTCTTGGTTAATCTATACATCATAGATCCCTTAACCTTAAGTTTCCACCAATCAGTTAGGAGATCTTTCAGTTCCTCATTATGAAGCCACATCTTCTCAAAATGGAAGGGGGTTCTTTTCCTTGCAGGGTTCTTGATTTGCAGAAGGATAGGCGTATGATCAGACCCAATGCGGGGAAGAGAGAAAAGAGAGATGTCCTGGGATAACCACTCTTCCAAGACTAAGACTCTATCCAATCTTACCTGAATATGATGAGCACCTGCTCTTCTGTTAGACCATGTAAAACTACTACCTTTAAGGTCAATATCATGAAGTTGAGAGGTAAAAATAAATTCATTAAAATATTCCATGCCAATAGTGAAATTCTTGGATCCTCCTTTTTTTTCCCCCAAAGACAGAGGGGTGTTGAAATCCCCCATCACTATCCATTTAGATCCCTTAATAGAGAAATTAAATGAAATAAGATGAAGCCAAATATTTTTCCTCTCTTTATGTAGGGTAGGGGCATATATACTAGATAAGACCCATATTTTTCCATTTTCAAGATTTTATATCATCACAACCATATGATGATCTCTTTTTACCAAAAATTCCCTTCAAAGGGGGTAGGATTCCAAACCACAGCTAGTCCTCCTGAAGCCCCTTTCGAACTAACAACAAAAGCTTTGGAATTTATCCAAAAGGACTTGCAAGAGTTTAAGAAAATGTCTTCTTTCATTTTAGTTTCTTGCACAGCTAAAACATCAATTTTATGTCCTTCAATCATATCTTTAAGAATCCTCCATTTCACAGGGCTATTGAGCCCTCGTACATTCCATGAGATGCAATTCATTTCCTAAGATTGGGTTTGTTCTTTTTAAAAACCTTCTGGTCTAAACATAGTTGTTTCCCTGAGTCTATATCCTTCTGAGTAGTTTTTTTCCTGGATTCAAATTTTCTTGGTCTACCTTGTTTACTGTTGGAAAGCTCCACATTTATAGGGTTCAAACACTCCTGATTAGGAGTGGAAATCTTAGAGGATTCACCCTTTTTAACATTTGGTTCTGCTTTTCTTTTTCCTGAAGGAGTTGTTTCCTTAGTGATCCTTTTATTTCCAGGCGTTAACATTTCTTTCTTTCCTTCCATCTCCTTATTTGGGGATAGTTGAGCATCCATTAATTCTACCATGGGGAGGTTAAACAGATTTCCAACTGTCATCCCTTCTTTCACAAAAGTGTCCAAACTTTCCTCCGACATCTGGATATCCTCAACTTTACTTTGTTTCTTCACTGTTTCCTCCAGAACACTATCAACCAAAATTAAGTCCATTTGTGGAATTTTCTCTATACTTACCTGTTCCTTTAGTTTACTTTCTTCACCTTTTAATGGAAATAATTCCATCTTTCTACCTTTTGTGGGATCTTTTACAATATCATTCACTTTTTCCTCTACCTTTGAATCCAACCAAGCCTAATTTTTGGATTTTCTTCTATTGACCACCAGGGTAAAACCTTCCTCATCCTTTTCCAGAGCATCTTTTAATGGAGGGATTTCAGTCCCATTCTTCTCTTGAATTTGCAAGGGGGTAAGACCTTCCAAGATATTTTTTGAAAAATATTTCCTATGATCATCTGCACTTTGCATTATACCTTTTCCTTTCTCCCCTTTTCCTTCATTCCCTGGCACAACAATATACTTTTTTGAAACTTTGACCCCACCCATTACATTTGGTGCATTTTTCTGGAGTACTTTCCATTTCAATATTTTTCTCCCATATCCCTAGTCTAGATTTTAGCTTAATACTATTAGGGATCTCCTTATCAGCTATTGTATAGATGCAAAATCTAGCACAAATAAGTCTTGTCATATTCCTTGTGGCATTATCTATTATAACCAAAGAGCCCAGAGAGTTTGCTATACCTTTTACAATATCTTCATGCCAGAATTCCAAAGGTAGGTTTGGAAGGCATATCCAAACAGGAAACTGATTCAATTTTCCTTTTCCAGGTTAAAGGTTGGTTCCCATTTCCTCAGATACCAGCCAGATTTTCCCCAGAACTAAGGACCTTCTTCCAAGACCTTCTGCATATCTTCACGAATAATGAATTTAAAGAGGAAAAAACCATTAGTGAGAGCACTTACCTCCAGATGCCCTTTTGGAATCCATTTCAGTTTGGCCCATCTTCTAACAACATCAATATTGGGTCTTCCACCCACTAGTTTCCCCACCAAGGCTTGGTTTAGGTTATCCATAGTGCATTTGAGTAGAGAATCCAGTATTTCAAGAACACTTCCAGAAGCCTCTTTAACCACTTGGAGGAAGAAATTTTGGGTTTTTGAAACATATCCACCATTTCTAACTTTATTTGACCAGGAATCCAAGGGATTAGATGGGGGACACCTTTCCAGTTGATCATCATGTTCATTAATCTCACCTTCTTCTACCACAAGATCCTCTAATCTGGGTGAAATTTCCCTTCCATCACTTTCCCACTCAACCAATAGGTATTTTTTTATCTATATACTTTTTTGAATATAGAATTCATTTCATTATGAATTTCATTGGAATTTTTACATCCTTTTTTTCTGAGTTCATGAAAATACCCAAATTATAACCATATTTAATACAGGAACACATTCTATTTTGTATAGAATCCTTAATTTCCAGTTTCCTAAAAATGAAAACATCCAACTCCATTTTAAGAATAAGTCACTTATTAATTTCAATGTAAATGTGTTTAGCCTAAATACACATTGTTTTCTAATCAATAAATTTTTAAGATAAAACCATACTGACTTCATGGTTGACATCATCAAAATAGAACAATCAAAGATCAATTTGATAGTTTTTAGGAGAATCCATTTGAAAAAACCATTCGTCATCTCTCTTCTTCCAACTCTCTACTCCTTCAATGAATGGAATTTTTGTTAACAGAGTGTGACCAATGGAAGACATATTACTTGTAAAAGGAACTAAACTCATGTTTTTCTGCAACCCATCCTGAAATTCATAAATATGTACTCATAATAATGAAATTCAGTGTTAACAAAGTAGTTTCTTTTATGCAAGTACAAAAATAATATGTGAAGAATAGAAAATTTCATAGTATAGAATATTTTATGTTGTCCAATTATATTTTTGATTAGAATCCCTAGAGGACTCTAATCTCTATAATTTCTAGGAATCCATTTTAAAAATGAAAAAAATAATCTTGACATATTTGATGGATGGTTTTTTTCATTATTTATAATTTTATCATATTGGTTGGACTATTCCTGGTGGAGCCAAGTGTTGCACTACATACTCTCGAGAAGGATCAATACTTAGGAGGTTATCATAAGATATAATGTGTATAACAAATAATTAACATCAGTTAATATCAAATAAAATTCTTATCAACCGCTAAGATCCAGTACTTATTGAAAGTGACGGTTTTGTGGAGGTTATGCTCAGCTGTTTCTTATTTTGAAAATAACCATAGAATAACAAATCATCTTCTATCTTAGTGGTTGCTATTTAATAACAACAACCTCTTTTTATTGTTAAAAAAATCATTATAAATTTAGATTGCTAGTTTTTTTCTTTGATTATAATTTCATCGTATTGGCTGGATTATCCCTGGCATAGCCAAGTGTTGCACTACATGCCCTAGAAAGGGATGAAACCTTATATAGTTCTCATAAGATGTATTGTGTATAACAGATAATTCATAAATCCCAAAACAAGATGTTGGAGTTGGTTCTAATGCATTATTTTCTATTACAACATTAAATGATTCAAAAAGAGCTACATATAACTAAAAAATACAATCTCTATTAAAAATACTTATTCTACTAATTTGATAAGAAAACATTTACGCATCACTATTTTTCCCACAAGGTCTCATAGTTTCCTTACTCATGACATTTTTCATTCTACAACACACTTGACCCATTCACTCTTATCACATTTAGGTCATTTTACTTGATGGTACAAAGGGTGAGTTAGTCAAGCATGTTGTAGAAGTTAAGAAAACCTATGATAAGGAATAATGAGACCTTGTGGGAAAAAATAGTGATGTCAAAAAACAAAACTATGAAATTAATAGATTAGGTAAGTTTTTTATGTGTTACACCTAGTGATTTCAATAAATAGTAGCTGCAGAAAATGGCACACATCTCGCATACATGTATTTGCTAAGTATTTAGGAAAATCCTTTCTAATTATTTTCTCTGGAATGTAAAAACTAGCCTAAAGGCATCTTATCTCAAATGGTCATTATGTTGCAATACATACACTAGAGAGGGGCATAGAATTATGTACTTCTCATAAGATATATTGTGTGTAACACATTTTCCATATCGTTTCTTATCAAGGAAAATGCTTAGCGATTGCTAAGTTCCAATACTTTTGTTAGGTCTTAGCGACTGCTAAGCTATTCATTTCAATATAAGATCATGAAAAACAATGAATGTTTTATGTTGTGTAATTATTTGTCATCGAGAATCCTAGCTGCCAATAGTCTCTTTAATTTCAAATAATCCATTTTAACAATGAAGAAAATAATATGAAGAGGTTTGATCGATGGTTTTTTTCATTAGTAATAATTAAATCATATTGGCTTTACTATCCCTGATGGAGCCAAGTGCTGAAATACATACCCTCATGAGGGATCACACCTTATGTTATCATAAGATATATTTTGTATAATACGTAATTCACATTGGTTTGTATCAACAAAAATGCCTAGCGACCGCTAAGCTCCATTATTTATTGAAATGAATGGTTTTGTGGTGGCTAGGCTCAACAATTTCTTATTTTGAAAACAATGATAGAATAAAAATCATCTTCTAGCTTAGCAGACACTAGGTTCTAACCATTACCTGTTGTTATTATTAAAAAATATCATTACAAATTTGGATTGCTAGTGTTTTTCATTGATTATAATTACATCATATTAGCTGTAATATCTTTGACAGAACCAAGTGTTGCACTACATACCCTGGAAAGGGATCAAGCCTTATATAGTTCTTATAAGATATATTGTGTATAACATCTTCTCTTCATCAATATCTTCTCTTTTCTTACTATTATCCACTCTTTCCCTCTAATCTTGTTATTTCCCTTTTTATTTTACCATGATCTAATTAGAACATTATTTTCATAAAATTTACATCTCTCACGATCCTATCCTTTTTACTTGTTTACATATCATATATGCCTTGGCTCCTATAGGAACAATTTACCACTTTTTAATAGCCCTTTCTCCACAAAGAGTATCCTAGTGTAGAGATACACATAACATTATCATCAATGATACTTGTACTGTGAATAACTCTCTCAAATCACATAGTTTTCACCATGTTAGTAATTATGTGTAGAATTGTTTGTATTGTTATTGCAATCCCATGATAGAATTCATAAATAGTTGGATTAGGAATTTGTCATAGCTTATGTGTGGATAAAATAGAGATATCCAGAAAATTCTATCAAATTGGTGTATCAATTTAGGATCATCATGCGTTGTTATCATAATCACAATCATCAACCCAACTATCATATTGGTTGTAAAAAATGGCACACCGTATGGGTGCATTGGGTATGATTCTTGATATTTATTCTTTATATTCTATGTGTGCTATGAGGTTGTGTATCTGGATTGTATCAAGTAGCTTGATTAGTAATCTTATCTGACATGGTAGTTACGTTGCACAATACTACGACGAAATTCTTCTACTAAGATTGGTGCTTGCAAATGAGGACTTTTGCATATCCTCAAATAATGATATATGTGTGTGTTGTATTACTAATCCATATCAGTTCTTATCAAGTTCAATATTAGCATGATGTTACACTAGACATAAATCTGTATCAACTTTAGGAACCGTTATTTATTCAGTTGTGAACTAGGATGACCGAATGTAAATAGATTGTATATTTAGTGATAGAAAATGAAATAAATCCCTTAGATCTTAGTTATTGTAAGTTCTTCAATGTAAAGCTAATAGCAATCATCCTTCGCGATGTCAATTAATTCCATGATAATTCCAAAATCAACTGTTGAAGATTTGATTCTTTCAAATCGATGGTATGGATAATAATGAATAGGTAACAAAGTGATTAAGATGCTTATCAAGTAGCTCAAATGAGGAAATTATCATTATTATGATCTAATCATTGCTTATCAATCTATAGAGGAACTTCCCTATTTACTATAGTTTACTATATTGAGTTGATCCCCAAATTTGTGATATTATGAAACAACACACATTATGTACCTCTATCTAGGAATTTCACTTCACTTGAAACTGAGCACATCCCTATCGTTAAATGGGAAGGCATTTGTATGGCATAAAGATTATTGGAAGGGGGATTATTTAGATGTGATAAAACATATCCTTAAGAGATTGGATATTCATACATTCATGTCTTGAAATTGGGTTTGAAAAGTTATTGGTGTAATAATTGCCATAGACCCTAAGAAGGTGTTATAAAAGATAACATCATTATGTTGATAGAAGGATTCCTTTTAAGGCTTTACATTTTAGGCCATGATTGGTCCTTAAAGCATATGATATAAGAAAGCTAACTAATCATGTAATGAATAATAATAATCGGTACATAGAGGGCCAAAAGTGGAGAGATCAAGAAGATAAGACCCAATAGTGATGTTGAGAAAAAAAAATATTGTTATCAAATTAATGAAATGACCATATATGAATAATAGAAAATGAATTTAACTCGAGTAAAAGAGGTATTTAATTGAATTTGATTATGTGGAAGAAAAAAATCTCATGGATATTTTTCATGTCACTAAATCCCTATATTTTTTACCATCTAGGCTCCTCTTCATGGATTTCAAGCTTGTCACATATTATAATCATTATGTTGCAAGTATCCTGATCATGTTATTCTGATAGTGCGTGATATGGCTTAATAAGTTGGGATTTAATTAATTGCACTAATAGCTCCTAGTTTCAGGACCTTGGATCATTCCTTATGGTTAGTTTGTTGATGCAGTTATCATAATAATCTATATCTTAAGTTAATCTTAAAAGGGAAGTGGCCTCAAATTCATTTGGCGATCTTGACTTATCTCTCACATCAAAGCATTTTAGCTTTGAAACCATAGTTTCCCTAGGGTCAAACCATCTCTATATTGGTTGGCATTTAAGCTGAAATCCAAACCTAATTTTCATGCTCATGCACCTATGATTTCTAAGGATCTAGTTATATCAAGGAAGGTTTCCCTTTGGTCTCATGGTCGGTCCTTGAGAGTTTAGGTTTGATTTCCTGATGGGCTTCCTAGGATTGTTTGAATCACCTTTTATCACACATCTGAGGATCATAATAGCTATATTTTCAAATTCCTTTGATTGATTTTCTTTATTTTTTATATATTTAATAAAAAACCTCTTTGTGTACTTCCTAGCCAAGGGCTTGAGAATAATTTTTGGAAGAGTCATAAGTATTATTATAAAATAATTTGGGCATAATTAGAAAAAATATGCAATTCTTGTTTACAAATTCCTATAAAGTGGATTTATATTTCACATAATTAGATTCGAAAATACCTCTTTTGTTTTGTTAAATTCACCGATTATTTTAATGTATGGTCATTTTATATAATTTTTTAGTTCGACGATCAATTTTTGCTAAAACATCACTTATGTTGGTTGGTCTATTCTCTATGATCTCTCAACTATCAACCCCTTATCGTTTTTTTTGATAATATCTTGGGTTATTTCTTACATAATTGGAGTGTTGGATTGTGTCATTTTTTCTACCATTGATGGCCATGCATGCTATCTTTATTCCCAAGGAAAGGGAAACCTTATATGATTTGATTCCAAAAAATATTGCACATGATAAACATTACTCTCTTGGAACATAGAAATTTCAATAAGCAATGTTCCCTAAATTTGATACAACACCTTCCCATGTGGATTCAATTTCGCTGAGATGTATTCATTCAAGCCTTTCTATTAATAACGTTAACATATTTCATGAAAGCTATGTTAGAGCCTATTATTCAAGTGTTACAACATGATTTTGAAGCCCAATTTACAAGTTATGTGGACGGAAATATAATCTCTCAAGTATTAGATAATGCATCATAAAAGATATCTGTCAAATGCCCATAGCAATTAATGTCAGTTTATGTGTGATGGATCAATATAGTTCTAAGGACTCCTAAAAATAAATTCCTTATACAAATTTTATGTTAGCGATACTATGTATTGCATTTATACAATAGTTAGAACATAAATGCATGCTATTACACAAGTTGTCAATTTATGTGTATGTTCCATAATATCAATCTCGAATAGCTAAATCCACCATAACAGAAGGAACCTCTTTGGTTTTCCAGCAATGTAATACCGTGATATCCTATATAGATTTACTTAATAAGTGATTAATCAATTTCTTACCTACTCATTATTATCCCCACTATTGGCTTGAAAAAATCAAATTTCAACCATTTTATAATTATCATGGAATTAATAGACATCATGATAATGATGATATTGTAGACACTAAATCACACACTTTGGGTATTATTTAGTCCTAGTCTCATACTACTATTCATATGGTTTTTGAGTGAAGAAAGTTCTAATTAACCCCCATCTTTTAGCCATTTTATTTTGTTATCTATTGTCATTCCCGACCTTCACCACATACTTGCCCAGTCAGTTTCCATCATTCTATGTTATTTTGCATTTGATTGGGGCACCTAGGCTGGTACTAAAGTGTCGACAGGCGCCTTGGTCCCATTCGGGACACCCTGATCTTTTTTACACTTTCCTGCCACTTTTTGGGCACTTTCCAGCCTTTTTAAACATTCTATCTTTTTAATGGTTGGCCTCTTCAGGGTTAATTACGAAATTATAGCAAGAGAACCATATAAATACAAAGTTAAGAGACCATAATGAAGGACCAAGCACTAAGCACTACTATCACTCCACCTAGAGGTTACATCCATCAAAGGCTCCATTTTCATCCATATAGCTCCATCACAACAACAAGATTGGTTCATCTGCATCACATTACATAGGAGGGAAGTGTATTTTATTCCATCCACCATTCTATTACATTTCTACACATAGTTATTTCTCGTTATTGTTACATAAGTGTGACTGGCACAAGAGCACCTAGGGTATGATCAAACACATTCACATAGAACTACATTGGGTTTGAGATGTAGTGTAGCACTCAGTTAGTAAGACCACCATTGTGGCGACTGAGGTCAGTCTGACCCCTTCAGTTGCATTTTTCTTTTTTAGGGTTTAATGCTTGTTTTGGGGTTTTATGGGTCTATCTTTCATAATTGATCATTGGTAAAATTCGGCATAGAGCAGTGAATTACACATAACAGAAAATGAAGGATTTGCATCATCATCCAACCCTGTAAATCTAATTTTTAGACCTTCTACACAGACCAGGGCACCCAGAACTCAAACTAGGGTGCCCATAGGCACCCTAGATCCTCTCCCATGTGCACCCCATTCAACTCAGATTGCCCAGATCTGCAAGTTTTTGGATGTCCCTAGCATAGTCATTTCCTCCAGATTTCTCTAGTTTCATCTCTGTGAAATAGTCCAATGAGCTCATCGAATCAGCTAAGCTCCTTCCAACCCTTCTTTGCACATTAGGGTTTTCAGTTCTACTTCCTTAGTTTCTTGGGTCACTTTTCATATTTATTTACTGCATTCATTTACAACATTGTTCATTCCTATTTTAGATTAGCTTATACTAATAATCCACATTTTAGTTAATCATTTTGGTGAACCCGGCATACTTCTTCACGCTTAGGGTCCTCATATTTCTTCTATCATGGGTCATAAACTTCCTCAAGTCTCACCATTAGTCTGGTTTTCTTAAGAATGTATCCCAACTGTCCAGGTTGTTCTACAAAAAGATACTAGACTCTATATGTCATCCTAATCTTGCATACGCCACCAAATGAAATAAATCCTATTTTCCACTTCATCTATCTGACAAACCTAGTCCTATTATTTCTCCATCTAATCAAACCCTATTGGAACTCAATTCACGCTTTACATTATTTTTTCAAGACAAGTTTATGGATATGGAATCCATGATCACATCTCTCAAAACTGAAATTAAATAGCTTAAGGATGTTTCCCAAGCACATGTTTATTTTCCTTCTATATCTCATTCCCATTCTATGACTTCTACATGTGCTCATATTAGTGAGCCTCAAGTTATGCGATTACCGGATCCTACCATGGT
Organism: Taxus chinensis; assembly: GCA_019776745.2. NCBI lineage: Eukaryota > Viridiplantae > Streptophyta > Pinopsida > Cupressales > Taxaceae > Taxus > Taxus chinensis. The sequence goes on along the minus strand of JAHRHJ020001109.1, from coordinate 295,852 downwards.
CTTCGATCACAATACTAAGCAACATGACCTTCTTAATGAGCTCCTTAATTGCCACTTGATCACTTTACCACCTACTCATTGTTATTCTCCTTATCAATTAACAAAATATGAAGGTCATCCATATTGCAATTATCATAGAATCAATAGGACATAATGACATTGATTGTCAATACGCTTTGCAAAGATATAATCAAATTATCTTAAACGATGGGGCTTATGTATCATTCATTGCACAACATTATGTTACATGCCCATCTACAAATCTTACATCCACATGGGCTCCTTAATGCTCCTCCTTCTACATCTAATGAGTCCATACATAATATTACTTTTAAGGTACCTTCTTTGGTCAACCAAGATAAACTACCTATTCAAAGTCCATCCAAACACTCCTATCAAGGATGGTCTACTTCTCTTCCACTCGAGTCAACCTAAGTAGTCTACCTTGATACTCAATGTAACTCACCTATCCAGATTCTTCTCCATAATCTAATTCTCCTACTAATCAATTTGTAGTACCCCAAACCTATTAAGCAACCTCCTAATCAGTGCAACTTGGCCTCCTATCACATTCGAAAACGTCATCAATACACCAAATGCTAGTACCATTAACAGATATCTCCCCATCCTATGCTACACTTGAACATGCATTTGGTAGTTTAGATGCTCCACACATGCTTCCCATGTTAAATGAAAATTCTTGGTCTTTGGTCAGGTAATGACCTTATCAACATAATTTACATGACTCTTCTTAAACACACTTGGGGGTCATAGTGTCTAACTCATGCCCACCACTTACTTTACCACTATCTCAAACTTGGTCTTTTTCTCTATATCACCCTATTCCTCATGACACATTTTAGCATATTCTTATGGTCATCATATGATGTCGAGGGTTCCCTTACAACATAGAACCTCGTTTCATCTTACATTTGGCATATTCATCTATTACATAACCACTCATAGCATCATATATTTAATGACACACTCTTGTGCTCTGGTTCACACATGACTGTTGACGGATTATTACTACATTGAACCATCTCTCACACCACATCTTATAAAATATATGATACATTAACACCTTCATCATACATTTACTCTATTAGTTATCCTATATCATCCCTACATACAATCTACAACCATCACACACTTGTGGGCATAACATCTCACACATATCTCCACACACCTCATATTAGTGTCAGCTATCTATCATCTTGTGCATTATCATACCCTACATACCATACACCATGTATCCCGATCACACATATTATACATCGCTACATTACACTCATTACATCTTGTCTTCATTATATTGGACCCATGTCTAGTATTACATTACCGCACACTGCATTATAGATACTACACATTGTGACTTCTTATATACTACATTTGTACACATTTCTACACACCTCACATTACATTCTATACACCGCATATTTATACATTTTGCTCATCACACAGTCATTTATTCTCATCATTAGTCATTGTCTTCTACATGTTGCACTCACCACCCTATGATGCACTCTTAGTTCATTGGTCCATAATCATACTGCCTAGCGTTTACATAATTAAGTGGACCTTACACATTCAACATTCCTACCCTATCATCATGCGATTTAGTTTAGTCGACATGCACCTTAGGCTAAATCGTACACATGTCATCCTTTTGTAGTTATATACCTTAGGTTACATCATCACTCCCTATCATATTCATCTTGTAGTGACATACACTTTAGGCTACTTTGTCACATATTCTATCATTTTCCAGTGGTATACACTTTAGTTCACATCACCAAACTCTCCTTATAGAGCTTTTTGTAGTGATATACGCTTAGGGCTACACCATCACTCCACATTTCGATCTCATGTCGTGATATACACTTTAGGATATAATTGTCAGCACACATAATCTTCTTCATATCGCATATCATTACCACTATGACATATACACATTTATCATAATGCATTAGACATTATACACATGCTACTTGACCATTTCTGATGACACACTCTGGTTTACGGTTCATTCTTGATGTATGAGCAGGAAAACCAAATGAACCTCACCGCATACACTTCCATTACACTCATGGGGCACATGGCTCCTATCATTCCATCTTGCATTCCATTCCATCCATCCACAACATGTTTCATATTATGGTTACTTATACTCTTTCTTACTTTTTTGTTCGTGTTCAATTTATTACGCATGATAATTAGATTACTTATATGTCATTTATCTGTATCATACACACATGCGCATTCATTCCTTTTTTTTCTAGTTGTGATAATAGATATAGGTCTTTGACACGTATCTTAGATGATCACCTTCTACCCCTTCCTACATTGATCTTTAGGGGCATCCACACATTCATCTCTTCTAGGTGTTATTGTTTCATTTTGTACTTAGCACTTTACATTACTTGATTATACACACTTTTGACATACTAGCTATCTTTCTAACATACTAATGGGTGCTTCATGTGTAAATTTTTTCATGTAGGGATTTTTTTTTTCATACTTGTTTATTGCATTGTATGTTATTGTTTGTTATTGTATGTGTGCCTTGCCCTTTTTTTGTGTGTACATTTATTTGTTGTTTGTGGCCATGATGGCCTTGCGTGTCTTATGACATCATGAGTGATGTCCCATGTTTGTAACCCACTTTTTGTGGCATACTTGTCTTCTTGCGTGTTTACATTACTTTTATTAGTATATTTTACACTCTTTGCATCACTTATACACTTTATTCTACATGCATACATGTTTACACTTATTTTTGGCTAGCCTTCTCATTTGTGCATGTCTTAGTTTATACCAAGAACTTTCCACAGTTTCAGCGTACATGTGGTTAGTACTATTTTGGGGTTGCATGTCTCCTATCAGGGACGTTACATGCACTCCCAAAGAGGGGGGGAATCATTTGGGGATTTTTACTAACGCAACATATTTACACAAGTTTAGTCCATTACACTTTCCACCCTTGGCATTTTGGGTTACATACAATGAGTGGGTTCATACTAGTATACGAACCCCATACATAACAGATTTTATAGGACATGGTGTCCTTAGAATTTATGGGAAGAAGTAACATGTTTGGAGGTTAGAGTGGGTGGACCTCTCTATGCTACTTCGTATAGTGGATTTGGATCTCCCAAAAAACTAGGAAACTATAGATATCCCTATACATAGTTCAGGGAAGCAATTAGATCTTGGAGTACATAGAGCATTTCCTCCCTAAAATTCTTTTACCTATGGTGTGCGATCGCCCAAAAAAACTTGAAGTACAGGATATCCTTCTACACTCTCCTTTTCGACATGGATGATTTGCACATGTTCCATTTACCATTTAAATTTATTATCTCCATTTACATTAGCATATTTTACATACACATGCATCTTTTACATAGAATTTCTACATTTACATATATACATATTTGACTACTTGATAGTTTTCTCCTTACAAGTCTAGCCATATGAGAAATAAGTAGTCAAATGAGGACAACAAAAACAACAACAATAAGTAGCAACAACAATAACGTTCCACAGAAGAACACATGCTTTACTAACCATGTAGGTACACTACACACTACGGCAACTACACACACGCATTCTACCCTAGGTTCACTCTCGTCACTTTTTATTTGCACATTTTTCATCTATAGTTTCCATGCTCTTCTATTTTTTTTTCATTCCACACTTTGTCTATACCTTCGAAACGTTTCTACTACATTCTTCATGGACATTAGGTATGCATCTCTGTTTACTTTATGTTACTGAGCTTTCCAATCACCAACATAAAGTGGGGGGGAAATGTAGTCACAAAATCATGCACTTTAGAAATTTATTTATCCTGGTCTCATACTACTATTTAGAGGGTCTTTGAATAAAGAAAGTACTAATTAACCCCAGTCTTTTGATCATCTTGTTTATTTTATTTTGTAATTTGTGACCTATTGCACCTAGATGCCCATCCATTTTCTGACATCCCAAGTTATTTTAGCCTCAGCTTGGGTGCCTATATTTAGTACAAGGTAACATGTTAGTGCAAAATCACAGCACCCCTGGATGTTGATCAAATTTCTAGGTTGATCACTCTAGCATCCAGTGTGATTGCACAACATTGAAACCTTTCTCCAAGTGTGGGACTTGCAAATATGAGAAAGGAATCTCCATAGAAGGCTAGTTCCTGCTCCTAAACTACTTGCCACAAGCTATTCCAGTGTAGGCAAGCTAATCCAAACCTAATCTAACCATGCCAAGGAGACACAGAGAGAGAGAGAAAAGGGAAAAACAAAAAAATCCTACACTAAAACGATGATACACCAGAGAAGGAGAATGTTGAACATCTATCAAAACTACCATGAAACAAGGAGAGGTGAGAAATGGGAAGGATGGACAGATGCATCACAGGCCCAAGGATAGATTTCACATAGAAAATGTCCCAAAACTCCATGAACACAACTCCAGACCTGCAATGAACATTCAAACTTGCACAAATACCTGCAATGAAGAGAGGTAAGAAGAAAACAAGCAAAAAGTGAGCAAGGATGGACAGATGCATCACAAAACATGTTTTTGTTGCTTCAGAAGTTTGCACAGAACATCATTTTAATAGTAAAAGGCAAAAACGCCATTACAGAGCAAGGGAGGAGGTTTGAACTCCATTTTCAACCCTAGAGAAGAAAAGAAGGGAGGGCCAAGTAGAAAATATGAACAACCTCTAATTATTAGCCAAATCTGGCTTTTTACAATGCATGGGTCAAGCCCATGAGAGAGAAAATGTACAAAAACATGGGAGCCCATTCCTCATTGACTGCAAATGCTTTAATCAGCATGGAGGACCTTACAAACCCATACCCTGTCATTTCTTTTCTGTTGGGCTCCTTTTATTTTCTTCTCTAGGGTTGAAAATGGAGTTCGAACCTCCTCCCTTGCTCTGTAATGGCATTTTTTCCTTTTACTATTGAAATGATGTTCTGTGCAAACTTTTGAAGCAACAAAAACATGTTTTGTGATGCATCTGTCCATCCTTGCTCACTTTTTGCTTGTTTTCTTCTTGCCTCTCTTCATTGCAGGTATTTGTGCAAGTTTGAATGTTCATTGCAGGTCTGGAGCTATGTTCATGGAGTTTTGGGACATTTTCTATGTGAAATCTATCCTTGGGCCTATGATGCATCTATCCATCCTTCCCATTTCTCACCTCTCCTTGTTCCATGGCAGTTTTGATAGATGTTCAACATTCTCCTTCTCTGGTGTATCATCGTTTTAGTGTAGGATTTTTCTATTTTTCCCTTTTCTCTCTCTCTCTCTCTGTCTCCTTGGCATGGTTAGATTAGGTTTGGATTAGCTTGCCTACACTGGAATAGCTTGTGGCAGGTAGTTTAGGAGCAGGAACTAGCCTTCTATGGAGATTCCTTTCTCATATTTGCAAGTCCCACACTTGGAGAAAGGTTTCAATGTTGTGCAATCACACTGGATGCTAGAGTGATCAACCTAGAAATTTGATCAACATCCAGGGGTGCTGTGATTTTGCACTAACATAACCCATTGGCACCTTTCTCCCACTTGGGGGAGCCTTATTCCCTTTTACACTCTCCCACTACTTTCTATGTTGATTCTAGTTGTTTTACATCTTTATCTTTCTTGTGGTAAGAATTTTTAGGGTTAATTATGAAATTAGAGAAAGAAAACCCTATAAATATAAATTTATGAGACCATAATGAGGGACCTTACATCATTTACTACTATCACTCCATCTAGAGTTGCATCCATCTATTTCATTAGTGTCCACATAGCTCTACCATCAAGGCACAATCTAGGACATCTGCAACACACTTCATGGGGGGGGGGGGGGGATTATATTCTATTCCATCCTCACATTCTATTACATTTTCTACATTTATTTATTGCTTGTTAACTAGCACAATAACACCTAGGGAAGGACATGAAAACACACACACACACATACTAGAACTACATTCGGGTCTAAAATGTAGTGCAATGTTAATTTAGTAAGCCCATTATTTTCGTAGTTGAGGTCAGTCTAACCCATTCATCTACATATTTCTTTATTTTAAGGTTTTGATACTTATTTTGGATCTTTTATATGTTTTCACAACATCTTGGATTATTGGTGACATTTAGCACAAGACAAGGAATCTAAAGTGACACACAATGAGGGATTCAAACCACCTTCCAACCTTGTAAGAACCAGTTATAGAGATTTTGCACAGACTAGGGTGCCTAGATTACATACCAAAGCACCCATGGGCACTACAATCCTATTGTAGGCACTCCATTCTAACCACTTCACCCATATCTACCCTTTTTTAAGTCTTGGCATAGTCATTCTTGCTTTCAGAATTTCTCTTCATCACTGTGACACAGTCTGACATGATTTTATTATTCAGCCGAGTTCTTTCCTCTTCTCTATTTCATATTAGGGTTAGCATTTCATTTTACATATTGGCTTAGAGAATTAGCATACTCTTTTTGTATTTATTTACCTCATTTACAGTTGTTCATAGCTTATATTAACTATCTATTTACTACATAGTTAGTCCATTTTTAGTTAGTCAACATATATTTTGTATGACACATAATTCATATTTGTTTATATGAGGGAAAATGCTTAGTGACTGCTAGGATCCATTACTTACTGGAATTAGTGGGTACGTGCCCATAATTTTCAACATTTTATTGTTTTTAAATTAGCATCTGAATAAAAAAAAATCATAGACTACCTAAGCATATTCTAAGATCCTAGCGGTCGTTAATATCAATTATTATTTATGGTGCACCAACATAATGTAAATATTTTCAACCTTAACGACAACTATGATTTGAATATCATGTCTAACTTAGTGGTCGCTAGGTTTAAAAAAATTTCTTTGATTACAAGTATTCCAGAAAATCATTAATATGTGTCTTGTCTTGGAATGATTTTTAAGTCTTTTCTATTTTGGAATATCAAAGAAATTTAGTAAACATACATCTTAATGGCCACTACTCTTGGAATATTTCATAAGAAAATTTAAAAATAATAATGGAGTTTAGCTTAATTTTTAGGTAATTTTTTACTCATTATCTTGTATGAAAAACAACAAATAGTATAGTGGTCACTAATTTCAATTCTTTGTTATGTTGCAGCGACGCAATGTAGTAATCTTCCACCTTAGTGATCACTAAGATTCAAATATCATGTTAGGATTTGAATATAATGTGATATAATTCTAATATTATGTGATAGAATTCTAATATTATGCCAAACTTAGTGGCCCCTAGGATTAAAATTTTTTCTTCGATTATGAATATTCGGGAAATTTTTTAATATTTTTCTAGGCTTGGAATATTTTTTAGTCTTGTCTAATTTGGAATATAAAATAAATGTAGTAAACATACAACTTAGCGGCCACTAGTCTATGAATATCATATTGTAAAATTTAATAACATTAATGGAGGTTAGCTTAGTTTTCAGGTAAGTTGTTACTAATTGTATTGTATGAAAGACAAAAAACATTATAGTGGTCGTTAATCTGAAATATTTTTTATGTTGAACCAACGCAGCATAATAATCATTGACCTTAGAGGCCACTAGGCTATGAATATAATGTGGTAGGCTCTTAATATCATGTTAAACTTAGCAACTACTAGGCTTAAATTTTTTTGTTGGATAGCATGCATTTACGAAAATTGCTAATATTTGTCCTGTCTTGGAATATTTTTTGTCTTTTTTTGTCTTGGAATATTAAAGCAATGTAGTAAACATACATCTTTGCATCTGCTAGTATTGTAATATCATATTTGAAAATGTAAAAAATTAATAATGGAGGTTAGCTTAGTCTTTAAGTAAGTTGTTACTGACTATCTTGTACAAAAGATATAAAATATCTATAACACTTGCTATAATAAAAATTATGTTACACCAACACAATGTAATTATATATGACCTTAGTGGCTGCTAAGTTACACAATGTTTTTTGATAAATTTTAATAATAGCTCGACAACCTCTAGTCTAGAAAACATTTTTCATGGTTGAATTTTGAAAAAGATACATACACATACATGTACATTCATATATTAATATATTTAACAAAATTCTATATCCCGCTAATGATGTGTAGCATATGAAAAAATAATTTTTTAATAAAATATATTATTGTCTGGGTTCACATTTAATTATAAATAAACTTCTACTTTCATAAAATGGTATTCAAAATAAAGAATTATAATGTGGAGGAAACAACACTGTGGGGTTTTGTGGCATAGCATAAGGTCTGCAGAAGGAAATATACATTTAAAAATATAATGATTAAAATTTATATTTACATGTATATTTAATATTTTTACCTTATAGTTTGCATAAAAAACTTGGTAAAGACATTAAATTTGACTATTTTTACATGGGAAAACACATATAATTAAAAATATATATCAACACAACATACATATAAAAACGAATATTTAAATAATTAGCCACGATTATTTCTTTCATCTTAATAAAAATCATTAAAGGAATTCGTAATAAATACCTAAACTAGATACTAAATCAAACTATTCTGATTTTCTAAAAAAAGTGAATATGCACATCGTCTTTTACAATTGGGGAGACAGTCCATCACTATTGGGAAAAAACCATCATAGGAAGGAGAACAAAAAATTGAAAAAATAATTACATAGAGAGATACATAGAAGGGATAAAACGGGAACCCATTTAACAGAGATGAATACAAGAGCTATGGATAAACAAAAAATTGTGTTTTTCATAAAGAATAAAAATTGTAGCAGGGATTTCATTTTATTTGGTTAGGGTAGAATACAAGATATGTTTTAACTAAGATCATGGAGGTTTGAAAAGGGGATGAAATGGAATTTCAAAGGCATCAAAGGGAAAGGCAGGGCTGGATTACCTTTCAAAACACAATAACTAGTTGAAGACAAAGCGATTGAAAGCTCCCTCCATCAACTAAGGTACACACACTAAAATAGACGCTTTGATAAATATTTATTTTAATAGTATGTCAAATTATTATGAACTTGATGATTTCTATGAAACCTCCTTCTCCTCTCTCAAATAAACTATCTAAAGGATTTTATACACAACCTCTTTTTCTTTCCTACTTTGAGCCCGTCCTTTGTGTGATTATTGCTCTGTAATCGAGATTTATAAAAAAATTGTCGGAATGCATGCACTTAGATATGTGATCTATCCGCAATCATGTTTTATTTCCTCATTTGTGTGCCTATAAATGGGATTATAATCACTGCTTCAATTTTCTTTTGTAAAAAATGGCTAGGATTTTTGCATTAATACTTATAATCTAGTGCCTGCTTGTGTTGTATTTTGATTTCGAGAGCTACTTTTTTGTGATGTTAAAAAAAGATACCATTTTCTATATTTCTCTAGGGTGTTTATTATATATTTTTGGATACATTACACTAAATAAATTACTCGGTCTGAAAATTTGAAAATTTGAATTTACCCCTCAATAAGAGAAAGTGTGGGATATTGAAATTTCAAATATTCGCATTTAATATGGGGCATTTTACAATTCAAAATTTGAAATTTTCCCTCATTAATATTTTCATTTAATGTGGGGAATTGTGGGGGAAACCAAATTTATAAATTTTTCTTTTAAAATGAGTGGGATAACAAAAAATATTTTTTTTTGAACTCATAAGGCATCAAAAAATATGAATATAAGCATAGTAAAAAATATATTATAAGAAAATTTAATTACAAATTTCTAAAAATATTTGTAAATTGTAATAGAGAAATAGACACACATGTATTATTAATTTTTTATCCAATTCAAATTCAATACTGTTAGATATAGTGCACCCTAATTTAAAATAATTATTCAATTAAAATGTGCCACATGGCAATTTTGAGCCATATAGTTAGGCAACAATGTAATTGGCATATTTATTAAGAAATTTTCATTTAAGGAAACACATATTAAATAATTTCAACATATAAAAATCCGTCATATTGTTATGTAAATGAAACCCACTAAAATATTGACACGTGACATGAAATTTCTAATATATCTTGTGTTTTTCAATGTTTTGGTGTTAGTTACAGTTTACAGTAGCAAAACTAAAACATAATTTTCAGCTTCACACGTATTTCACATTGATTATATATAGGAATGAACTTATCGACCACTAAGTTTGATTACTATGATTTTTTATTCCTTTCAATAGGTTTTAATGAATAAATTTACACGTCTTGTTCTGTCCATTTATTTGTCTAGGAGAATACTAGTGGCTGCTAACCTCTATAATTCCTAGGATGGGTTTCCATAATTGTTAAAATCTATCTATAAAGCTTTAAATCACTAGAATTTTTCAATAATTATAATCGATTCATATTAGTTATAAAATCCCTAGTGCAAGTAAGAACTGCAATACATACCCTGGAAAGGGATCAAGACGTATATATTTCTCATAAGCTATATTGTGTGTAACACATAATTCATATTAGTTCGTATCTACAAAAATGCTTAGCGACCACTAAGATCGAATACTTGTTGAAAGGAATGGATTAACAGACGCTAGTATAAATAATTTCTTTTTTGTAAAATAGTAACCATTAAGCTCCATTGCTTGTGTTAGACCAAAAATTGGTTTGTATCAAAGAAAATTCTTAGTAACCACTAAGCTCAAATAATCACTGAAAGGAATGGTTTGGTGGTCACTAGTATAAACAATTTCTTATTTTGCAAATAGTGATCAAATAACAAATCATAGTAATGGATATTAGTGGTCACTAGGAATTTTCCTTTATATATTTCCAAGAGAAATATGTGTGTAATGGACAATGTTTACTCTCGAAGGATATGTAGGGATTTTCCTATTGTGGAAAAAAGCAGTTTATTAAAAATGTTTCTAGGTTACTCATACAACATCATAATGTGGCGACATGTTGTTGATTAACTAAATTGTGGAATAATGGTAGTTAAAATAACTAGGAACAATAGTAAATAACAGTAAAGAAAAATATAAATAAATGTAGAAAGTGACCCAAGAAAAGAAAGGTTAAAGGAGCTTAGCTGATTTGGTGAGCTTATTGGACGGTGACGTAAAATGAACTGAATATTATGGAAGAAGGAACAAACATGCAGAGTTCTTGAAAAGGGAATATTTGAGTTGTTTGGCTGGACTGAGGCACCCAGGAGAGGATCATGGCATATGTGGGTTCCCTAGTCTAAGTTCTAAGTGCCTTAGTCTATTCAAGAGGTCCAGAATCAGAATTTGTAGGGTTGGAAGTTGATGTGAATCCTCATTATCTGTCATGTGTAACTATCAAATCTGTGTAAAATGTTGCCAATGATCAATGATAAAATATAGACCTGTAAAACCTAAATACGACCATTAAACCCCTAAAAATGAAAGATGTAAATTAATGGGTCAGATTGTCCTTGACTACCACAATGGTGGAATTACTAATTGTTACACTACATCTCAGACCTAATGTATTTCTATGTTATTATGTGTGTAATCATGCCCTAGGTGCTCTTGTTCCATTCAAACTTTGTGAAGTAACAAGATATAACTATGTGTAAAAAATGTAATAGAATTATGGATGTAATAGAATAAACTTCCCTCTTATGCATTGTTATTCAAATGAACCAACCTTGTTCCTTTTTGATGAAACTATATAGATGCATTTGTAGGCCTTGATGGATGTAACCTTAGGTTATGATAGTAGTGATTAGTACTTTGTCCCTCATTATGGTCACATAACTTTATATTTATATGGTTCTCGTGTTCTAATTTTGTAATTAACCCCAAAAAGGATGAAAACAAGAAATATGAAATGCTCAAATGGATAGAAAGTGCCCAAAAGTTGTAGGAAAGTGGGAAAAGGATTAGAGAGCCCTGACTAGGACACTTGTTGGCACCCCAGTACTAGCGTGGGTGTCTGATTAAAATGAAAAATAACACTAAATGATAGAATAATACTGGGCATACATGTGTGGGAGGTTAGAAGTGATTATAGAAAGCAAAGTAAAATAGCCAAAAGATAGGGTTTAATTAGTACATTCTTTACTCAAAAACCTTATGAATAGTAGTATAACACTAAGACTAAATAATGTCTAAAGTGTGTGATTTTGTGACTACATTTTTCCCCACTTTATGTTGGTGAGCAAAAATATTGGTAACATAAAGTATACAGAGATGTGTACCTAATAATCCATTGTACAGTGATGTAGAAACACATTGGAGTACAGAAAGGGTGGAGTTACAAAGAGATGATGGAGCATCGAAACTTAAGATGTAAAAGTGTAAAAAAAGTGATGAGAGTGAACCTAGGGAGGAAATGTGTGTGTATTTTCCGATGTGTGTGATGTACCTGCATGGTTAGTATGTTGTGTGCTGCCACAAAATTTCATTGTTGTTGCCCCTATTTTTTAGTTTTTATTGACTGTTTATTTGTCATATGGACATTCCTTCAAGGAGAAGATGATGAAATAGTCAAATAAACATGCATATGTAAAAATGCATGTAAAATACGCATGTAGATGTATGTGAAAGGATTTAAATGTAATGTAAATAAATTAAAAATGGAACATGTGCACTTGATCCATAACAAGAGAAAAAGTATAGAAAGAGGATATCATGTCTTGTGTTTTTTAGGTGATCTGACCCCATAGGCCAAAGAAGAGTAGGGAGAAAGTTGCATTATTATCCAACCTGTAATTTCTTCCCTAAATTTGTATGAATAGATATCTGTACTGCCTAGTTTTTTGGGTGATTTGACCCCACTAGATGAAGTAGTGTAGAGAGGAAGTCTATTGTATCCTCTAACCTATAACTGCTCCCCAAAATTCTAAGTACTACCATGTATTGTAAAATCCACTATGTATGGGGTTTGTAGATTGGTCTAAACTCACTTGTTGGATAATGCACAATAAAAATGTGGGAAATTGAACTAAACTTAAGAGGTGTAAAAGCATTGTATAGTATGTAAACCCAAAATGATGCCCCCCTCTTTGGTTGCACATGCAACGTCGTAGATAGGAAAATGTGACCGCAAAAGAAGACAAATTACATTAATTATATAACTTTTCCCTGCATGGGGAAAGGAAAGCACTTGGTATAAACTAAGGCATGCATAAATAAGAGACTAGCCAAAGAAAAGTTATAATAAAAACAAACACGTAGTGTAAGCTACGTAAATAGTGTATAAACTACCAAGAAATTTAGTAATGTAAACACACAAGAAGAAAAAGTAATTTGAACAAAGAGGGATGAAAATATGGGACATCAATAATGATGTCGCAAAACACACAAGGCAAGCATTGCCACATAAAACAAACAAGTGTGCCAAAAAAGGGGTAAGGACCACATACAATAGCTAACAGTAGACAGACATGTACAAACAACAGATAACCATGGGAGAAAGTAATCATGTGATAAAATGCTACACATGAAGCACCTGTTAGCATTTTAGAAATATTATCAATATGTAAAGAGCGTGTATAGCCATGTAATATAGAATGCTAATTACAAAATTAAACAATAACATCTGTGAGAGACAAATGTGGGTTCCCCCAATAATTAATGTAAGATGGGTAGGAGGCGAGCATCTATGATACGTGCTAAATACCTATATCTACGATCAAAACTAAAAATGGCATGAAAAATCATGTGTGTATGGTATATATAAATGACATATAATAGATCTAACTAGCATGTGTAATAAAGTGACCATATACAAGAAAATGTAAGCAAGAGTAAAAGAAATCAAGATATGTAGCATGTGTGTGGATGGATGGATTGGAATACAAGATGAATGATAGGACACATGTGCCCTCTAAGTGAATGGAAATATATCCAGTGTGGTTCATTTGGTTTCCCCCCTCAGCATTCAAGAATTAACCATAAATGAGAGTGCATCATCAATAAATGGTCGAATAGTGTGTGTTGTGTCTAACACGTTGTGATTAGTGTGTATGTATGTTGGTGAGATGTGACCTATAAATGATGTGTGCCATATATCATGAAAATATGATCGAAAGAGTAGTGATGTATCCTAAAGTGTATGCCACCACTAAATTAATAAGGGGAGTGGTGATGTAGCCTAAAGCATGTGCCACTACAAGATGAAAGGATAGCTGACCATTTAGACCAAAGCATATATCACTAGCCTATTAATGTCACGTGATATAATGTCAAGGGGTGAATGTGTGTGTATGATAAGGTAAATTTAATTTTTAAAACCTTGGCAGTCGAGTATGGACCAAGGAACTAAAGTGCATCATAGGGTTGCGAGTGCAATGCATAGAATAGTGTGTGTGATGTTAAGAGATGACCATGTGATGAGGATAATTTTTAATGTATGATTTATAAGATGCAATGCAAGTCATGTATGCAGAAAAAAAGTGTGAATATGTGTGTTATGTAATAGGCATGAAGAGTAATATGTAATTCTAAAGGCAAGTGTGATAAATGTATCATGAATATTAGTATCATGTATAGATAATGCATTTTTTATAAATGCACAATGCAAGTATGTAATGTATACCCTAAAAGTGTGATGTATTTATAATGACAACCAGTATGATGTATGATGTGTAGATTTTTAATGATGTAGACTAAATTTAGAGTGTATGATGTAAGATGTAATATACAATATGTGTGAATAGACATATTATGTAGTAACTATTGAGTATTGTGTTGGGTTTATGTGTAGTGATCCCTCAACACTCAAGTGTGAACTGAAGCACAAGATTATTTTATCAAGTAATGACCAAAATGTATGTATTATAGGAATCTTCTCTGTATACTATTTCTAGAGTCAATCCGTATGAAATATGAAAGAGTAAGAATATTGAATATGAAAATAATATTGTGATGGGGATGTGTCATGTGTATGAACTAATCTAAATTTATGCTATGTTGTGTATCAGAGAAACTGATGAGATCTTGAGCATTATGAGGGTAGATCCATGTGTAGATTTTATGGTTTCCCATACATGGTTTCTTCTTCTGCAATGAAGTTCATTTGACATTGTTTTTAGGATAAACCATTTTATTAGGATCTGAAGCCTATTGGAGTGACATTAGATACTTGATAGAGGAAAAGCAATGAGGTGAAGCTTAAAAATGCCGGGGAATGGTTATGAGCACAAGTTTGTGAGGACAATCTTGACATACTCTACTATGATTGAAGGGTCCATAGTGCGATAATTGTATGACAGATCAAAGCTCAATGCCATAGTGTAATCATACAACCGAAATGAGTCATGTACCTAAAGTGAAGGTAATGCCAAATTGCATTCAGAAAATGTGAGTGAGGTGTGTTCTACCAGTTCTTTATTACCTACATTATAGTGAAGCTATACACGTGGCCAAGTATCACTATTGAAGTGTCCAAGGATCCGAGGGATACATATATTTTTAGAAGAGAAATACAGGAAACTGGCCCTCATTATTCATGATCTGATAGCCTCCAAGCACCATACATAGATTAGTTGAGTCAATAGTTGGTCCCCGATATCATTAAGTTTTACAACTGAAGTCTGAGTTAGAGACTTTATCTGTTGCAAATGGATATTCTATTTTGCATCTAAGCATCCAATTCAAATATTATGCCATATGGATCGACTATGTTTCAATGAGAATCAAGTTTCATGTAGCATTATATCAACTTGGCTGAAGTTTGCAGATTCCATCACAATAGGATTTGCAGTCTTGCTCATTACAGTATGTCAATTCAGATCTCCAAATTTGGTCAAGTCTCAAAGCATCTCACGTAGTCTCATTATTTGGGGTCTTTGCAGTACATGCATACCACGCGAATTAGCCTTACCTACTTGCAATTTTCAATTAGAGCTCTCCACGTGACGCGCGATAGCTTTTAAAATTCAATAGGCCTAGAAATGTAGATCAGTTATGTCGATACCATCTGTGTTCAAACTACATCTAGATTTACATCATGGCTCATTCAATGTGACAAGCTATCAAAAACATGTATTATTGGATTTCTCAAAAATCATATTATCTGATGACCAGTTCACTTAGGACGGCGGCATATTTGAAGTTTTTCAGGACAACCAGTTCAGTAGTGAGTGGGGATGAAAGTTTAGATGTTGCTATAGGTAAATATTATGGCAGTGATATTTTGTCATAAATGACTTAGAGTACTTATCCTCCTTTAGGACAGAGTTTAGAAAATCATTTACGAGTGATCAATATCATATGTATCGAGACTGCTATATGGGATACTTTAAATGGAGGTGACCAAAGGTACAGTAGTAATCAACCGTCAATTATTAGATCAATATTTTTAATTGTTCTATATTCTACACTGATAGTACTCATTCAGTATCCTTCATGTAATATTATTTTTCAACACAGTGTCGTGAATCATCAGATAGAACTACATGCATCACATGAATCTAAGGTCTTCCCAGTCAAGTTGTATTTTTGAAGTTGAAACGAGTCAAATTGTTAAAAGAGTCGAAACATTTTTTGGTATTGTCTTAGTCCCAACTGTCATTTTCATTTAAAAACTTCCTAAGCATGCACAAGTGGTGGATTCATAACCTCAAATGATAGTAGAATTTATATGAATGAGAGTGTCACTAATACAAAGTCAAAGTTTGAAAAGATAAAGAGTACATAATTTGACCTTAGCTGACTGCATTTTCGGTGTTACCCGTACGTCTGAAAAATACAAGTGTTTCTAACAATTGCGGTGAGGGAAGAAAAGAATAATCACAATGTGGAAATAGTTGAGCTTCATATCCAAATTTGGTTGAGTTAGCAACATTTTCATCAGTGAAAGGAAGGATGCATAGAAGGCTAGAAGTCAGAAAAAAATCTCGTCAGTCGCTAGATTTGTACGGGGCTACTTCACTGTTATCACTGGTTCTACGTGTGAATAGCACAAAGTGAGTTTTTTTTAGCATGTGTGCGATCAATTTGGTACCTATTTTGCAGTAATTAGTGTGGATTTTTAACATTTTAGTTTGGTGTGTTTTTCAGTGTGAATTGAAAAATAAGAACATAAGTTCATTCCTATTCACTAGGTATGTGGCTAGGGTGCCTAATTCCCCTGGGTGCAAAAGCATGGTGAAGAAAAAATGGAGCACATATGAAGATAAAGTATCATGAGTCCTTGATGAGTAGTAACTACATTAATTAGATTTGTTCAACCTTAGGTGTAACATACCTCAAAGGATGTTGTGTGTGTAGCACTCCTGAAAACCATTGACAGGTTGTCACTACACCATGTGTTCTTAGCTTGAGTTCCCACACTGTTAGGATACGAAGATGTCTTCATAACGTGAAAAGTGTAAAGACTGGATTGATAAGAAAGGGGTGGATACGTCATTTTCAGCAAAATGTATTAACTATCCTCGTCGGAATCAGATGGTAGTTAATCATGACAATGAACATGGTTGATAATAAGGTCCCCTAACTGGGTAAGTGCACCAAGTTGGGAGACAATTAAGTGGACATCAAATCCTGAATTTTACATTAAAAACAGCAAAACATCAAATTTAGTCTTCCGCGGACTTGAACCATGCCGAAAAAGTAAAAACTATGTCATAAAAATGGTACCATTGCGTAGGGGAGACTATTAGATTTGTAGAAATACTGATTTTAAAGTGAATAGAAGAGGATAAATATCATTTTATAATTTTTTACTAATAGTAGGTCTTTAAGACACTTTTTCCTGTGAATGTTTATGTCTACGTTCAAGAGTGCAAAATTTGTTTCACTTATCAGAATGTGATAAAACTTATACCATCCCAACCGTGGTGAAATTATATACATGTTCAAAAAAAAAATTTATTTGATTTCAATATTTTTTGATGAAGTTATGGCGGGCAAACGGAAAGTGCTCTGTTTTCTTTATGTTTTCATACCACTTTCACATAAAAAATCATAAAAAATAAAATATTACTCAAAAAAATACAAAATAAAATCCATCCCAAGATATATTGTGGCATATAACTTCTCACCAAAGGAAAAATATATATATCAATTTTTGGTCATCCAAATTGTGGGCAAACGGACTATAATCTTATCGGCGTTTTTAAAAAAAAATACCAAGTCATTGAATTTTGAGTGTTTAATATAGCTAATCTTGTCCATTTTTTTACAAAAAATAGTATTTTAGAAACTATATTCCAGATGATACGATTCATATTAATATAATTTTGTCTAATTTTGAGTGTATCTATTGCTAATAATCCCTACAAGTTGATATTATGTTGTTATTTGCAATATGATGTCCACGGATGACCCTATATTTTGTCCATCAACTTCCTGCACTTACCCTATTAAATAAAATCAGTAAATAAATGTAGAAAGTGATGCAAGAAACTAGGCTAATGAAAATATAAACCATAATATGAAAATAAGGGTTGGGAAGAGATTATCATATTCAATGAGCTTGTTGGACTATGTCGTAGTATGAATTGAATATTATCAAAGTAGGAACGAACATGCAGAGGTCCTGAAAAAGGTATATTTGAATTGTTTGGCTCGAATAGGGCACCAAAGAGAGGATCAGGGATCCTGTGTGTGCCCTAGTTTGAGTTCTGAGCTTCGTGATCTATGCAGGAGGTCTAGAAAAAAAACTTGTATTGTTCGAATTTAATATGAAGACCTCATTTTCTATCATGTGTAATTCCTTTCTTTTTGTTGAATGTCACCAATGATCAATAATGAAATATAGACATGCAAAACCCCAAGATGAGCATCAAACCCCTAAAAAAAATGATGCATATGAATGGGTTAGAATGTCATCAACTTCGACAATGGTGTACTTATTAACTCATCGCTACACTACATCTTAGACTCGATGTAGTGTTATGTGATTGTGTGTAATCATGCCCTAGGTGCTCTTGTGACGGTCCCACTTTGTCAAATAGCGAGCTATATGTATGTGTAGAAAATTTAATAGAATTGTGGATGGAATAAAATAAACTTATCTCCTATGCAGTGTAATGCAAATGAACCAATCCTATGCAACCCCTATGCCCCAAAAAGGCTGCATGCCCAGCCTCTAAAGCGGTGCAACCTTAGGTGATTATAGTAGTGCTTGGGGTTTGATCCCTCATGAATGGTCAAAGAACTTCTATATTCATATGGTTATCTTGTTCTAATTTCGAAAGTGAGATACCAAGAAGACTACTACCAAGGAGCTACACAGAAATTCACAAGCGGGCAAAAAAGTTCCCAGAAAGTGGCAGTAAAGTGAGGAGAAGAATCGACGGCTAGTCACACTCATTGGGACAAGGGTACCTTTCAAGTACCCTAGTAGGGTTTCAAAGGCAATTGCCTCCTCTCTGGAACAAATGCAAGATAACATGGAATCACAGGAACCATTACAAGGCTTACATGTGTTGGAGGTCCACAACTTGCCAAAACTACCAAAGCCTGGGTGGAAAGGCCATTGTTGATCAACGGATTGAAATAGTACTTGATAAGGTTACTGAAATTTCATGATGAAGATTGAGTATCGAGCATAGCCAATACTGGAAAAAATGAATAAAGTGTGTGATTTTATGAATACACTCAGCTTGCCCAATGGAAGTCCCTAGGGAAATATGCATTTTTTATAATAGAATTGTTGTCCTCAATAGTATGCATTCATAACTTACCGGTTATATGTTTGAGATTGGTCTCGAAAAAAATAGACATTTTTCAGATGTTATGTGACTATGAGACTCTCAAATCACAGGTGTTGAATATAATCTGACAGGAACTTCCAGACAATCTAAATTAGTGAAGACAAATCAAATTGATTGTACAACTTCTAAGCTCTATTAATTGCCACTTTTAAAGTAAGGATGGTAAACGAATTGGGACTCAACCTATGAATTTTAATGTTAACGATTCTAGATCTCGAAGGTATATGGAGGCAATTCTGTCAAGGGAACAAATATTTTTGATATCCTGAATGTTCTAGAGGATGACTCAGACAACTCACTAAATCTAGCTAGAAAGAGTTGTCGAAATTTGTTGGGGAAAGTCCTCAAATACCAAGTAGTCAAAACATTATATCCTAAAGTTTCGATGCAAAAGTGCAGTTAAGTCCCGAATGAGAAGATCAAAAAATTTGACGAAGTCTCAAATATTAACTTGAATGTAAAGGCAAAAGCTGGTCAACAATACTCTTTCAAGGAGTCTTTTCTTTCTTGAATACATATGATATCAAAGTAAATCATTGTAAAATTTTTAGTGATGCACTAAGATCGAAGTATTTTTCTTGAAAGGAATGACTTAGTAGCTTGCTAAGTCTGCATACATATTATGTCCTTATGAACATTGAGACCTCTTGAGTAACTCTAAGTCATAGCAATATATCTTAGTGGTCACTAGGTGTATTTCTTAATTTTATTCTATGATATCTAATCCTGTAGACATCATGTACTATAATTTTCAGTGAAAGAAGAAGGTTATTGAGGGGTTCCCATAGTTGGTTAAAAATATCCTTGACTCAAAAAATTTGGAGGGTACTCGAATAAGATAATCATGTGGATATATCCCAAATTAAATTTGTTACAACATGATACCTCATAACTTGCAGCATCATACACAATAGTATCGTATCGATGAAGGACTAGAGTTTAGGTGTTTGGGTTAACTTATGGTTGTTAACGATTCTTTTGCTTAGATTATCTCAAATCAAATTGGTATACAATGATCCACACAATATGTATCACTAAAGGGAACTACGGTAACATTAGTTCATATCACAAGGGTATTCTTATTGGTCGCTAAGCTAGTATCACTATTGCATACAAACCTATAATTTTTTTAGTGGCCACTACGATAACAATAAATTATTTTCAAATTACATAGGAAATGAACACCATGTAATCATTGATGTGCACTGCACATTATATCCATTTCATCATTTATAACAACATGATAGAAACTAAAAAAATCCTGGGTGATAAAATCATCGTATGTTACTTAACACCTTAGATGGTAATGCATATGTTACATCTACCAGTTTGAGTGTAAGCAAGGGGGAGTTAATTGACCTCATAAAATCAATGTACAAAATTCCATGTAATACACCTAGGATCATCACACTCTCATACAAAGATGACTTATTTGGATAATCAAAATCAACATAGTCCAAGATCTTGCATTTGTACTAAAGTCTCAATACTAGGATTCATCCAACATACATGTAATTATGGTCTTATAGGTTAATTATCACTTCATTAAATGCTACAAGAATGTTTTTTTTTATCATTCATCCAGACTATAATCTTAAAAAAAAAGTTCACTCATGCATCCTAACGGTATATGCTCAATTACATCCTGATCATATTTTACATCTCTATATATAGGAAAAAATATCAACACATTTGGGCTTCTTCCACTCAAGCATTGCCAATGGAAAGGTATGGGATTAAAAAATATGCTAGGGCCTCTGAAGAAAGTACAAATGGTTTTGAGAACCCTTAATGGGTTTGAGGTGTGGGGAATTTTGTTTGTTTCAAATCCTAATCCTTTTCCTACTTCCTTCATAACTCACCTTTCCAAGACTAGCTTTCTCCTACCAACACTGTCCCAATTCAATTCTTAGTATAACTTCGGATTCCTAAACTATCTTCCCTAAAAAATTAGTGATTCAGTTATCCATTTGGGTTAAAATCAAGGATAAAAAATTCTTAGGTCACTTTCCTTTAGTAAAATATTCACAAACTTCCTTTTCCCATACCTCCATTAAGTCTTCAAGTATGCATGTACAGGTTTGGACCATACCGATAAGGTTTTCTTGTTCTAGGGAGTGTATTTGCAAATTTATTTTCAAATCCTCTTTGTATATGTGTAAGGATTATTTCTAAATAAAATTATTAAAGTATCCATTTGGTATGCAAATGGAGAAGAACCTCTGCCCCATATATAGATAAGCCCTACCCTATATTATTGATTGAGTATTTGGGAGATTCATATGATAGGACAACTCTTTGCCTATCTTCTTTTTCTATTTATGAAATAGGACCTATTTTATTAGAGAAAGATACTACAATTACCACTCAATCAAGTCACACGTAAATATATTAGTGGCTAAATATTTACGTGACCATAGCATTAAGTCCACGACTATGTACAAATCGTTTAATCCTTACTTACTCAATTAAGCCATAATAGAGATAGGGGATCACTCATCTTGACAGCCGGTAGAGGAACAAGGACATTAGATTATGCCACACCTTGAATCCAAATTTGGCCAATACTAGACCAATATTTCATCCTATGTAAGTGACATTATGATTCCGTGTGCCCCTATGAGGGCCTATCTATGATTGGACCCAATAGATCCATAAGGCCTAGAATTGTCCAATAGCCAACATGGGCCTGAATGAAAATAGGGGGCCCAATCTCCATATATTGGGGATCACCAAGTCTATATGTATATTGTAGTAATGGGGCTGATCTATGTGTACTCCAATCATGTGACATGGCTAAGTACTAATGGCCCTACTTAGACACCTTTCCCAGTTATATCCATAATTTCATAGCCAACACTAATCACATAACCATATTCATAACCACAGTGAGAGTTCAGTGTCAAAGCCCATGCTAATCCCCCCGATGAACGGATTCATTTATGCCAAGCTATCTTATTATCATGGAAAAAATAATATAGATATCTAAATACTAGCCTCTCTTATATCCATTCCCATCATAAAAATTATGAATAGGTTAAGCCTTTGCTTCATGATACAGAATGAGGAGCCAAGATCATGATCATAGAATTCAGGTCCCCCTATCAGATATTCACTATGGTTTTGGCACCCTATCTAGTAATGGCTCTACATGAATGATAAGGGCTATTACTTATCCCCCGGAATGACTCAACCCTATAAGGTTTGATCTGGGTTATTCTGAAAATATCGAGGTGAATAACAAATCATAGAGCAACCAGGTCTAGTTATCAGCGGCTAATTCTGTATCTATATAGATATGATAGAGCCCAACATCTATGTATATATACTATTCTCAATAATTATGGATAGTTGAACGATTAATAAAATAGTTCTATCGATGTAGATATAAAATTTTGTGTCAATTGATTTCTCATATGTGAGGGCCAAAATCTAATCATAAACTCACCCATATAGAGAGATCTATATGTGAATGGGAGGGCCATCCCCAAGCAACAACTATGAATTCTAATTGGTAGTGTGAGGGGTGAGCGTAGCAAAGTACTCACTAGAATGATCTATAGGGCCATATCTAAGGTGACTATTATATCTAGGCTCTATATCTTATCGAAATCATTGAGAGACTCAGACCTTGGGGCCTATAACACCCACAGTTCTTATTAGTCTATTGACAAGGAGTGCCCACTTTTCTATAGGGTAAGGGGGGGTTTCGAGGATTAGATTCAAAATCTATAAGTTTTTTTGACCGAACACAAACCCTATCTATTCTAGCGACACTTTCACACAAGCATCCACCCATATATTCCCATCGTCCTACCTAGATTCATGATGAAGTATTTCTAGGTGAGATATGGATGGGATATAGATTTCCCCTCCCTTAAGGCCTAGTGGGTGGATAGGGGCAAAATAAGGGCACTTTAGAGTTATTTAGGGGATGTCTCATAATCACATTCATATGGTTTTTGAGTGAAGAAAGTATAACTAACACCCATGTCTTTGGTCCATTTTATTTTTGTTATGGGGTCATTTCCAACCTTTAACACATACTTGATATAGTACTATTTTTACCCCCTCCCCCCAATTTCCATCACTTTATCCTTAATTGGGGGTGCCAACCATGTGCCCATGGTCCCAAGTCCAGGGTTGAGGGTGATCGCTCGGGGTCCCATTCTTTTCCTTGGCTTCCCCATATTTTAGCACTTTTTATCCATTTCAACTTTCTATTTCTATGGGTTGGGCTTTTTCGAGATTATTAAGAAATTATAACAAGAGAACCATATAAATATAAAGTTATGAAACCATAATAAGGGACCAACAACTAGGCACTACTATCATAAACCTAAGTTGCATCCATCTTTTTTCTTTTAGATCATCATTTCAATCAATTTAGTTCCATCATGTAAGGCTTCCTATGATTGGTTCATCATGCATCACACAGGATCATAGGAGAGGAATTTTATTCTATTCCCAAAGCACTATGGTTTACATTTTTTCTACACAGTTATTTCTCACTACTTTCACAAATTGTGACTAGAACAAGAGCACCTAATGTTATGATTTACACACTTCTAGAACTACATCAGGTCTGATGATGTAGGGAAACACTCAGTGTAGTAAGTCCACCATTATGGTTTGTTAAGGATATCCAATGTTCTTAATGAATGTTTTTTTAGGGTTTAGATTTTGTAGACTTGCAGGTTTTACAAGTCTTTTCTTCATCACTCGATTACCAAGCTTTACATATTGGATCAGTGTAGAAAAGGTACATATGATAGGAAGATATGATCAACCCCCCCATCATTTAATTGACACCTCATTGGTACCCTTTAGACCCCTATTTTACATTTGTACCAGATTTGGCCATGTTCTCATTAGGGAACCCAAAGGCATCCCTATGCCTTCCTTTGCCCTAGTCCTTAAAATAAATTAGATTAACCAACTTTTTGGGATCCTGACAGTTCAGTTCCTACTTCTAGAGATATTTAGGTCTATTTTATAATACACTCCAAGTATGTGCCTATGAACAACTAAGCTCTTAGTAACCCTACTTAGTCATTAGGGTTTCACATTTAGATCTAGTTGTAGTTATATGGGTCATCTTTATTATATTTATTCATCTCATTTATTTATTGAAAAACCTAGATAAGTAACTTAATAAACTCCTTATCATTTTTTTAGTATTGAATCATTTTGTGAACCCATAATCCTCTTTCATGCATACAGGATCCTCACTTTTGTCATCCTTGAGTCTAGTCATGGGATGAACAAATATCCAAAATGTTCCACATGTTTCCACCTCCTTATCAACCCTGATATAAGGTATAGAGTTATCAAATACTAAGGTCTAGCTACTGCCCACATTTGTGCTGACATGCATCCTGAATCAATGTATCAAAATTTTATAGATGCATTTTCTCAACACTTATCATTCAAGTCTAATCTTCCCATTAAATTCAATAGTTTATATAATGGCGCATGCTTGCATATGATGATTTACACTATCAATGATTGACATTAATTGCACCTTAATTGACATTGGTTATCGACTAAACTTATGTCCCACGCGGTTCCTTCAACATCTCATTATTTCATCTCATAACCTTAGTTCATCTTGTCTTTCACTACATGCTTATGATGGTTATTATTCGTCCATGTGTTGGTCACAATACACTACTTATATTCTATAGGGTCAAAAACTATCAACATGTTGAGCATTGAAAATGACTACGTCCCTGAGAATAGAGGTTAGCGTGTGTAAGAGGCATCTACAGAAGAAAGGTGCGTGAGGACATGTGCGCAAGGAGAATAGGGTTTGCGCATTTAAGTTGGATAGGAATGCATGTAGGAGGAAGAATGGACAAGATGAACAATTATCCAATTTTTGAATAAGAATCTAAATATAGACTTGGAGTAGTAGAAAAGAATGGTTTTGAAGATAAGATTGAAACATGAAGACTTCTAGGTCATGTAAGGTCTATTTGGGGATTCATAAGGACCATAAAATGACATGTATAGTTTTGAGCTAATATTAAGATTTAAACTAGAGTTATCTATAGAAGAAATATTATTAAAAGTACATGTATGCTTTTATATTTTTCTTGTAAGTGGTGCATGGCTATTCTTAACATATAGTCTATTTCAGAGAGTGCATGAGTAGTGAAGGGAAAGTGCCCACTACCTATAAATATGTATTGATTTGCATGGTTTAGGTATCATCCATGTTTATTAGAGTTATTATGTTGGTTTATATGCACGCATGAATCCTGGTGATAGTTGGTGGTCAAAAGTACACTTGTGTCTCAGATCCGGAAGAACCAAGTCGTTTGAGACAAAAATGGAACCATCTCAAAGTTATGGGACTTTACACACTTGAGACAGATCTCCGGAGAAGGATGGTTCCTCCGTCTATTTCTACTGCTACTGCTACTCCTAATACTTAAAGGTAAAACTAAGCTAACAATGCCAAGGGACCAGGGATAGAAGGATAACATAAAGTAAAAATAATCTAAGGAAGGTGATAGCACTAGAAAAAGAGGGATGAACACTATCTGTTCTAAGAGAAAAATGAAGGGGAAGGAATGAAAGAAGGCTAGGCATATGTTGCAAAACTAGTGAAACACGTATTTACCATATCAATTTCATGAAACACAACTAAAAATGGAGATGTAAGGTACGTAGAGTGACACAACAAACACCCAATGTAAAAGAAACACAAGAAGAAAGAATAAAAACATGCTTAGGACAAAGAATAGTCAAAAAAAAATGGTTCCATTACTTCTCAAAAAATGCACAAAACTATTACAATGGCAAAAGAGGTTGATATCCACATGCACTAGCCAAATATAGAGGTCTACAACTCAAAATACAGAAATATGAATTCCTTAGCCAACTACATAAGGATCTAAAGTGTCCAACATTAACAATGAGTACAACTCTTACATTTATAGATGAATCCGTCGAGGAAAGGGAAAAGGAGGGAAAAACTGAAATTTGAAATATAACCACCAACAAGAAGCATTCAATGCCTGTAAATGTTCCCTTAATATATCTCAAATACATTTCCCCAAGTCTGTTTGGTATTTTGGAGAAGGAAGGAGGGTAGATCAGATCAAATCCATTGGTTGGAGTAATAATATTTTCTCATTAATTTTGATAAATAATTTTTCCCATTTCTCACCTACTAGATCAGCCAAGAATTTTAATTTTAATATCTAGCACTGTAACATATATCAATAGCTATCAATTGATACTAGGCACATTTCAATCAGAGCTCTATAGAAAAATATATAGTTATAAGAATATTGTTTGGGTTTCCCACATATGCAAGACAAGTGTTGTGCACTAATTGAATCAAAATATGGTTAACTGCACGAAAGTGTTTTGTTGTTTCTACCACATGTCACTCATTGGTTTTCTGTAAGGATTTGACACCATGTTTGTGTTCTTTGATAGGTTTTGTGTGGTACAATCCATCATGTCAGATAATGACATGGTACAGAATGACATAGAGGAGGGTGCAAATGTATGCGCACTGAAGAATGAGGCATGGGAAGAAGGTAGAAGGAAGGTGTGCATAATTGCAATGCGTGTGGAAGAAAAGGGGAAAACTGGTGATTGCATAACATATGGTCAAGGAATAACTATTACAAGGTAATGTGCAGGGCGTGTGAGAAGGCCAGGGACTTAGCTGATTGAACAAAGTGCAAGGCTAGTGTGCAAGATGAATAACTGCTAGGAAGAAGAAGAATGCGCAAAAGATGCGTGCAAGGTAAGAGTGGAACAAAGAGGAAAAATGAAATGGAAAGAGGAGAAGGGGAAATGTGCAAGGGTGTGTGAGGGAACAAAAACCAAGTTAATGTGCTGAGGAGATGACTGAAGTGTACACAACTCACAATGAAAATCTCAGAGATGGAATATGTATGTAATTTGTCCAAATAACTAGGAGAGTTATTTGGATAACACTTTTGGTGACTTTAGGGGTTATCTTCCTGATATATGAAGGATATCACTAGCCTGGAGCATCCATTGGGCATGGATTCTTTTATGCGATCATGAAATTCTATTTTGTAGATTTGAATAACTACCCCTAAATTCACTTGAAAGATCATTTCTTCACTCTATTTTGAATCCTATAAATTGTTGAAAATTAATGGAAGAAGATCGACACCTTGAAAGAAAAAGAAGATCACATATAAGAAGAACGGGAGAATAAATAATTATGTACAAACAAACAATGTGTGCACAACACACTTGGAGGAATTTAAACTATTCTAATATATATAAAACAATGTAGCAAAATTAATGGAAGGGTTTGAGATAGATCCCATTTACTAGGATTTGCAGCATGCCTCCATCAACATGAGTTAACTAGGAAGATTTATCCTCCTTACATGAAATAATGATGTATGGGCCACTACAAATTACATCAAACATTAAATCACACCATGGTTTATCTCTGTCACCATCCCATTTCAAGATTGAGTCCCCAAATTTGAAAGCTTGAGGCCTAGCCTTTTTATCAAACCATTTCTTTGTTGCTTGCTAATGTTGTTCTAGCTTGCCCATCATGGAAGAGTTCCTTTATTCTTCAATATTAACCAGCTCTACCATTTTGGTTTTTATTTGGTTTTCACCTTGGAGATCTAGCTACTAGGAAAGAACCAATGATTTTAACTCCAGTGTCAAAGGGTAGCCTCCTTTCCATAGACAAGCTTGTAAAAAGATGTACCTATTGATTTTTTAACTGTGATTCTATCTACCCAAAGTGTGCATGAGAGATTTATATGCCACTGTGTTTGGTTGATGTTCATTATGTGCTTCATGATCCGTATCAGGTTCTTATTTGTTGACTCATCCAGACCATTTCCTTGAGGGTAATAGTTATAAGAAGTCTTCAGATAGATTTCCATCTTTAGATCCCAATCAGTGTTTTTAGTCCCAAGGAAGGATTTTGCATTATTAGAGATAATGGTTTGAGGAATGTCAATCCTTGTGACTATACCCTCAACAAGGTCAAGGATGACTGACTCTGTTGATGTCATGAGCACGAAATCTTTTATCCATCTGGTGAAGTAATTTGTAACTATCAAAACCCACTTATGTCTATCACTTGAAGGTGGATTGATCATTTCTATGAAAATGAGATCCCATTATGTAGAAGGCTTAACCACTTTGATTGTTTAGAGGGGAAGAGATGCATATTTCTTCTTTCCTGTAAAGAAAACACATTATTTTCATATTGTTACCCACTTGTGTGCATATACTAATCGAATATCCCAAACGGTACCTATCATTATGATTTTCATTATTGTAGTCTTGGTAGAAAATTTTCCACTAGAGAATCCATCGTGAATATCTGTTAACACTTTTTCAATCTACATGCCATTGATATGCCTTAACAACACGTCATCAAGATTATTCTTGAAGGTAATACCATCAACCTAAACATAATGAATAGATTATAATCTTAGATGTCTTCTATTTTATTTGTTTAAACCATGAGGGTATGCACCCTCGGAAAGAAATGTGATCATATCCTTCATCCAATCACATGTGCTAGGATTTTTATTCTTCTCAATTTTTTTGTATGGGAGAGCTTCATCAAGAAAAAATGAAGTCTCAAATTCATCATGTGTGTCTTCAACAAGCTTCTTGTAGAGCATGCTACCTCTTACTAGCTTTGTGGCTTTGATAGTCACATCATACTCCATGATTTTTGTCACCCATTATGCTCTCTTTTCACTGATTTCTACTCCCATGATGAAGTCTCTAAAAAAAGAGTGGGAGACTAACACCTTGATATGATTTTTGGCGAGCATACTTTTGAACTTCTTGAGCACATGCATAATGGAGTAGACATGTTTCTTCGTATGACTATATATTACTTCATAATCCTTCAACGTTTGGTTAAAGAAAGCCACTAGTTATTCCATCCCTTGTTCATATTATTATGTTAGGACAAAAACAACACTCAAATTAATGCCATAAGCATAAAGGATAAAATCCTTTGAGTAATTTGGGATGATGAGTGTTGGAACTCAAACAATCTCTTACTTGATTTTGTTGAAGCTTTCCTTTCCTTCTATTGTCCATTTGAAATTTATTTCCTTATTGAGCATCAAGTTGATGGGGTGAATATGTCATGTAAATTTAGGAATACAATTCCTAACAAAATTGATCTTACCGAGGAAGGACTGCAAGGAATTTTTAGTCATCAATAGGGAAAGAGTTACGATGGCTGAAATGTGATCAAGATTAATTTTGATGCAATATTTTGAAACCACATGGGCCAAGAGCTTCTCATGTGCCACTAAAAAATGACACTTCTTGGGGGTTAAGATATACCCCATAGCTTCTTCATCTCTTAGATACTTTCTCCAGGTGCGCCATGTGATATGCATTCTAATTTAAGAAGATTATAATATGATCAAGGTAAATCAAGATGAAGTCATTGATGTAACCTTTGAAGGCAATGTCCATGGCACACTGAAATGTTGTGCTTTTATTTGATAGAATGAAGGGAATCTTTGTATACACATATGTTTCCCACTTGGTTGTAAACACCATTTTTAATTGATCCTCTTCCTTGACCAGGATCTGATTGAATCCAGAGTATCCATCCAACATTGAGAATCTTTGTGTGCTAGACACGGTTTGTAGAATCTTCTCCATAGAAGGAAAAGGATAATTATCCATTAGAGATGCCTTATTCAAATCTCTAAAATCAACACAGAGACTAATTTCACTGATATTCTTGTGCACCGGAACTAGATTCATGACCCAGATAGATTACTTGATGGGAAAAATAATCTTGTTCTAAATGATTTTGGATAAATCCTTTCTCATGAGGGTCTATATCTTTGGATTGACTGGTTGTTTCTTTTTTCTGATGGGCTTGATACTAAGATCAAGGTCAATGGAGTGTTGAGTAATACTTGTATCAAAAAAATTGAGGTCTTCATACTCCCATGAGAAGATATCATTATATTTTTGATAGAGAGTGATAAAGGCCTATTTTTCATTGTGCACATAAGATTTACTGAGCAGCAACTTATTTTTTTTGTGCAATAGTGACTAGGGAATAGTCTTCTCGCATTACACGCATATAATTTTCTTCACCCTTGAACTCTTCAATAGGGCTAAAATTTTGTTCCAAGGTGACTAGCCCTTTAGGAAGTTTATTTGACTTCAGTTGAATAATCTGGTCACCATAGTTGTCATGCAAGTCAACTTGCATGCTTGGTGATAAATCATCTTCATTTCTGATGAATTGGATGATCTACATGTGAATTTTAAACACCATTCAACTGGTGTTGTTATCTAGGATGGATGGTCTAATCACCATCTTAATGTGTTGAGTATTTCCTTTGATAAATTTCTCACTAGGAGAGAATTGGGAACTAAGTACGGCCATCTTGTCATCTTCCTTATTCATTTTATGTGGCACCACCTACATATTTAGAGCATAAAATATCTCAAGGAGGTCCCAAACTCTGTGTTTATAAGCTTTGAGAAGATTATTATTTATCATGCACTTTTTGGTGACTTGGCGGATAACCAATTCCATTTCCTTGAAGATCTGCAATGCCGTAATCTTCTTCTTTTTAGTAATAATACGACCATGCACTAGTTCCTCATACTCTGCCACATTGTTAGAACATGTAAACTACAACTTGTGCATGAAGAATAATTTCACATCCTTAGGGGAAATGAGAATGACTCCTATTCCCACGTCATTTTTTCTTATGGCTCCATCAAAGTATAAATTCCCTAGACCAATGTCATCTTTAGTTTTCTTGAGTGCGCATGGTATCACAACTTCTTCAAAAATGTAGTAAGTACCTAGCCCATTTTCATAAGCTTCCAACTGTTCAGTATATGGGTCAAATTTATAGTGCCTCTCCACCCACTCATCAAATACTAGATCAGGAATAGAAGGTGGAAGAGGATGCTCTTCAAAAATTGAAGCTTGTTCTTCTTGGATTTAAAAGTTGGCTTGGAGAGGGGATGAGACATATGACTCTACATGAGAGGAAATTATTGGCTCAAAGTTTATGGTAAATTGGGTACCATACCTTGTCTTGAGTAACATACGGGTCCAATCAAAAGATAAGTAACCACCCACTTTATCAGTAAAATCACTTGAAAAACATAAGGCAAACAAAGGGGGCAGATCAATGATTGACATGTCTTGAGTTATTCTCAGACCTGGACATGCATAGAGGGTTAATTCAAGATCCTTTATGATTCCTAGAGTAGTGACAGTTGGACCATCAAGTTGTAGGACTCCTTTTATCAAGGGGCTATACTTAAGACCTAAGATATCAACAATTTTCTTAGGCATGACATAATTACTAACACCTAATTCAATAATGTAGTTATGGAAAAGATGTTTTCCTATGAGAAAAGACATATAAAAGGGTGTGGTTTTAAAAATTTTACTTACTTGCTTCTCCTCTTCTTGGAAGATGTTGATAGAAGCGTGTAACTTCGACATAACTGGATCAGTGTGTGAGATTTGCGCCAAAGATTCATGCAACAAGTCACACTAGGATGGAATAGTTAGGGCATCCCACATTGTAACATTTATGTTTGTCTTCTTCATTTGGTCCACAATGTTGAATGGAAAATCCACTGACTTTCATATTTAAGGAACAACATCCTTTCTTGGTTTCTCAGCTATAGAGGCAGGAACCTTAGCTAGCACAAAGGCTTGACCTACCAAAGGAAGGACACATGCCACTTCAAGAGGATATTTATACGGAGCCTTGGGTGAAGGAACCTGAGTTATTTCACTGTTGGATGCCTTGTCTTCCTCTTTTTGATTTGGAGGATCGACCTGTGTTGCTGGAATTGTGACCTACACTTTGGACTTGAGAATTTTCCTTTTCTATCGTGCTTTGTCTAACATCTAGGTGCATGATCTATTTTCATCATCTGTAACCTGGCTTATTTCATAGAAGTCCTTGGTGCCAAAGGACATCAAATTTTCCTCTCAAGGATATTTTATCCTTTCTTGGTTATATGCTTTAGGTGGGCTTGTTGAAGGCTCGCCATTAGAAGCATTCCGAATCATGTAGGCTTACGCATGCACAACATTGGCACATTGATATTAACTATGAGGCATATTGGAAGGACAAAAATATTCACACTCTTGTACCATGTTGTTCTGGACTAGGATAAGTGCTTGACTTATGCTAGGTATTAGAAGAGGTTGTGCAGGAGGAATAAATTACAAAGGAAATTCTGCATTAGCATGTCATCTATCATTCTACTGGTTTTGTCTATATCTTATATTTCCATAGTGATTTTTCCAAGGTTGATTATTTTGGATTTGCACCTAATTAGTAATTCCTCTATAGGCTTGTGCCTACTACTTCTCCAATGATATGACCTTGTTGGACAAGTTTGTAATCAGGGCCTTTAACTCAATATCTTCTTTTTGTTGTGTAGGAGACTAGGATGTAGATGCAACTAGTTACACGATCTAAACTGAAACTGGAGCAATAGAAGGTTGGGGTGTTGGATACATCTCTAAAAATAAGGGCACATGAGGCCTAGGTTGTAACATTCTCATTTTAAGACTTTAAAAATAAGGGAAATATTTTTTTAAAATATTGTTCTCTATTCTAAATTCATAATTTAGAACACGCATTCTTTATCAACCATTCATATAATAGATAACCATATGCATCTATAATGACTCGGTGTGCTACCGATCTATTCATTTCATGACTCGGTATACTACCGATCTGTTCGTGTTTAACATAAAGTATTGAATACTTTTCTGTATACTATGTATACTTGGTTCTCTTTTCCTGATCAGGGTATTGAGTGATCTGTCTAAGGAACCTATCTGAATATTTGTTACCAATATTCATCTGCATCACGAACCTTAGTCTGGGTGACATAGGAAAATGCAACTAGCAACTTGTGATACTTTGGCCAAAGATATCTAACATACTTTTCATATTACTATTCCTTGACGACATACTCATCAATCCAAAATGTGTCCTTCACCCCACTTTATTGTTATCTAGAATTTCCTTTACCAACTCCCTTCAGTCCACTTGCCCAAGGTTTAACCCTAGTTCGAGTTAACAACATACGCTATGATAGGGGGAGGCTCACTAAGACTTAGGGTAAGTTGGCATACTGGGTCAACCTAATTCAACCCCATGTGCCAAGGTATCCTGAGTTTTAGGGGGCTAACCCATATCTTAGACATACTACTAAACAGACCTAGAGAGAAACAAAGGTCAAGTCCCATGTGTGTAGATCTAGATGATCAATGCAGAAGGGTGTTACCACATGTCGACTACATTTTTGTATCCTTGAGAATATCCTAATCTTCTTGAAGGTACAGCCCTATAGTTGGCATGTGCCAACATCTTGTTGGTGGCGAATCACAACACCCCTGAATGTCTGCAACTCAATGGGTTGAGACTCTTAGTGCGATTGCATAACATGGAACTTTTCCCAAGTGTGGGACCTTGCGAAATCGGAAAAGCTCTCCGGATGAAGGCCGGTTCCTATTCCTCTATTCAGATGCACATGTAAAAATGCAGAGGGTTTACTCAAAAACCTAATCTAACTTGCTGAGGAGATAGGGTAAGAAGATGCATAAAAATAAACCTAAACTAACAAAGGTGATGCACCGAGGAATGAAGAACACCTGTCTTGCCAATAAACACAAAACATAAAAAATGCAATGCAAGATCATGCACAGATAGCTAGATTTGTAGTGAAAGATCAAGAGGATGCAAATGAACATAGAGAGGGTTGAGAATCATCCATAGGCATGCATTATTTGCTTCAAAGATTGATACAACACACTACAAGGTGCCAAGAGGCAAAGTTGCATTACAGTTTTAAATTGGAGGTTTTAACTCCACAAATTCACCTGCCAAAGAGAAGAAGGGAGGGGCAAAACAAAAATGTCCAACCTCTAGAAAGAAGCCCCTCCTTACAATTTATAGGAGAAAAAAGAGAGGGAGAAGAGAGGAATTCAAAATCTGCCCCAACCACCTCTAGACTGCACCTAACTCATCTCATTATGGTTGTAGGTGAGATCCCCAACAAACTCAAAATATGGCGAACTATATTTTGCATTTTTAAGAACTTTTTCCCACCCAATTAAAGATATCTAGTCGTATTTGGGTAGAGGACCTTGCAAGCTTTCCAAAAAGTCTAACCTTGCGTGAATCTGAGCTCCCTGTGAAAAGTTATGGCGATCTGAATATTTCCCGCATCAGGGTCTTCTGCCTGTCAGGTTCGGGGTTCTCCTTTGCATTTGCATCAGGTTTGGAGGATGCCTTGACATGTGTTTGATGCTTATGTTTTCCTAAAACCCACTTCCACCAGTATTTCCAAGATTTTCTTTGTTTCAGGTTTGGAAATATGACTTGCATATGCATTGGGTTTGGAGGATGGCTCGACATGTTTTTGCCTCATGCTTTCCCAACTTGTTTCCCTAACTCCAAGACCCGATTGGCCTAGGTAGTGTTTTGGATTTTTGGAACTCTCAAGCATCGGGATATCCCTTGCAATCTGCATGTTTCATGTCTCATGTTTCCCGAAACCCGAAACCCGAATTTCCTTTTGTGTCGGGTTTTTGAACCTCCCCGACATATTTTCCTTTTGTGTCGGGTTTTTGAACCTCCCCGACATATTTTCCTTTTTCATCAGGTTTTTGAACCTCCCCAACATATTTTCCTTTTGTGTCAGGTTTTTGAACCTCCCCGACATATTTTCCTTGTGTCGGGTTTTTTGACCTCTCCGACATATTTTCCTTTTGTCGTTGTCTATATTTACCTGGGGGGTAGATATATACAAACACATCCTATAAAACATCCTCATCAAGATGTACATACCTCAAGGAGTTTAATATATATTTAATTAACTTGGATTAATAAAAATAGATTTCAGCAACCTTGCGTAACCCTAATCCAACACTCCTTAAGTTCTTCAATACAACAGATTCAAATGATTGTTAAATAACTTTCTTATCTTAAGATTGCATTTAATGTTATTTTCTAGACTTAACAACCGTCAACCATAATAGGATATCAACATCATAAATTCCATTTATTGTGACTTAACCGTTCAAAGAAGTGTGACAACCCTCTAGGTTGTAACTAAGTAGACATTAATAAACGAAGCCTAATAATTAGAAATCATGTTTTCCATTTTATTTGCATTCTTAAGATAGAGGAATAATCTTCCTTTACATGATTAAGTGCTAAGGCCTAGCACCCCTAAAAATCATTACAAAATCAATAGTTATTGTTGAATGTTCATTCCATATAATATTACTATATTGAATTGTTTATTTATGACATCAAATTATGCAACTTATCTAAGAATGCCCCATTAAGCATATACATAATATGGTGTATAACAATAATATAAGATTCCATCAATGCAATGAGAGTACAAGATAATATACACACCCAAAGTAATAAATTCTCAAAAATTAATTCATATCTAAAATTTATACATTTAGGTATGATACAAGACAATTTCCTTCATTACAAAAGAATAATACTTTTCCTTTCTTTTCAATACAATCTCAAGAACGATTCAGAGTTCTTCACAAAAATCAGACTTAAATCAGCCAATGGTCACATAAGTTTATGCCTTCCTTTTCACTTACAAATTCCATCTGCAAAAATGGCTAGCACAGGTCAATTCAATGAACTGAGCATGATAAGCACTAATCCTTAAAAAGAAGCGCATTCCAATAATTGTTCTATTAAAACAAATCTACTTTAATGAGACAATTATTACATCAAATAATCAATAAATCAAAAGCAATAGAAAAGAAGTGCATTTTAAAAAAATGATTTCACTTTCAAGAAAAGGATAGAATATAATCCACTATATCAACCTTACCAAAAAGATTCTAATTGATCCTATCAATTATCCTTAGGCAAACACCATATCATAACATCTCATTGTTCCCAATTTTTCATAAAATAAAACAACATTTATCTTTGCTTCAAGCCAAAGGAAGATTTTTAAACATGGTTCATATTAGAATGACTCATCTAACTCCTAAACAAAAGAAGAAGAAGAACCTTTACAACCATGCCCAAACACAACACATCTGAGAAATAGAACAAACTCCAAACGTGTTTTACTATTTCTTATAAAGGATAACTACCTTAAAATTTTCTAGCATTTAAGATATTCATCAGAATAGAATTCCATCTTAATACAAGAAGATAGAATACAAGAGACAAAACTTTCTCATCTCAAACCAAACAAGTAAAGTCTTATCAAATAAACAGTCTGCCAAACAAGCCTACATTTTCCAGCAAATTAAAAATTGAATAATCTAATCTATTCCAACATCATTTCTACAAAATATTTGATCAAAGAAGACCAAACAACTCATGAAGAAATATCCATTTTTAAAGAGAATCAAATAGAAGAGTTAAACCAGTAATATATTCAGTAAAAAGAAAGCACACTGCCATATTTCTTATACTTCTTTACTTTAAGGAGAATGATTTTCAATTCCATACATAGAATGAAATAAAAATAGCATTCCCAAAAACATAGTCGGTTCTAAAGGAATCACATTCCTTTCCTATATAAAGTCACAAGGTGTATTTATAGTATCCATGAAGAGATATAAAAACAACTGATCAGTAATTTTAACATGATCGGGAGTATCAACAGCTCAGATTGAAATCCCATAGTCAGATTTCATTTTAGGATTACAAAAATAATAATCGGTTCTTGATTTAATAA
Source organism: Taxus chinensis (assembly GCA_019776745.2). Classification (NCBI taxonomy): domain Eukaryota; kingdom Viridiplantae; phylum Streptophyta; class Pinopsida; order Cupressales; family Taxaceae; genus Taxus; species Taxus chinensis. The sequence goes on along the minus strand of JAHRHJ020001109.1, from coordinate 258,433 downwards.
GTATTACAATACAAGACCTATTATAACAGAGTCAATTAATCCCTCCATAACAGTCCAAAGTACTAATTTATTAAGTTCTTCTCATAAATGAAACCCAGAACTTATTCTAAGAGATATGGAGATACAAGTTTCCACAAAACATATGGGAAAAGAGTACCCCCAATTAAACGCCATTGACATCTCAGAAAAGAAGAAACAGCTCTTGAAATGAATTACCAAATTCATTCATCAAACAAGGACGTTTTCTGACAAGATCTCTAAGAATTTTCCAAACAACTAAACCAATTATTCTCCCAGTTTTCTTTGAGAAAAAACTTGACAAAAGGGTTGTAAGTTTTAAATGTTTATTACAAGTAGAACCCAACTCCAAAGTACTAGAACAAAGTCGATACAAAGTCCTAACCAGTTTAGAACTATATAAATAACCAAATATGAATGTAATGAAAAACACAAACCTCCATTAACAGTTCATAATTCCACTAAATAAAACATGGGCACAGAGCCACATACAACATCAACAATAGTCCTGATTTATCTAAAAATACAAACACCGGTTCATAGCGACAAATGGCTTCAACAAGAGTTTGTATCAAAATGAAAATCCCAAACACTAGCTCCTACGGCCTCAAGATTCCTACACAGTTTAGAATCTACACAAATAATAGAGTACGAGTGCCATGTATATTATGTACTGACATTACTAGTTCCAAATTTCCCCAAAACAAATAAAACATGGATACAGAGCCACATACGGCTTCATTCATCAGTCTTGAGTTACCCAAGGTTTCATTACTGGTTAGAATAACCAGAGGCTCCAACACAAATTCAAATCAAAATGTGAAACCAAATATTACCCCAAACAGAACTCACTTTCTCTACAAAGTTCAAGCCCCAAAAATGAGTAATAACATACAAGTATAGTGTTCATTATGATCTACCATTAACAGTTCAGATTATCATAAGGAAGTAAAACATAAGCACTGAGCTATAGATGGAATTCAACAACATTCTAGAGGTATCCAAGATTCCAACACAGTTTAGAATAACAAGAACCTCAATCAAAAGTTCTCACAAAACCAGAACCAAGTTCTAAATCAAAAACGAGCTCGAATACAAGCTCTATTAAAAAACAAGCTCAAAAAAATCTCATGATAAAACAAAACATAAATTCCAACAAGATCAGATAGAACCCAAAGTTATCAAAAACTTTGAACCCTATCTAAATAGCAATGAAGATTATCTAAATAGAATACTTCAATTATCCGTTCCAGAATGAAGAAGTCGAGTTACAGAGATATGTTTTTACATGCATTCTCTTTTTTTAAGAACTATACATGGTAAGTTCCCAAAATAACATCATTTACTAAGGATTCAAAACCAATATCTCAAGATTTAATAAACCCAATAAGCAAATAACCAGGTAAGATAAGAAAACCAAGAATCTCAAAAGAGTTAAATTGTTTTAATGAAACATTTATAAGAAAGTGTTGTCTACTCAAAATTCCCCTGCTCTTAAGAAAGTGAAATTTAAATTTTTGAGTTTAAGTGTCTTCTCTGTTGTACTTAATGTTAAAAGTCGAGAAATTGAGAAAATATGCGTTTTTGGGTCATTTTGTGTGTTTTTCGGGCATGTCGGACATTTTTGTCCCGCGTGTCCCAAGTTCAATTGGGCCCTCTGTTCCCCGATCGGCCGGTTTTCCCGAAGTTTGTCTTTTTTGGGCCCGTCGGAACTTCTTGTCCCATATGTCCCAAGTTCAATTGGGCAAGTTGTTCCATTTTCATCCGAATCACCTGAACCACGTACTTCACACTTTCACGTCCCAAATGTCCCAAGTTCACCCGAACCCATTGTCACGTTTTCGTCCAATCCGGCCAAGTCGCGTACTTCGCACACTTTTGTCCCACAAGGAATTTGTGCATCTTTTCCCCACTTCACCTGAATCGGCTGAGCCGCGTGTTTCGTGCATTCGCATCCCACATGTCCCAAATGAACCAAGTGCCATTCGTGCTAATTTTTCCTGCTCTACCCGAATGTCTTTCTTATTCAAATTGGTAGGTATGTATTAAATGCGCATTAATTACCTTTCTCTCTCCTAATCGGCTATATAATGAGCAAACCCCCTATGCATTTTTCACACCACTTCCATGCTATCCTTTTCTTGAACCCTTGCAATCTAAATTCCTGCACATGTATCCCTTCCCTCTGTAATTCCTTCCCGAGTCTAGCTTGCGGCTCTGCCCTCTGAATTACTGCCAACATGAAGATCAAATTTCAGGGACAGGAACAAATCTCACCACTAGAGTCTATCGTTCCCAATATCGGGGACAGTGAAGCTCGTCATCTCGACTTTGGTGATTTTTGGGCAAGGATGGCAGATGCAAACCCTACACCAATGGCACATATGATTCATGACAGTGGTTTGGCTTTCACTGGAGGTTTTCCAATCTCAGTGCAATGTGCTAATATAATGCTTTCATGCGGAGCTCACTTCGACCCTGATTCGAGTGAATTGACCAAAGTACACGGGGAACTCATCGCCAAACTAGACACTGCCACCATTAGCACTGCACTAAGGATTCCATAAATGGATAATGTCATAGTTGTTTCCCATAATCAAGCACAGGCCCTGTTCAGTCAAGACAGTGACAAATACAAGTCACGGGTGGCGAAGTCCTGGCTAAAGAACCCTAAGAAGGGAGCATCTCGTCTATCCAAGACTCTTTTCTGGGCTGATTTCAATGAAGAAATTTCAGATTTTATAATCCTACTGGCTCAGGTTATGGGCTTACCCTCTACTAACGAATTCCATTTCTAGATGTGCCCACTCATCAGCATGGTGTGCGAGGGAACTCAAAATATCAACTGGGCGGAAATCATCAGCATGAACTTGGTGGAGCAGCTGTCCAATGTACAGCAAACGAAGAAGTTCTACATGACTTCGTACCTGATGTATACTTTGGTGGCATCAAGGCAATGGTTTGGTTTTTCTTACATTGATGCCCACAAGGATGATCATGTATATGCCTACTACCTGCAGTTCACCCTAGAGACCAGCAATCACAATTTCCGAAGGGTAAATGATGCTTTCACCATGTACATGGTCAGGCTTCTTGAAGGTGACACTGCTAGAAGGTTTTATGATGAAGCCATGAACCTGATATCGCACTACGGTGCCTATTTTATCCAATTCAAAAAATTCTCCTATATCAGGCTTGCTGGCTATGAGAGCACCCCTCTGAGGCTTCCCGTGGTTCTGTAGTGATAAGATGGATTTCATAGAAGTATGCAGGCAGTTAGACAAATTACACAGAACCTACAGAGACAAGAAGATTACTGGTTTGCACTTTCCCATCTCTTTGGGAAATTGACACTTGTAAAACAGCCCTGGACGCACAGAATATAGAAAGAGCCCCTGGTTCCCATCACTGTTCATTTCTTCAAGCCAAGAACTTTCTTCGACTTGAAGAAGTTCATTGAGCAGAACATCAAGATAATCTATCATCATAGGGCAGATACAGAAGACTATTGGGCTGATTGTGCCGATGATTTTGAGGCTAGAAGGAGTCATTATGGCAGGTTCTCTCTGTAAATGATCCAAGAACTCGGCTTGTACCAAGTTCTTGAAGGACTCCAGGATGATAACTCTGATCTATACTCATATGAGTATGACAATGTGGTTAAGCACACTCCCTTAGAGGACTTGGATTGGAACAAGAAAGAGAAAGATGATCTGGCTGAGATCCTAGCTCCATTCTTAGTCAGGACTAAGGTCTGGTTTGATAAGAAAGTTCAAGAGCTTAGAAGGTACTCAGGAGAATCCTCCTCTAAGGATGTTTCAACACCAAGGAGGGAAGCATCGACTCCCATATCAAACACACCTGTGCAAACCACTCCTGCCTCATCAACGCAAGGACCTGCAGCTTCCACTCCTTCTTCATCCACTCAAGTATACCAGAAGAAATTCAAAGAGGTTAAGAAGGAGCCTGTGGAAAAAGATCCTCAAAGAAAGCAGGTAGAAGTTCCTTTGGGACCAGAGAACATTATTGTTCTCAATGAAAGTGAAGAGAGTGAAGTGCCAGCCCCTACAAATGCTCCTGAAGCTCCAACGGATAAAGATAAGGAAGTCCAGAGCACTGAACTTCCAAGTGCTATTGATTCCTCTGCAGCAATTGTCTCAAGCGCCCCACCCACATCTCAACTTGAGACAACAGCTGTGTAAACCTTGAGCGTCATGAGCTCTCTATCTCTTGGTCCTCTTGCCCCTCCTGCTGCTTCCTCTTCCTCTTTTGCATGGGTGCAACCCTTTTTTTCGACAGTAGAAAGAGGAAATCTTCCTCTCGGAGCTCAGGGCCAAATTTTGATGTTGTGGCAGCCTTGTTAGGCACTACTCCTTCTGGCGCCAAAAAAGCCAGAATCACCTCCAAGATAGTGTCTGATGCTCAGGGTCAACAATTCCTGGAGATTGCTAAGCCTACAATAGATAAATCAGAGCAAGACTTACAAGCATCTAACCTAGAACTCTCAAGGATTCCTATGGGGAGAGTCTACTCCTGAAGGTGAGATCTACAACCTCCAGGAAACGGTCACAAGAGTCATTGGGAGGGTAGAGAAAGAGCAGCAAACTATTGAACAGCTGGAGGAACAAGCCCAGATTCTCACTGGTTTTATCAAATCTCTTTTGTCTAAGGACAAAGTTTTGAACCCTACCCCATTGACTACCCTTCCGCCACCTGTAATTTTGAGCCAAGATGAAGTACAAAGTATCAAAGACATGCACAAGTATTCCATCTATGGCAGAGCTATGGAGGCCATGGTGGAAGATATGCTTGTTGCAGGATTGAACTTCATCGATGAAGCTTTCAAACTCCATGGAAAGGTGAACAATTTGCAACAGAAGCTCTCCTCCACTATCGGGATCATAGATAAAGATCTCAAAATCTAGAGTAGTTGCATAGTAGACCTCCGTCTCATGGGACAGACAGATGAGAACATTTTATTGGCGAATAAGGTTTTTGATGATGCAAAGGATAATCTGTCAAAGTCCTGGGTTTACAGCGTGGAGTGGAAGATCAAAATCTTGGAGGAGGCTTTGGGAGAGCTGAAGAATAGCTGGCAGAAGGGTGAGGCTTTCAAGACACTGGTTGTATCTACTTTCAAAGATATACATTTTCATCTTCAGGATGAAACTTCTGGTGTGCCTCTTTCCTTACAAGAAATCAAAGCTCAATTCAGAGCTTTTGTCAAAGATAATCTATTCAAGGAAAGCTCCATCTCCAAAGAGAAAATGAAGGAGATCTGCTCTCTTCAATCTGCCATTGAAGAAGCAAATAAAGACTATCATACTCATGTCGAGTTTGATAAGTAAATGGAGAAGTCCCTCAGATTTTGGACCCAGTCTATAGCCAACACGTCAGTCCCTTGTGGCAGAGACATAGCTGAGGCATTGAAGAGATTTAGGCAGTGAATTTTGAAGTCAGTGGGTCCCTCCCAGTCATAACCGCCTGTCTTCTTCTCCTTATTTTTCTCTTCTCTTCTAATTCTTTTTCTCGAATTCATTGTAATAAGTTGAGGTATTGCAATTGGCAATCCTTAACTAATATTTAGTTAAAATAAGTGGTTACCAAGAGTAACTGATTTGTAAGCTATATAATGGCCTCTCCACGCCATTTTGAAATAGAGGGAAGAACTTGGCTTATTTTCTGAAAGTGTAAATAGATCATAAAGAAATCAATACAGAAGGGCTTTTCATTCTTTGTCTATCTGATCTCTTTTGTCCCCAGCTTTTCATTTAATTTTGTGAAGATCATTTGTTTGTGTTATGTTAAGAAACTTTGTGTTCTAGCAGATGTTATTTACAAAACTTTGTGTCTTTAAATTCCATCTTATTTATATGATACAAATGATCTTGTTTCAATTCACTGTAACTTTGCATACATAAAGAATTACTCTGTTATCTATAATTCTAAGTGTTTCCTTTCTACTCATTCTCGTACTCTCATTCCTCAGTCCTTTTGTAATTGATGATCTTTATAGAAAACACTTTCGTAATATCCAAGTTCAACCAGAAAATCATGTTTTGTATATTTGTAAATATGTTCGTTTCTGAATAAGGGAACCTCTCCCACTAAAGAGGAGGGACTTCTTGTCCCCTGACTGTTGCTCTTCGTAAAGTCCTATTTGACGACCAACAGAAAGTAAGAGGTCTTAAAGTTTAGAGCCTATCATGCCTAATAGCACTTCTGCCAAGTCAAATAGAACCTCCATCCGAGCTCAAAACTTCTCCTCTTCTCCATGAAATATAAAACAAAAATATTCTCTTTCCACCATGTCTCTTATATATTCCACGAACCAAAAATACGTCAAAAATCTCAAGAATAGCCATTAAGTGTAGTTATATCTGTTGGTTTGAAAAACCAGAGAGCATGTAGAGTGAAAATCATGAAAGATGCAAAGTGAAATTACCCCATACCATCCTATTTTCATGCTTTCCAAAATGGTTCAAGCACAAAAACCGAAAACAATAAATTCCATTAATTCCTATTTTCCCGCCTATCCTTCCTTGCCACCGCCTTCCAAGTTTAGCTAATGCCAAATCAAATTTAACAAGGAATTCCATTTTAGTGAAGTTTCTAAATAAGCCTCCCCTAAGTCAGCTAGCCCCTCCCACAACTGACAGTACCTCTATGCAATTAAAACCTTATCAACAACTTAAATTCCTTGGAACCGTCACCTATAATACATGTGACCACCAGTTCCACTTCATGTCCATTAGTTTAGGGTAGACATAATTGCTTAGGTTAGATCTTAGGTTATCTTAGGATAGGTAACCTTGGAATATAACCCATTCAATAAATCACCACCTTAGGTAGTTTCCACATAGGTTAGATTAATTCCAACTCAATAGTTTTTAGGCATTAGGTTAGATCTAACCATATGTCATTAGGTTTTAGGATAATTCAAATAACTTAGTAACCTCCCCATAATCCTTAGTAAAAATATTAGGTTAGGATAAAATTTAATTAATTAACATAGCTAGATAATATATATTTCCTTACCTAGCTTAGGATTTAGTAGGACAGTCCCCTTTAGTTTTAGGAACTAGAATATTTCCTAAGCTGTGTGCAGGATATAGTTTGTTTATGTTAGAATTGTCCTACCATGATCAAACTGAAAAGATCCAAAAATAACATACGACTAAACAGAAACATGTTCACACAACAATCAAATAACTTGTAATCAATCAAAGTTCAGTCATATGTCTTTTAATTCATGGAATGTCAATTTACCATTTGTTCAACAGAGTAGATTTTAAAACATTCCTTGGATCACTGAAATTGATCCAAGGATGAGTCGGATTAATAGATAAGTTTACAATTCTTAAACCAGATTGCAACTCACCTATAAGAAATGAAAAATGGGTTCAAGGAAGCCATTCCAATTTAGTCAAAGGATCTTAAGAACAGAATATGATTTATCCATATCAAGCATGACCTCCAAAAATCAAAAGAACATATCTTTATAAGGAAAATCACATGTCAACACTTGAAATGTAAAGGAGGAAAATAACAACTGTCAAGGGTGTTACATGTGATACAACAAATTACCAACTTGATTGAGACTATTTTCTTCACTTATTGCAATGTTACACGCAAGAGGTAAGGTTATACCTCCCATAGATTGAATCATGGCTTAAATGTCACTATTTAAATCCCTTATATAGTAAAAGAAAGCATGTTGGGCTGTATGCCTTACCACTTGAGGATTTATGTCCCTGTCTTCTGGAATATGATGTTGAAATTGATCATCTTCTCATTGGGTGTGCACTTTTTCGTAGTCATCTTTTCTACCAGTGATAAATGATCTAATTTATCTTCAAAGTAATTACATAGAGTCGTTCCAAGCTAATCCCAAGTAGAAATAGATGCATGTATAAGGCCACGGTACCATTGGATTGTTTTACCATTGAAAGAGGCTACAAGCAACCTAAAAACAACATCATCATGTGTAATCAAATAGAAATACTATATATTGGCCACATATTGAATGTGTACAATAGGGGTGACTTGATTTTCTCTTATGAAGTATGTCATACTCTTGAGCGTGGCCACTAGTGTATCATTAGGAATTGAGATTGAATAGGCTTCTGCCAGTGAAACTTGTGAATTTCCCTGAAGGAGGATGTTAAAGTGTCGTGGTAGGGAAATCTTATCTATTTTGAGGAGTATTATAGTGTGTGCGGTGCACTGGATATAGGGATGTATGTGCAGAAGATCTTATACATGTGCTTCTTGGTGAAAGCTAGAGGTATACAAAGGATCCTTTAGTTGTAGCTCTCTTTCTGGTATGTACTCTTCCAATAAAAGGTGCTCAGGATTACAAACAGGAGCTCTAGAAATGTTGGGAGTCACAAGATGTGTTGAAATAATCCTCCAAAGGCTGGAAATACTAAATTCACACGCCAAAACTTAGCAGTATGAAATTTAATTTTTCATTGTTGGTCACCATGCATGCTAGAAACTATTAGTGGTCAAACTTGCACCCATGTCTCATTTCTAGAAGAACTAATTCATTTTCACATTTGAGACAGATCTCCAGAGATGGATGGTTCCTCTGTCTATTTTTACTGCTACAGATACTCCTAATGTTGTAAAGTAAAACTAAGATAACAATGCAAACGGATCACAGATAGAAGGATAACAGAAAGGTAAACTAATCTAAAGAATGTGATAACACCAAAAAAATAGGTATGAACACTATCTGTTTTGAGAGAAATGTAAGGGAAAGGAATGAAAGAAGGCTAGACATGTGTAGCTCAACTAAAACACATTTACTAGATCAGTTTCATGGAACATAACTAAAAATGGAGCTGCAAGGGACGTAGAGTGACACAACAAGCATGCAATGTAAAATAAAGGCAATAATAAACAATATAAACATGCTTAGGAAATATAATAGTCAAAAAATGATGCTTCCATTACTTATAAAAGTGCACACAAGTGTTATAATGGTGAAAGAGGCTGATATCCACATGCATGAGCCAGACATATAGTTCTGTGACTCAAAATATAAAAATATTAAATCCTTGGCCAAGTGCTTAAGGATCCAAAGTGTCCATCATTAATAATGAGTCCATCTCTTACACTTATAGATGAATCCATAGGAGAAGAAGAGAAGAAGGATAGAAACCTTGATTTTGAAATACAATGAATAACAAGAAGCATTCAATTCCTTGAAATATTTTTGAAAATATCTGAAATACATTTCCCCAAGTCTGTTTGGAGTGTTGCAGAGGGAAAGAGTGTGGATCAGATCAAATTGGCTCATTGGAGTAGTCAAATCTACTCATTAATTCCTAAAAATACTTTTTCCCATTTCTCACCTATCAGATCCGCCAAGAATTTGAATTTGAATATCTAGCACTTTATCCTTTATTAGTAGTGATCGATTGAGACTAGTCACGTGCCAATCAAATCTCTATAGCAAAATATATGGCTGTCAAAAGACTATCAAGGTTGTTCCACATGCAAGACACATGGAACACATTGATTGACTAGAAAGATGGTCATTTGTGTAGAAGTGTTTTATTATTTCTACCATGTGTCACTTACTAGTTTGCGACAAGAATTTGGCACCCTGTTGGTGTGATTTTATAGGTTATGTGTGGCACACTCAAGTGTGTCAAAGCATGACATGACATGAAATGGCACAAAGGAGGGCGTAAAGGTATGGGTGTGGAAGAATGAGGTGCAACAAGAAGGAAGAAGGAAGGCATGCACAATCAAAATGTGGGATAGGAAAAGGGGAAAACATGTGAGCGAAGAACTTATGGTCAAGGCACAACTATTATAGGTTAATGTGTAAGGTGCATGAGAGAGCCGTGGAATTATCTTATTAAAGCAAGTGCAAGGTGCACGCATGATGAATATCTACTAGGAAGAACGTGAATTTGTAAAATATACATGCATGGTAAAAGTGAAACAAAGAGGAAAAGAAAATGGAAAGGGTGAAGGGGAAGTGTACAAGGTTGTGCGAGGGAACAAAAACCAAGTGAATGTGCCAAGGAGATGACTAAAGTGTGTGTAACTTACAATAAAAATATCAAAGCCATAATATGTTTGTAAATTGTCCAAATACCAAGGAGAGTTATTTGGATAGCAATGACATTAATATGTATGTGTTCAACTTCTATTTTTACAGTAATTAATATAATGGATCTATTTGGTTGCATATTGGTTGTTAGCATAACTATGACTGGTTCTTGCATGGATAATTTAATTTTGATATTGTATGATTTAATCTAGCATATCACTAATATCTATATCTAGTTCATGTTGTGCTTTATTCTTGAATGGATATTATGGATCTCGAATATTTTTATGATCATGTTAACTCCTTGAATAAGATTCCATAAAAGAGGGACCTAGTACCCATGTGTGCTTCAAGTGAGTGCTCAGGTTTTTCATGGGTGATGTGTTAACATGCCTTGAGATGTTTTTTGAAATAATAAGACAACATTTTACTTTCATTTCTAAGACCTATTTTTAATATGTTTGCAAGGATGTTGCATGAAGAAGACATATCGGTTGACTTTGGCCACTATTAAGGATTGGTTAGACAATTTAGTGGAAGAATATGCACATAGATTTAACATTGGACCTAAATTTGATGTACGCATGTGGGTTGAACAAAACTTGTATCATGGGCTCTATGAGATGTTTTTCGCTTGTTTTCCTATAGAGTTGTAAAAGTGGCTAATAACATATGTATCGAAGAGAGATTGGAATTATCCATCACTTTTTTATACACAGGAAGATTTCTAGAATTTTCATGATGCTGATTTGACTTGGACATGTGTTGTAGATTATTGGTAGAGTGGTGTTTTGAATAGCTACATTATAGAGTATGTCATTTCTACTTATTCCTATCCAGAGGTTACTAAGTTTCAGCTCCTATGTAAACCCAAAGGATCTTATTTGTGTGAACATATAGGATCTTATTTGCATGATATCCCTTTAGGAATTAGAATCTTCATTGTAAATTTAGATTTGAAAGAGCATCATATGGCTTAGTAAAACCCACCAGGTGTGGGGTAGGAGCACGTGTGGTGAAAGATGGTAGACCTTGTTGAAAAAGGAAGAGAGAAGAAAGGTGGCTTAATTTTAATGAGGTGCATAAGAGGGATTTGGATAAGTAGCATGAAGTTGTAAGGAGAGAGATGGATTGTGAAGGATTTGGAACTCACGAAAAGGATGTGGAGCCAGAGCATCTATAACTCCACCATTTTAGTAAGCATGGTAGGAAAACCACCTCGACCTTAGATGAAATTATAATGGTGGAAGCTATGAGAACAAAGAGAATGCATTTGATCCCTTATGATGACTTAGCCCTTGTGTTTGCTTTCCTAGTTTTTGTGACATTCAATAGTAAGAAAGATAGTGTGGGCAGTAGAGTATCAATAGATAGAGTTAGTTTGCCATCAATTTTAGCACTTAATCACATAGATTTTTCATCTATGGTGGAAAAATCATCATGTGTGTTATTTAGAGGTCTAGTTAGAGGTATATTTTTTTGTGTGTCATTAGTACAGAATGTGGGCGTGTACAAAGTTGGTATCACTTTTGGAAGTAGTATAACTTCACAGAACATGGAGTCCAATTTAGCAAAACTATTAGGACACAAGGTAGTGCATCCTATATTTTGTTTCTTGCTACAGGAGGGGGAGTAGGTGGCTTGATATGTAGTGGATTGGGTGGTTCTGGGGGTCAATGAAACATAGAAGGTAATACAGGTTCTTGATCTGGTGGGCACGGTCCACACTAATGCCAAAAATGATATTGTATATGTCTCTTCATCTCCTAGAATACAGATGAATTGAATATGCATATGAGTATGTGCATGTGTATCAAATACTATGGCGCATTTATGGGATTATGGTTCCATAGTATAAGGAAAGCTAGTTTGTAACTACTTTTCAAGGTTACACACATAGTTCATATAGGAATTATGATCTGAACTAGACTTGCGTAGACTATATTGTGTTGTGTGATGCTTTCTTGACAGAGTTCAGCATACATGAGTTTGAACATAAGAAAATCAGCGCACTAAAGTACATAAAGTAGGACATGACTTAGAACAGAAGGGAATATGATGCCTTCTTTTAAAATTTATTATTGAATTTGTTTTATGACATCCACTCAAGTCAACATTCTCAATGGTTCGTCAGAGGTTTGATCACACCTTTCAGAAGGGTTCTCTCATACAAGAATTATACAAACCCATGTAAGGAGTTTAACAAATCTCTACATGCCTAGGTAGTTGGGAGTGTAGACATTAGATTTAGCCCATTTTTGGAAGCTCAGATTGCATTGATAACAAAAAAAATTGAAAATTTGTTAGCTAATTCAACTCATGAGACACACAGTAGTATTTAGTGCACAAACTGTGAAGTAGAAAGATATAATAAGGATATTTTCCCTCATAAATCGATGCACGCCATATTATTGGATTGCGAAATCTATCATTTGGATCATGATTCAACTAGGTTCCCCCTACTACATCACGTAATAAGGAATAATGTATCATGTTACTGTAAGATTTGTAGATCTACCACTCATGATACAAATAACTGTAGGTTGATCGATTAGATTCCTGAGGCTATCGATATTGGTGAGCACCAAAATAGTGTTGTGAACAATTCTAAGGAACAAGGTGAAAATCACAATTATAATAACAACGAAGGGCACTCTGGTGGAAGTGGTCAAGGTAGAGGCTACCATGGAGGATTCAAGGGCCAAGGTCACAGTGGAACAAGTGAGTTCCCTCGTGGAAACTATTATACATGTAGATCCCCTTATCATTATAGGCATGAATGTCCTCATAAAATTATTTTCTTATTTTGTAGAAAGAACCACAATTATGAAGAATGACCAGATTTTTATGAGCACCTGAGTCAGAATCACAAATATGATAAGGGCATGGGAGTCACTAGATTAAAGCATGTTGTTGAATATCAATAGATGTCGAGGCTAGCGCCTGATCCTAAGATGTTTCCTATGTTATTCACTATAAGCGCTAAGGCTACGTGTGTTAGGGAAGTTCCAAAGAAGAAGCATATTATTATAAAAGATGAGGTATTGCATGCAAATTATCCAGACCCTACTCGTCAGAAGGAAGTTTATCAAGAGACCATGGAAGTTATTAGGCATTTTTAGGGTGAGATATAATTCTTAAAAGAGTTGTCACGGAAGCTAGAGAATGTAAACGTAGTTGAGCTGCCTCAGAAAGATGTTGATGACTTGAAGGAGGTTTTTAAGATTATGCAATAATATATCATCATTCCTTTATTAGGGGAATTGTTAAGGGAGAAAATTTTGTGTGTTGGAGTTGTGCCTAAGAGACAAATTTTTCATTCCAACTCACCTCCTTAGAGTCTTGATTATGATGAAGAGATCACTCTGAATGAAATTTTTGATGGATGGTTTTTAAGTAACATTTTTATTAATACAGGTGTAGAAGTGAATGCACTCACTTTTGATGCATGGAATCAGATGGGGAGGAAACCATTACAAACATATTCAAATGTTTTTTTATGGAAAAAAATAATAAGGCTATAGCCATTGGATTCTTTGAGCATGCTACTATTATTATACAAGGGGCCAACTATACTTGGGATTTTGAAGTCTTAGTGCTTGTAGAGGCAGACATTTTTCTAGCATTTCTTGGGCACCCTTGGTGTTATGTAAATAATGTTGATCTTAACTTTAATAAAGGATATATCAATTTTGGGAACAAGGAGGAGCTCTTTATTATTCCTTTAACAGATGAAAAATATACACCTTATGTGGAACCTTACAGTGAAGAGGATTTGAACAGAATTTATGTGTGCACCATTAGATATCTTGAAGTACTTGAGCCATCAAAGAAAGGAGTTATCCAATGGGATGATGCACCGTCTATGAGTGATACAACCATCATTTCTCGTGATAACTGTGCACATGGGACTTATGAAATGGTTGCACGTGAGATGAAAAAAAAGTCACATGCACTAGTACACCGTGGTGTGTTAGGAATTTGGGCAATAACCAGGAACCAAGGTACACTGGTGAAGGAAATCTTAAAGTATTTCTATGCACTATGGAATCCCAATTGACAGATTAAGTGGAAATAAGGAATATGCTATCCTATACCTTGCATGGGACAGTAGAGCATTGGTGGATGGTACATGGAAATGGTATTTTAGAGTGGAGAGAAGTGATAATCGCCTTCTCTGCTAGATTTCCTCGTAACAATGCACCTACCAAAACATATGAATTCCATGGGAAGGATTCTTCTTCATATTATTTTCAATAGTGTGAGATACTCTAGATAGAGGGACATGTGGCCTTATAATCTTCACTATGGGTACACATGTTCTACTTCACCTTACAAGGTTGCGTGTGTGCATGGTATGTTTATGCAGAGTTGAATAGACATATAGGGAATTGGTAATAATTGAATGCATGTATGATTCAGACCTTTAACTATTTTTCCACTAAAATTCCAATGAACGAGCCATTACAAGTTATGAAGCACTTGAATATGGGAGATAGTGCAAAGGATGAGGAACTTATTCAAGATTTACTAGGTGAGTCATATCTTGAGGTGCAATTTGAAGAATAAGAATGATATTATTGATATATTAAGGACCTCTATAAAGAATAATCTCACGGAATTATATCCCCAGGTAACACATATAATGGACGCAATAACAGACCTTGGCAAATAGTTGGAAAATTATGTTGACACATTCAAAGCCAAAAGTAAAGAGCTAAAATTTGAAGAATTCAGTACAATGATGGGGGATATGTTCAAACAAGCACAGAGTGAGGTGGAGGGATGGAATGAATTTGAGTCAGCTTTGATTAAGTATTTTCCCATCCTCCTTAAAAAATGACAACATTATTTTATTCTTTGGTGATGAGAGGCATTCTTTTATTCTTTATGGCTCCAAGATTTTTTATTATTTATTCATGGAGAGATTAATCATATTACACATTATTAGGGGCGATAATGAAGCATATGTGGGGTAATCTTGAGCATGGAAAATGATTAAGTCCCTGAGAAGAGAGGTTTGCGCATTCAATATGCGATGCATAAGAAAGACACATGATGACATGTGTGCAAGGAGAATAGGTTTTACATGTTAAAGTTGGACAAGAATTTCCATAAGAGGAAGAGTGGACAGGCCGAACACTTATCCAATTTTGGACAGAAAAGCTAAATATAGACTTGGAGTAGCAGCCAAACAATGTTTTGAAGATAATATCTAAACTTCAAGACTTTTATTTCATACAAGGTCTATTTTGGGATAAGAAGGAACATAAAGCAACAGGCATAGTTTTGAGCTAATAATAGGATGTAAACTAGAGTTATCTATAGAAGAACTATTAGTAGAAGTACTTATATGCTTTTTTATTTGTCTTGTAAGAGGTGCATGGATATTAGTAGCATGTAGCCTATTTCGGAGAGTGCATGAGTAGTGAAGGGAAAGTCCCCACTACCTATAAATATGTATCAATTTACACGGATTAAGTATCATCCATGTTCAGTAGAGTTATGTTATTGGTTTATATGCACACATGACTCATGGTGACTTTATTATGTATGTGTTCCATGTTTTAAAAGAATTAATATAATGGATATTTTTTGTTGGATAATGGTTTTTAGCATAACTATGATTGCTTCTTGCATGGTGAATTTAATCTTGATTCTTTTATGAGTTAATATTTCATATGGTTAAGATATAGATCTAGTTCATGTTGTGCTTTATTCTTGAATGGATATTATGGATTTGGAATATTTGTATGATCATGCTAAATCCTTGAACAAGTTTTCATAAAAGAGGGACCTAGTACCCTTGTGCGCTTTGGGCGAGCGCTGAGGTTTTTCCTAGGTGATGTGCCAATTTGACTTATGCTGTTTGGTGAAATAATAAGACTACACAACACAATGTTATTTTTCATTGATTTTCCAGTCTCTTAAAAAATTTTACTAGGTAGATCATGTCTTAGTGAAATTTGGTTGTTGCTTCTATTGTACATCATTGTGTTAAGTTCCTCCATCAGGGAATTGAGTATACTATTATTTTTTACCATGACCCATTCCAATACTGTTACCACACTACTAATACTAGTCTTCCTATTCCATGTATTAATAGTTAAAATGATCTAGAACCTATGGATGAACAACCTCATTTTCCATAATAAGGTGTCATTTGTGTGATAGATGCGGTTTCTTCAACACCACCTACTACTACTAGTAGTGCTATAATTCCTTATCAGGGGCATTTCTATTCTAAGGACATCACTCTATCACCTACACCTTCACATATACCACTTCCATTAGTTCTCCCAGCATTTAATTTCACACTTTTCATGAATGATTCATATTGGGAACATATTCCATTTGATCCTACTTGTGATGATACCATTTTCTCACATGATGGTCTATCTCGACTCAGTTTTTCTTTTGAGGACCTCTATCCTTCTACTCATGCTCCTCATCTATACTATGGCTTCATAACTATTACTCCTAGTTATGGCTTGTGTGTCTTCCATATCATAGTTTATCTATCGTGCATTCCTCACTCTTCTCCACTCACATTAGGAAAATCATGGATTTATTACATTAGAGGCACTCTAGACCCTAATTATACAAACATATATTTTCCCATGCCCTTTGGTCGTGTTTTTATTTGCAATAGCTCCTTTATTATCTATACTCAAAATCTCATTCATTAGTATGCTTAAGTTTTTTCACTTCCTCTATTCACTGATGAGGACTATTCCATGGGTATGTATAATTTTCATCTCAATGGTGCATTACATGATCAACCGGACACTATTTCCTATTAGGTCTCTAATTCTTATCCATATGACTTTGACCTTGAAACTGAGGATCTCTTAGATGACATTACATGATCCATTCTCAATCGTATACACTTTGGGGGCATAACATATAACCCCCCACCCTAGTAGTATTTTCCATCACAAAATAACATACTTATAGCATGCACATATCACATCCTCATCACATTTCGCACTCATCACACATATACCAGTATCACCATTACCTAATGACACACTCTTTTTCTTTGGTTCACACTTGAAATATGAGGGATACATACTACACATAAACCTCACACAATGTACAATAGGCATTACCCATCACGTCTTCTCAAATATCATATGTCTTTCATACTGCATTCTAAATTTCATCTACATTCACACACCTTATACATTCTACACATCAGATTAGTATTAATCATACATACATCTATACTAGGGTTAATTACACATTTTGTATTTCATCTTACACATTACACATTGCATTCATTACATGTTCATCCATACTAATCACATAGGCTACACACACTAACTACTCTACATCTATATTTCACGTGCATTTTACACTGTCACACTATTTATATATCTTGTGTATTACATTATGTCGCATCATTAATGTTTTGACGTTTATATACACCATACATATCATATAAACCATCCTTATATTCATCATATTACACTTATATTGTTTATAGGGTTAGAATATTATACTATTCATCTTTCATACTACATCCCATGATTTTTTCAAACTATTTCCCTATTTCCACACATTGCATTCTAAATACTACACATATCACACATTACATATTCATCACATGGTTGTTTATTCTCATCACACATCTATGCACTACACTCACTACCCTACAACACACTTTAGTTCCTCAGTTCATACTTGTCTACTGAGGGTTTATTAATCAAATGGACCTTAGCATTACTATGAGATCATCATTTGACCTTATATCATGTGAAATTACTAGGTTAGTGACATACACTTTAGGGTAAATGGTCACATATTCCTTCATCTTGTAGTGGTTCACACTGTAGGCTACATCACCACTCCCTCTATTCATCTTGTAATGGTATACGCTTTAGGCTACATCATCACTATTTCAATCAACTTGTCATGATATACAGTTTTGATATAGGGTTCACGACGCATCATTTGTAGGTAGCATGTCCTCACACATACACATACATCACTACACATTAGACACAAAACCTAATTTTATCATTTCCCGATGACGCACTATTATTTACAGTTAATTATTGACCATTGAGGGGGAAAACCAAATGAACCTCACTTCATACACTTCCATTCACTCGAGGGGCACACGGATCTTGTCATTCCATCTTGCATCTCATTCCATCCATCCACAACGTATTGCATATTTCTGTTGCTTTTACTCTTGCTTGCATCTTCTTGTACTTGGTCTCTTTATTACACATTCTAGTTATATCTATTGTATGTAATTTTTGTATACCATATAGACATGTGTATTCATGACTTTGTTCAGTTGTGATCACTGATACAAGTATTTTACACTCAATACATATACTCGCCTTCTACCCATCCGACATCGGTCGTTGGGCACATCCAAATTCCTCTATTACAGGTTCTATTGTTTTGTTTTTTACTTAAAAATCTATAGCACATGGTCATACATACTTTTGCATATTGATTATCTTTCTAACATGTTAATGGGTGCTTCATTTGTGGAAATTATTTTACAAGATTATTTTCTTCCATGGCTATTTGTTGTTTTTACTTGCTTATTTTTTTTGTTATTGTATGTAGTTTGTTCCCTATGTTTGGTGTGTAAAATTGGTTGTTTTATGCAACCATGATGGCCTTGCATGTCTTGTGACATCATGATTTATTTCCCATGTTTTCTTCCCACTTTGTGTGGCTTACTTTTTCATATTTCATGTTTACTTGCATTCTAGCTCCCACATTGTCTTTGTAGTTTACAATTGTTTTCTACATGCATGTTTGTTCATAGTAACGCTTGTTTCTATCCACTTATTTACATGTTCCTTTGTTTCTACCAAGCACATTCCCTTCCACCTATAGGGAAGAGTTACATATTTCATGCAGTTGGTCCTCTTTTGGGGCCACATTCTCCTATCAATGACATCATATACGCCGCCAAGGAGGGGGGCATCTATTTGGGTTTTTACATACTACAAAATGCTTCTACACCAGTTTAGTTTAGTCAATTTCTACCCTTATCATTGTGGGTTATATAGTGAGTGCATTCAAACCATTCTATGAACCTCGTACATAGCAGATTTTAGAGGAAATGGTTTTCCTTAGCATTTTGGGGAGATGTTACAAGCTAGAGGATACACTGGAATTTTAACTACACTACTTTAGTCAGTTGCATCAGCTAACCCAAAAAACTAGGAATTAAAAAGATCTCATCACATATATTTAAGGAAGCATTCACATGCTAGAGGATATAGTGTAATTCCTCCCTATACTTCTTGGGCCTACGGTGTCAGATCACCCAAAAAAGCTAAGAAAGGATATCCTCTTTCTACACCCTTTCTTTCATCATGGATCACATGCACATGTTCCATTTTTAATTTGCGTATTTTACATTTACATCCTCTTACATACATATGCATGCATATTTTACATGCATATTTTCATGCATTTTTACATATATACATGTGCATTTGACTTCTTGATCATCTTCACCTTGTAGGTCCAACCATATGAGAAAAAAATAGTCAACAACAATAACATTTTTTGGTAGCACACACCATACTAACCATGTACACACATCCAAAACATCATCAACTACACACACTTTTCCACCCTAGCTTCACTCTTATCACTTTTTACACTTTTTGCATCTCTAGTTTCCATGCTCCACTACTTTCTCATTTCGCGCTTTGTCTAGTACTTTATCACGTTTTATACATCAATCTTCATTGACATCAGGTACTGATCTCTATCTACTTTATGTTACTGAGCTTTCTACTCACCAACATAAAGTGAGGGAAAATGTAAACAAAAAATCATATACTTTAGACATTTTTTAATCCCAGTCTCATACTACTATTCATATGGTTTTTGAGTGAAGAAATTATTAATTAACCCCTATCTTTTGGCCATTTTTATTTTCTTTCTGTCATCATTACCGAACTTCAGCACATACTTACACAGTCTTTTTTCATCATTTTTGATCATTTTAGCCTTAACTGGGGAACCCAGGATAGCATTGGGGTGTCGACAGGTGCTCTAGTCTCATTTATGGTGCCTTGATCCTCTTCTCACTTTCCCACCACTTTTGGGAACTTTCTAGCCATTTGAAAATTTTATATTTCTTTTGGTCAACATTTTTGGGGTTAATTATGAACTTAGAACAAGAGAAACATATAAACATAAAGTTATGAAACCATAATAAGGGACCAAAAACTAGTAACTAGTATCATCCACATAGATTTGCAGCCATCTAAGGTATCTAGAGCTCATTTTCATCCATGTAGATTCATCACAAGGCACAAGGATAGTTCACTTACATCACACAAGTATAGGAGGGAAGCTTATTCTATTCCATCCACCATTCTATTACATGTTTCTACACATAGTTATTGCTAGCTACTTTCACAAACTGTGGTTGGCATAAGAGCACCTAGGGCATAATTACACACACTTGCACATAAAACTACATCAGGTATGATATGTTCTACATCTCTTAGTTAGTAAGTGCACCATTGTGGTAGATGAGGAAAATTTGAACCCTTCGTATGCATCTTTCTTATTTTTAGGGTTTGATGCTTGTCTTGGGGTTTTGTAGGTATTTTTTTCATTACTGATTAGCAACAACATATGATGAAATGCAAAGAATTTAGTGTGAAAGGAAGAAATAGAAGGTAACCATCAAGTGAAACCTTGGAGGAAGGTTACAAATATTTTTCATAGACCATGGTGCCCATTTCTTAGACTAGGGTACCCATAGGCACCTGTTGTAGCTATCTATGTGCCCCAGTCTAGCCAAACAACTCAAATCCATCCTTTTTGGAACCTTTGCATGTTTGTTCCTACTTCTAGAATATTCAATTTATTTTATGACACAATCTATACCAGCCTATGAACAAGCTAAGCTCCTTCCAACCCTATGTTTCAATTAGGGTTTCACATTTTATTTAGTTTAGTTACTTGGGTTAGTTTCTATAATTGATCATTACTTTTATTTACTGATTTTCCTAGTTAGATTAATTTAATAAACTCTACATTTTTAGTTAATCAAATAGACCTTGTCCAAGCCATTAATGTAGGTGGAATTTTTATATACAACTCACTTTCTACATACCCAAAATCACTTTTAGCCAAAGCACCCTTGATCTAGCTCATCTATGGATTTTATCTCAAATTAGCAAATATTCAGGTGCTCCTTTTAATTTCCTTTTCCCATCTAATGATCCACGACATTGAATCGATGTCATGGGTGGTGTTGCCTATTTTATATGTGTGGTCGATTTTAACTACATTTTAGAATATTCAATTCTCCTATGTAATGATTGATGATTGATCGAAAATTATAATGACAGTTAAGGTC
The DNA here is from genome assembly GCA_019776745.2 of Taxus chinensis. Lineage (NCBI taxonomy): Eukaryota > Viridiplantae > Streptophyta > Pinopsida > Cupressales > Taxaceae > Taxus > Taxus chinensis. The sequence goes on along the minus strand of JAHRHJ020001109.1, from coordinate 236,981 downwards.
AGGACTAGCCTAGTTTTTGTTAATATCAAAAGTTTGTTATGTTGCATCAACACAATAAAATTAAAAATGAATCTTAGATTCCATTAGGCATAAAATATTATGTTGGAATATGAAAATCTTGACCTTCTGAGGTTAGATTAGGTGGGGATTGAGTATGGTCATAATTGCAAGGTGACTAGTTTTCTACATTTTATTAAATGTTGAGCTACTCAAATTTTCCTGAAAGACTATAACCAGATAGATCCAAATAAGTCATGCTCCAAAAATAATTCAATCCACTAGGGAATCCTCTTTCCACCATCATTCCATGGAGCTTGATGCTCAAAATTTTCCTTTTTCGTTGTGCCAGCAGTAAATTTTGAAAAATTTACAAGTGAATCCTATGCTTCTATTCCCAAACTACCACATGAAAATGAAATCCTTTGGGTCATTCAAATTTGTTTTAGTATCAGACATGAAATTGATGTCATCTTATATAAAATCAGTCATGGGTGGTGCGATGTGGCATAAAATTGAGCATAGTATCTCTACTAGAATTAGCAATCCAATGTCCTTCATGGCCATGGCTATCACTTTAGACTTGTGACAGGAGGACAAGAAAGAGGATGGGTCAAAAACCTACCTTTAATTGTTACCAATTCCATCAATCTGTCTTAGGTGTGGGAGGTGCATTATGGCTTTGGGTACACTGTGTCATGACACAACAAAAATTAATACGTCAATGTTGTTCGTGGTGATCGCTATCAATTTAGCCTTGTGACAAAAGGACCAAAAAGGATATTTTTCGAACACCTAGCTATATTTGTTCCCAATTCCCTAAATCTAACTCAAGGTTGATGGTGGGTTGTGGTATAGTACCACTAGACTCAGCATGAAAATGTTTTTTTTAGCCATGGCTATTACTTTGGCCTTAAGAGAATAGGCCCAGAAGGAGTATGGGTCAAACACCTACCTATATTTTTTCCCAATTCCCTAAATCCATCTCATGTGTGGGGTTTTTGTTATCGCATTATACATCCAAAATGATCCCACCAATGTTTTTTATGGACAAGGGTATTACTTTGTCCTTGTGATAGGAGGTACCTAAGGAGGTTGGGTTAAACACATAGCTATGTTTGTTCCCAATTCCCTCAATTTATCTTCTTACCTATAATTCTCTACGTATTTTATCAAAAAAAATATAGGATTTAAAGACACAAGAAGATGTGGGGGATTGAGGTGATGGGGAACTTGGTTTTAAAATATAAATTATTTTTTTGTAGATCCCTTTGTACACTACTTTTGATAGAAAATCGATGCTTTCATTAGTTGTGACTCACCCTTTCACCTGCTTCCTACACCATGTGATGTTGGCTTGATGTGTGACCCACATAGAAAAAATTGAGAATGGGAAATGGGAAATGGATAATTCTAACTTCTGTAGACTAAATTTCTACAATATGACTTATTTTTTTGTTATTAAATGTTTTTGTAAATACCAACCAAACTCGTTGATAGATATGTCAAACATCTCATCTTTCAAGTTCTACTCTAGTCTTCCTAGTCCTTCTTTGGTGATTTATCATAAATTATATTGGTAGGAAAGGTAATTACTGGCCTAAAAGTCACTAATATTTGTCCCTTATTCTCATAAAAACTCACCTAACACAATGTAATATTATAGACTTTTGTGTGAAAGAATATCACAAGAGAGATCCATATAAGTGTCTAACAATGGAGCTTATTGGGTCTCTTAATTCTGTTTTAGTGTTGGATAGGAATTTGATGTCATTTTATGTAAACTCAAGCATGGGGGGCACATTGTGGCATGGAATTTATCATAGTAGTACCACAAAACTCAACACGCCAATGTTATACATGGACATGTCTATCACTTTAACATGAGTACCATAAGGAGGATAGGTAAAACACCTAGTTATATTCATTTCTAATTCCCTAAATCAGTATCCCCCTTTCAATTTTCAACATATTTTCTCCCAAATGAGTAAGAAGATGTGGGAAATTGAAAGGAAAGAGCAATAGGTTCTAAAATGTACCATTTTTTATGCAACCCCATCCATGCGCTGCTTCTGATGGAAAATCCATGCTTTCTTTGGTCACGAATTTCCATTTCACTCACTTCTTTGGTCTAGTGTCTAACCTATATAGAAAAATATGAGAATGGGGATAAAATTCTTCCACCTTCTGTAGACTACCCTTAAAATTCAAATTGTCATCACGGGGACCATTCCAATTTCACTTCACCTATTTGTAATGTTACCCTCTCACTTTTACCCTATCTATTATATTTTTCTCCTTTCCATACACAATAAATTCAAATTCACATTTACTTAGACCCTCCACTTAAGTTTCTTCGACCATTTACTATTAAAACTTGTTAATAATCCACATTACTGTTATCCAAAATAAGCTCATGCTTATTTTTGGTTAATTGCACCCATTTTTCCTCTTGTATTTCTTCAATCCAATTTTCAAGATATTCTAAGAACTTAAGGTTTCTGGAAAGAATCTTCATCAGGTGGGAAATTTCTTCCCCTTTCCAAAAATATAAATAAGTCCTTCTAACTCCTCATATTTTGCAAGTTATGGGCCGACGGGCCTTGGAAGGATGTTTTTGCCAAAGGCGGGCCAACACACCTGGGGAAGACTTTTCGCCAAGTGGAAAATTACAAGTTGCAAGGCCGCGAATGAAAATTTTCCAAAGTGAATTTTGGGCCAACAGGTCTATGGGGGAGTTTTGGAAGTTTTGAGCTTTTTGTAAATAGGGCGCAAAGTGAATTTTGAGCCCGCAAGCCCGTGGGGGATCTTAAAGCCAAATGAAGAAAAATGCCTAAGGCTCATAAAGGGACATGTGGCCATGTTTTAAGTCAAGTCGGGGAGGTGGGTCATTGGAGGTAGTTTGAAATTTTGACCCCGAGAAGGTGTAAAATGAAAAAATGAGTCGTACCTCCATTGATGCCTAAGGAGCCATCTATTAAGCCTCAATTGTATATGGGTCAACAAGCCTGGGAGAGGATCTTCACCCAAATGGAAAATGTGGATTAGTGGACCTTGGAGTGATATTTTCCCCAAATTGAAAATGTGGACTGGCAGGACCGAAGATGATTTTTTACACAAAGTGAATTGCGGGGCTGCAGGGTAATTTTTGCATTTTTTATTTTTTGTGCCAAATGGCACAAAGTGAGTTTTGGGCCCGTGGACCCATTCTGCTAAACTAGTTATCACCATTTTTGTACGGACCTGACTCAAATATTCAAATGAACATATCTTTTGATCTAGTGCTCTAAATTCAAAAAAAATTACACCGTTGGAAAGGTATCAACCTTGTCTATGCCATGGGATCCTGAAACTTTAATTTTGACGAGGTTAGGAGGGTAAAAATGGGAAAACCTCTTTCAGGACATTAATGCAAAATCCAATTGCTTCAACTACCAGATCTGATTTGATTCAATTCATTTTTCTTCCTTCTTTAACATGTCGAACAGACATAGAGCAGCAGACTTGACAAATTGTGGGCAGATCCATGGCGAACATTGATGGTTGGTAGTTGGATTTTTAGAGTAGAGTCGAGTTTCTCCTTTCTCTTTCTATTTTTCATCATCTATATATTGTAACACTGCTCATTTGAGAAGGGGGAGACATTCTAGGTGTGGGGAAACTCTTTCAAAGTCGTTTCTTGACTCCATTTGAGTTATAGGCCTTGTCCTATGCCTGGAGAGTGTATTTGTGCCTCTGAGCACCACATGTAATAGCCTATGCACCTTATAGAGTATTAAATCTTGTTTCATGGCATATTTCAACCCTTGGCATCATTTTTTTGTTTCTTTGTGCCTCTTTATCTCATGTTTTCTCCCTATACATGTATTTCACATTTGCAAGTTTAAGATGTCATGCTTTGTGGAGTTTCGATGGAAAATTTAGATCTAGGTCTGTGTCACTTCTATCTGACCTCCCTTAGTCTCATTTTCCTTGTTCATTCTCCCTCAACAAAGTATCATGTTACTTCCTTTTCTGGTGTATCACCGCTCAGTGTAGGTTATTTTACCCTTTCTCTTTTTCCATGTCCCCTTGGAATGGTTAGATTAGGATAGTTAGATTATTCCTGCACTGGGGTAGCTTGTGGTAGGTAGATTAGGAAGCAGGAATCGGCCTTCTCCGGAGGTCCATCTCAAGTTTTGTAAGTCCCACACCTTGAGAAATGGTCCCATGTTGTGCAATCATACAAAATGTCCCACTCACACTCAGGCCATTCGGGGGTGTTGTGATTCTACACTAACTGTTTTGGCACATCCAGTGGGACAGGTCTGAAGCACCTTACCACTTCATCTTAGCAATTTGTTGTGTTCCTATTAAGGTTCAGCCTTTTGAGGCACATTCAAAGCAAATCTGGCGACTCCATCTAGTCAATAACCCACCCTTTGAGTTTTATACCTTTTCCATTCATTCCCACTCATTTTCATCTATTTTCTTCTTCAATATCTTTCATTTTTTCCCATTCCATGAAGTTTTGCAATCATGACTTCAATTTCTTCTTAGAACTCACACTTACAGCAATAACAGTACATTTCACCTCCAATGCATTTCTCAACACCTCCAAATCAACATTATGATTAGATCCATGACTATTATGCCTAATCATATGAGTAGGGTCAAACCAATTTGGCCATGGATCTTATCAAGAAAAAGGGGATGCATACAATAGTGATAGCTACGTGGAAAATGTTGGTTTGTTAGAGAAGATCCAAGGAATGGAGGCTAGCATGGTGCAGTCCAAGGCTGTAACATAGATGAAGGCATTCAAGATTAGTTTTAGGGCACCTTATCCATGGGCCAACCATGTTCTAAGACATTACAACCATCAAGAGAAGCTTGACTTCATGGTTTAAGTGTTAACTCAACTTGCACAGTGGATTGAGGAGATTGAGGCTTATGAGTTGGACACAAGACAACCTTGCCAATGGGTAAGTCCACCACATCCTAGCTTTTCTTCTCCTCTTCCTTAATCTTTATCATTTCAGCATGATCAAGAGTCAAGCTCCCATCCACTGCCCCAAGTGTTGATTTCATTTCTCCATCTCCTAGTATTCCATCTTATTTCAATTTTTATCCCCTTTTCCTTCCCAAACAATCATCCCCTCCAAACAAACAAGAAGTTCCACCTCCCTCCCCACCACAAACAATTACAAAGATAGTTGAAGCCCCATCCATCCCTCCTCTTTCTTTCCCAATTCCATGTTGGGAAGAGACTTAAGAATCTAGTCAAGCAGAACAAGCAAGAAGAGGGACCCAACAGAAAAGAAATGATAGACAATCTAAAGATTTGGACTGCTAAATTTGGGTTTACAAAGATCCCTTTGATGGTTAAGCCAACAGATGAGGTCAAGATTGAGGAACCAGTGATGGCTGAGGTTGAGTTGGAAGTAAAGAAAGAACAAGAAAAATAAGAATAAGAGCAGTAGTTTGTTTTATCTAGATGCAGTTTCGATAATGGAACATTGTTTAAGGAGAATGTTGATCCGACCCAAGCTGCACAACCAGTTAAAGAAGGGGAACAATCAGCTTTAAGCCCCATTTAAGAGGACTATCTAGGAGAGATCAAACCATTGTTTAAGCCACTCAATGAAGAAATAATCATTGAAGATTTCTTGCTTTCATTTCAAGGGCCTAATTTGATTAATGAACCCATGATGGAGGAAGACCATACAATTTTAGAGGCTCCAAGTGTGGATTAGGCCACAAAATAACCTTCAATTATTCCTCTGACTTCATACCCTTTAGGTTCTAATGTTGAATAATAGTTTGATCTTTCAAACTTCATGTTTGAAGAAGAGGGGAACCATGGCGAGGAAGTTTCAGATCAGGAGGACACCATGGAGGAGGTTGAGCACATGCAGTAGGAAAACAAGGAGGTAGATTATCTTTTAGACTTGGAAGATTGTTTTGATGGAGAGGAGCCCAAGGAGATCACATCATTTCCTCCTCCATCATCCACATTCCAAGCACATGAGCATGTTTTCATAAAGGAGAGCATTCAAGTACAACAACCTACACTTCATGACACCTCTCTGGAACCAATGTTGGAAGATATGAGTCTTCCATGTTCTTCACAGGAGAAGCAAGAGAAAATGTAGGAGGATTTCATCATCCTTCTCACACCATCCATCCAGGAAGGTCAGCAAAAATACTCCATTCTTGGAGTTAAAAAATCAGATCAAGGGGCACATTAAAAGGACTAAACCTTGCCCAATCCAATATTTGGCTTCATTGGAGCTAAGGGAGAAGCCAAAACCAGTCATGCCTACTTTAGGGCATGAGGATGAGTATCAAAGCACAAAGGGTCACCATCAACACCTCTAGGAGTCCAATGTAAATCAGCCTGAGGAGGTATTTTCCATCAATGTTGATACCTTGATGATATGGGTGGAGGATCGACTTAAAGTTTCTTTTTCACTTATCCAAGCAGCCAAATTTAGTGACAAACCATTTACTTGGTTGACCCTTTTGAGAAGAGAAATCTACTTCTCCTTGCCATTTGCAGGATTTTTTTTAGTCCCTTTTCTCTCTGGTTAGTATAGGAGTAGGAGTAGATTTCATTTTACGCATAAGAAGTGCTTGTGCACACTCAACATGTCTCATTTGAGGCATCTGTGATTTTTTTCTTTGTACATAAGTTTTGCTTGTATTGCTCTGGAGGTGTAGAGGCATGGCCCTTTAGTATTCACAACAAAGAGACCCATAGTCTCCTATGATAGTTGCTAATTTAAAATAGAACACAAATATAGAGAAACTAAAATAGCGTCTTGAGGCAGTCCATTTCTAGAACCAACTCAAAGTCACAAAGCAAGTATTCAGGCTCGCAACGGCTCATGGAACATATTTTCAAAGATCATATTGGATCAGTATCAGGCTATTATTATTGAATCCATGCCCAATGGATGCTTCAAGACTACTGATCTTTTCATCTAGCAAGAAGATGTCCCCTATGAGTCACCAAATTGTTATCCAAAATAAGCTCATGCATATTTTAGGTTAAATGCACCCATTTTTGCTCTTTTAGTTCTTTATTCCAAATTTTTAGATATTCTAAGCACTTAAGGTTTCCTAAAAGCATCTTCATAAGGTGGGAAATCTCTTCCCCTTTCCAAAAATATAAGAAGTCATAACTCCTCATATTTTTCAAGTTACAGGCCAATGCACCTTGGAAGGATTTGTTGCCAAAGGCGGGACAACAGACCTGGGGAAGACTTTTCTCCAAGTGGAAAATTGAAAGTTGTGGGGCTACGGAGGAAAATTTTCCAAAGTGAATTTTGGGCCATTGGGTCTATGGGGAGTTTTTGAACCTTTGTGCATTTTGCAAATAGGGCACAAAGTGATTTGATTTGATATGTTGTTCTTCCTTCTTTAACATGCCGAATAGATATAGAGCGGAAGACTTGATAGATTGTGAGAAGATACACGGAGGACATTGATGGTTGGTAGGTTTTATTTTTAAAGAGAAGGATTCAAGTTTCTCCTCGCTCCTTTCTAGTTTTCATCATCTATATATTGTAACACTTCTCATTTGAGAAGGAGGAGACATTCTGAGTGTGGGGAAACTCTTCTGAAAGTCATGTTTCCTAACTCTATTTGAGTTGTAAGCCTTCTCATACGCCTGGATAGTGTATTTGTGCCTTTGAGCACCACATGTAATAACCTGTGACACCTTATAGAGTAATAAAATATTGTTTCATGGATACTTTCAACCCTTGACATTGTTTTGTTGTTTCTTTGTGCCTCTCTATCTCATGTTTGCTCCTTATGCATGTATTTCACGTTCGTAGGTGTAAAATGTCATGCTTTAATGGAGTTTCAATGGCGGATTTGGATTTCAGATCTATGTCACTTTGGTGCATCTGGCCTCCCTCAGTCTCCTTTTCTCCCATTTCATTCTACCTCAGGAAGTAGAGTATCTCGCCACTTCCTTTTCTGGTGTATCACTGCTTAGTGTAGGCTCTTTCACCCTCTCTCTCTTTCGTCTGTCTCCTTGGAATGGTTAGATTAGGATAGTTATATTTTCCTGCACTAGAGTAGCTTGTGGCTAGGAAGTAGGTTAGGAAGCAAGAACCAACCTTCTCTGGAGGTCCATCTCAAGTTTTGCAAGTCCCAAAACTTGAGAGATGGTCCCATGTTGTGCAATCACACTTAATGCCCCACTCACACTCAGGACATTCGGGGGGCATTGTGATTCTACACTAACAATTACATTACAACAATTTTTAAACACGTCTTGTAATATTTTCTCCTAATTCCCTAAATCCATCTCAAGATTGGGGGTGTGCTATGGCATATGTTTTTGTGTTGTGGCTAGTCGATGCACTGGGGCTTGCAATGTGGCTAGGGGGTATGCTATGGCTTGGGGGTGAAATATGGTTAGGGGGTGCGTTGTGGAATAAAATCACACAAAACTTAAAAGGACAATGTTTTTCATGGCCATGTCTCACTCTAGCCTTATGACAATAGGACTAGAAGGAGGTCAGGTTGAACACCTACCTATATTTATTCCCAATTCACTAAATATATCTCAGGAATGTGGGGTGTATTGTGGCTGGGGGGTGCAATATGACATGGAAGCACCAAACTTAGCACACCAATGTTTTTCAAGGCCATGGATAGGACTATACTGCAGTTTGGTGAAACACCTAGCTATTTTTGTTTAGAATTCCCTAATTTTGTCTCATGTGCGGTAGGTGTGTTGTGGCTAGTGGGTGCATTGTGTCATGACACCACCAAAATCAGCATGTTAATGTTGTTCATGGCCATGGATATCACTTTGGTCTACATTTTATTAAATTTTGAGCAACTCAAAACTACCTAAAAGATTATTATCAAAGAGACCCAAATAATTCATGCTTACATAGTACTTTAATAAATTGGGAATCCTCTTTCTACTATCATTCTAGGGAGCTTGATGCTCAACACTTTTCCATTTTCATTGTGTCAGCACTAAATTCTAAAAAACTTACATATAAATCTTGTGTTGTTATTCCCAAACCACCATGTGAAAATGGAATCCTTTGTGTCATTAAAATTCATTTTAGTTTTAGAAAAGAAATTGATATCATCTTTTATAAACTCAGTCATTTGTGGTGCACTATGGCATATAATTGAGTATGGTATCTCTTCTAGAATCAGCAATCTAATGTTCTTTATGGCCATTGATATCACTTTATCTGAGTGATAGGAGGACCATAAAGATGCTTGGTCAAATAACTAGCTTTAATTATTCCCAATTACCTCAATTTGTCACTACCGCTATGGATCAGGGTACACTATGGCATGTCACCACCACAAAAATCACTACACCAATGTTGTTCATTTCCATAGATATTACTTTGGCCTTGTCATAGGAGGACCAAAAGGAAGCTTTGTCGAACACCTAGCTATATTTTTTCCCAATTCCCTAAATCCAACTTAGGGGTGGGGGTGCACTATGGCTAGGGGTGCACTCTAACATGACACCACCAAATTCAACATGTAAATGTTATTCATTGCCATGGTTATAACTTTGGCCAATGTTGTTCATGGCCATAGCTATTTCCAATTTCCAAGTTCCAATTCCCAATTTCTAATTTCCACCCACTACTAAATTAAATTTTAGGAGATAGCGATGGTCGAATAGAGGAGAGGATAGGAGAGGAAAATATTAACCTTATAATTTGGTTAACATGGTTGAGATCAAAATTGGCAAACAAAGGAGAGGATATTTAAACTATTTTCTCTCTTTTATGTCGATTGATTTTTGTTTTTTTTTTCCCTTAATTATTTATATTGACTTCATCTATGATTCCTTTTATTTGGTTGTATCTTGTTTTGTTTAGATTTTTTTTTTTTCCTACCTATTAAGAGTTGTTATAATCCTCCTATCAAATCTGTTTTAGGCTAAAGTTTTTAATTAGGTGCATAACTAGATTATTTTACTGGCATCCTCATCTCAAATGTCTCACAATGTTTTTTTATCTTCCTTATTTTAGGTTAAATTTTTTGTTTATGTACAGTCAAGGGTCGAGGGACACTGACCCCAAAGATAAACACAAATTACCCTTTCAAATGAGTGTTAAAATGGCCCAAACATTAGTTTTTCACTACAAAATGAACCCCCCAAACTACTTATAATAACATAGTTTTATATACAATATTTTCCCTTTTCTACATAAATGCTACCTTTTAAAGAAACTTTACTCAAAAAAATTTACATGTATTTTAGAAAAAATCATAATTTCTAAAAAAAATCGGGATTTTTCAAAAATGCCAAAATTATCAAAAAAGAAGTTGTTTTCAAAAAAGTCATGATTTTGTAAGAAGTCAAAATTTTTTAAAAAAAAATTGTGATCGATGCTATTTTTTTGACATTGACATATGTATCCAATGCAGACTAGAATGATATTTTATTAAAATCTCATGATAAAAAGTTAGAAATTGGGCAATAAACATTCATGGTTGAATGTGCTCGTTGTTCAAATGAAATGTTTTTACTTTTTATAAGTATGATTTTGAACTAACAGTCCTTCTAATTCAAGAACAAGAAAATGTTTCGTTGAAGGAACTGCAACAAAAATAATAAATAAACTTCATTATGAACTTGTATATATTTCAAATATGATAATAATATTTCAAAAAATATTTTAACCTGTTTCTATACATATATTTTTTGGTTGTAGATTTCCTCCACCTGTATCTGCACATAACAATTAAAATTAGGATATATTTATCAAATATATATTGAAATATGATAATAATATTTCACAAAATAATTTTACCAATTTCTTTACATATATTTTTTGGTTCTAGATTTTCTACAATTGTATCTGTACATAAAAATTTAAATTAGGATATATTTATCAAATTGATTCTAACTAATATTGACAAGTTAAAAAAATTAAATAATACATAATTGATGGTGAACGGTTTGATGTAGCTTCAGTATTAATCACAATCAGTTACAAGTTTTGTTGGGTAACTTCTTATTGGTTGGATGACATCATAATTTTGTGAGGAATATTATCTTCCTCTAATGGATTAACCTCATGGCTTACTCTTTGCTATCAACTAATAATTATTTTTATGGGCTCAACAGTTGTTGTTAATGAACATAAATACTTAGAATGTAAAGTGAAAATTATAAATAATTAAGAGAGAGGTATTGTGTTCCATATGGTAGGTGGCCCAAGTGAACACTACATATAGCTCAAATTCCTTGAAGAATTTATCCCAGGATAGTTCAATAACATCTTATTCTGCTCGTATGACTTCAAGTTGATCTTTGATATCTTCAAAATTTAGTGTCAAGGAGATGACACAACAACTCAACGCGTCTAGATGTTGAACAAATCCAACACTAATTGTTGTGAAACAATAGGAAGGTCATATATTATTATGATCATATGTAATTGAATTGATGTATTCATCTAGCATTTGAGGTCAATGCCAATATCAAGGATGTGCATAATGACTCCAACATTGAAAGTGTGAATCCTCACACTTTGAATGTGTGAGTCCTAACACTTTCAATGTGAGTGGATCCAAATTTTGTCACACTTTAGAAGTGTACGCCTCACACTTTGAAAGTGTGATGCTTGCACTCTAAAAGTGTGAGGCTGGAACTTTGAAAGTATGAGGCTCACACATTGAACATGGTTTTACATGAATTTATTGTTATTTATTATTTTAGTTTTAATCCAATGGTCTCATGCCTTATAATAATTAGTGGCCAACTAATCTTACATAGAGGCTTGCACTTTCAAAGTGCGAGGAAAGTGTGTGAATTACCTTTTCAAATTGTGAGGCTTACACTTTGAACTCACTTTTCCAAGAATTTATTATTAGTTTTTATTTTACTAATCCAATGGGCTTGTGCCTTATAATAGTTAGTGGCCACTAAATTTACATACTCCCAACATGAAAATAAAAAAATTCCAAAATTGGAATCCAATTATAGCGATATTGGTATCCAATAATAGAGAAATTGGGATCCAATAATAACAATATTAGGATCCAATAATAGAAATATCGGAATCCAATATTACTACTAATTAAATACAATAATAGTAATAATGGAATCTAGCATAAAATAAAATGGAATCCAATATATTCATAAACGGATATAGATTTGTTAAAAAAAATTGTAATAATTGAGTTGAGATTCACTTGAATATGTCCAAATTTACTGAAATAAGAATTTTCTTCTCAAGTCATGCAATTCTCCAACATTATTTTAGATTAGGTAATTTTTTTTTGGGGGGGGGACCAAAATTACACATATATATAGATTGATAGCATCTGTGTTAAGTACAACAATTCAAAAACTAGTAAGGGCCCATATAAGACAATACAACTTGACAAACATAAAGGCCTAACAAGGGGTGAGGCACACACATCCTCAATTACATATATTTTTTTATAATATATACTCTTAAAACATAAATAGACCCAAGAAAACAAACAAAAGGACAAAAAACCAAAAGGAACAGCACCCCAGCCCACAAAAGGTCAGTTAATGTTTCATTTCTTATTAATCCTAGTATGAGAGCTAGGTCCTTGATTCAGACCTTCCATATTCTTCCTCGGATGTCAGATGGACCTCATGTAGCTCATCATTCTTAGTACTAAAATTCTTTTCCTCCTCTTCTTTAGAACTGTTACTGAGATACTAGACCTAGTATGTTCCTCTTTTAGATTTTCCTAGCTTTAGAGATTTGACTCATGCATAATGTAGAAATCCTATGCTCCTGCATATGGTGAAGTTCAGCCTTTAATCCATTTTTTCCCTCTTATCTTGGACTGGCTGACTTTATTTTGACATTCCTTCATTTATCCTGGAACTAAATGTTTTGGTAACCTTTAGAAGGGTATCAATTTCAAAACCTCCATATTCATTATACTCAAGCATCCTTGTTAATGTCTCCAAGATTTTCATTCTCCAATGTACTCTTCCTTTTTGAAGATTCCCCTATTCTTCATGATAGAGAGAACCTCCATAGCAACATCTTCACTTATGTTCTAGCCATGATGTCCTTTCTCCTTCAATATTCTCATCAGCCTATTGGTCCAAGGTTTTCTCATCCAAGCTAGTGTGGTTCACGACATTGGGGGCATAATAGGTTTACCATTTTGGAACAAGAGCATAATCATTCCATGGTGCAGAGGAGTTTCAAAAAATCTCCTCATGTGAAGTCCAAAATAGACACCAGTGAGAGTACCTCATACATAGAAAAAATTGGAAAGCTCGTGGCCTGATTTCTGATGGAAATAGTTGAGAATTGAAAGATGATGTGTGTATTTTTTTTTGAAAATGTTCCTTCCAAAGGTTAAATATTTCATAACAATTTTATATACATCTTTCCACCTTTCTGAAGAGGCAAGCTTCTGGTAATGCCATGTCATCAAAGAAATGTAACTCTTTCATTTGGTCCTAAAAAATAGTAGATATATCATGGTTCCTACAATTCTTCTCTTTGAACAATTTAAACCCCTTAGTAGATTTGTAAGTGATATCCAAAATAAATTCTTTGGTAATATGAATTTCCACCCTTTGAACTTAACCCTACCATGGTCCCATGCTTTACCAAAATCCAGGGCCAAGTCAGGGTCATTACCTTGATACACTTGATGAATTTAGTGAACCCACCCTTCTTTAGCAAGCACCACACCATTGCATCACGTTCAATAGATTGAAATGAGGTGGTTAGTCCTTACCCGTTCACTACCCATGTTTATCCTACTCCTCTTTTTCACTTTATTCCACTTGTTCTTAAAATTTTCTTTCCTTTCTAGCTAGCTAGTAAACCCATTCTCTACCATTGAACTGGAGATATCACTATTTCCAATTCTCCCTTATGGATCCTAACTCGATCCTTTATGGTTCATGAAAACAACCTTACCTAATCCTTTCATTATTAATTATGTTATAACTATGGCTCCATGGTATCATTCCTTCATATTCCCCCAGTCCTCCAAATCATTAACTTGGTCCATCAATCCATCTGTGTTGGAATTTATTTCCCTAAACATGTGGCATAGGTCCATGTCATAAAAGACCCCAATCGTGTTTAAAGCCTCCTATATCATATTTTTGATATCCCACCCTACCTTGCATTTACCTTCAATGGTCTTAATAATTAATAAGGAGTCTCCTTCTATAATAATTTTATTGAGTTCAAGTCTTTTATAAATCCTTATGCCTATCACAACCGCTCTCACCTTAGCATAGTTATTGGATTTATTGCATAATGGTCTTACATATTCCATATTAAAATTCCCCATGTGGTCCCTTATCAAGCCACCCCCAACCTTTCCTTCCCTTAGTTTTGCAGACCCGTAGAAATTAAGTTTAAACCAATCCCTTGGGGGGCTTCCATTTTGAATTGGTTTTGTCCTTATTTTATTGAGGTTTCATTCCTGATTTGTCTTGGCTAATATTTAAGGATTGAAGAATCCTTGTATCCTCCTTAGTATAGGAGTCCTCCCACTTGTTCTTATGGATCCCAATGTTATCCCAATACTCCAACATAGTTTTGGTTTAACTATTTCATTAGTTAAACTTCAAAAAAATTGAGGACGTGTAAATATTTTATGTTTGGGTCTTGTTATATCCTAGCTGATCCTTTTTATTCCATAAATTCTTAAAATTGGAGTTTTTAGGGGAAATATAGGAAAAATTAGAAAATTGATGAACAAATGAAACAATTCCTCTATTCTATATGTGTCATGTGTTTACTGCCTTTTCCATTGTTTGTAAAGAAATTTGAGAAATCAGATAATGAGGAATAAGTGGAACAGTTCCATTGTTCCACTTATTCCTAACATCTCTACCACGTATAATTTGGGATAATGAATTAGTTAAGTCACTATATGTTTAAATCCTTAGAATATTTGATGAGTTCCTCTTGTTCCCTGATTACCCACAATCACTAACAGAAGGTAAGAGGAGGGGGTAGAGTCGGTCATGTTGGCAGTTCATGGAACTATGGGAAAAGTGTTACTATTCCATAAATCCTCCACACACCCAAAAATACTACCAAAGCTTCATAAGATAATTCATAATTCATCAACACCTGTGGAATTTTTCCACAGTTCCACTATTCCTCCAAAATCCTAAGTAACCACCAAAAGTAAAGGAGTAGTGTATGATCAATTAACTCATCTTGAGAGGGAACATAGTGAACTGTTCCCCACATTTTAACCAAAACTACTACGAAGGAAGATATGGATAAGTTGTTAATGGAGGTACCTTAAGGAACAATTACCTTGTTCCTATAATTCTTCACCAACCTACCAAGACTGACTGTTTGATATATTTTCACAATAAATCCCAATTTTTTTACAAGAAGAGGAATATGAAGCGTCGTAAACTATGATTTTGGAATGTATAAGTGTATTTGTGCTAAAATTGATTTCATTAACTCATTTTTAGGATATGGAAGGTAAAAAATGACAATAAAGTGAAAGGTCATGTGAAATGAAGGTGAAAGGTCATATTGTAAATCTATAAATTTTAATTCCTTCTCCATTGTAAAGGATTATAAGTTGTTGATTTATATAAAGTGTTAGTATTTATATCACTAATACTACTACAAGTAATAAATCTAATTTCCATCTATTTCATTTGTCTATGTTCCTCCATACTGACTTTTCCAAGTTTTTAAGAACTGTAATCTTGTACAACCAAGACAAAACTTTGTCTTTAGTTTATCATCCTTCTTCATGTTTTCAATTATTTGTTTTTTAATTGAATATAAACCTACCCTGGCTAATACATGTGAATTGTATAGGTCTACTCACAACATTAACCCCCTCAAACTATTCCTCCTACTCCCCTTTACCTATCTACCAATCAAATTCCTCCCTTGTGCACTATACAAATACTTTTCCATAGGTTTAATGGAGTATTCCTATGTGATCCATGGCCTAACAACCACCCCAAAATTTGTTAGTAAGTTACATTCAAAAATTGGAACCTCCCCATACTCAATAAGGAGGGGCTTATCCTCGTGATCGTTGGTGGAAACAAGTTTTTTTGCAGTGCAACAATTTATTTCACCAAGTGTGTGAGGATTATAGCTCAATGAATGCATTATTGGAGTTTGTAATATTTGAGAAATACAATAGGACGATGTAATATGAATATAAATCAGAATAACTCAACACATGAATTTTATCAATAATTTGATAAGTTGTATCCACTCAGTGACCTTGAAAAGATAACAAAGGAGATGTACATATAAACAAGTAAATTTATAACTCCTCCTAGAATAGTGTAAAACACTCCATGAATAAGAATGGGATATCTAATCAAATAATCAACCAACCTAATTTAAATCTAATGTAACACTAATGCCACTCAATCATGACATATGAAACCCAATAAAAAATACACATGAGAGTAAGGATGATCCATATGTGTAGGAAACATTCCAAGTATATAAAAAACATGAAAAATAATATCCTGCAACAACGCCCCCATTAAGCATAGCTTATGTGGGTAGAAAAGGTGGGTCCTAATAATAAGGCATGAAGAGGGAACTGAGTACAAAACAAATATCGTAAATTAGATAAAAGGAGAAAATCCATAGGAAAACACTCCCCCAAAAGAGAGAAAATAGAAGTGTAAATAATATATCCATCTTAGAAGAGATAAAAATGAGAGGATAGGTATATAATTCCCCCGAGAAGAGTGTCGATGATGTGGTATTCTACTTGAATATTTAAGTAGTTTAATCTGTATTAAAAAAATTCTTCCCTTAGGAATAACATAACAGGTTTATTAAAATTCTACCCATTCCATGAAGGAAGCTAAAGGAAATAGCAAAAATAACTTTGTATCTGGTCCATAACTAAAATGTGGAATATGTATGGAAACATTTACACAAGAACTAATTTTTCTATCCTTAGTAAAAAAGAAGTTGAAATTATAGAACATGAAATAAATATCATAAGGAATTGGAATTTAAGTTATGACCTTTAACCTAATAAATTCAACCCTTGTGTCGGAGTTAAGTGCACTCCTCCTAAGGTAGGCATCTTCAAATCCAACTTTGATGGAGCTGCAAAATGGAATCCTAGGAAAGCAGGAGGAGGAGGTATTTTTTCATGATGCTGAAGGTAGGTTTCTTCTTCCCTATTTTTATAATCTGGGTCTCCAATAAAACAATGTTGCTGAGGTTGTTGCTTCATTCTAGGGGGTGAACTTAGTAGAAGAGAAAGGCTTCAAGCATATTTTTGTGGAAGGGAAATCTTTGTATATTATTTCTTGTGTAAAGGGAAGTTCAAGGAGATGATACGGTTCCCAGGAGAATAAAATTGGTGGAATTTGAAGGAAAGAAATTCATGCATCATCCATGTGCAATTTCCACGCCATGTTTGGAAGGGAGAAGGAGGTTTGTCTTTTTCCACGCACAACCTGAAGAGGTAAGGCTAGCTTCCATACATCCCACGCAGCCTGCAAAAACAAACAAAACAACAATTAAAATACAAATCCACGCATCAGTCAAGACTAGGTCCCACGCCATGCTTGGAAGGGAAGAATGAAATTTGTTTTTATTTGTGCACATCCTAAAAAGAGGAGTATCCACGCAACCAAGAGGAGAAAGACATAACAGAAATAGAGAAAAATCCACGCAGCAGTTTATGGAAGACAAGCTTTCCATGCATAGTTTGGAGTGATGAATAAGATTAAAAATACAACCAAAAATTAGAAATCCACGCATGCACAATGGATTGAAGTTTAGTGCAGATTTGTTTTCTTTTAAAAGGAAATACTCATGGAGCTACGCATGCTGAGGAGACGATAGCTTTCTCACGTCAAGGTGGATGGAGATATTTACGCATAGAGTGAATTCAACGTGTCATTAGAAGTGTTAAAATGATCTAAAATTGTATTATTTTTCAATGGTGATTTTAGCTTCGCCTCAATATTGTTGTATGGTAATTTTGAATTCGGAATTCACTAAATCTCTTTTTATTAAAAAAATATAATAATAGAAAGAGTCGTATTTAAATAAAAAGAGTTATTATTTTTGTCGTGGTTTGTATCTGTTGAAGTAATCAAATTTGGAGCTCGATATCTCAGAGTCAGATGATCGTCGGAAAGAAAAGTTTGGTTCGTTGAATTATTCCCTTCTTCGTATACTCTTTTAAAAAAATTCAATTGTACAGCACTTTGTTTGATATTTTCACGAACTCAAGAAAAATGCAATTTAATCAATTTTTCTGCGTGGGCAGTTTCAGCTTGGCGGAAGGCCTACTTTGAGAATCCATATCTCGATCCATGATGATCCTCAAGAGAAACAGTTTATTCCTTGAATTCTTCTCAAATTCATGTACTTATTTGTAAAAATTTAAATATACAACACTTTGTTTGATATTTTTCACGGAGTTAAATAAAATGCAGTTCGCATGATTTCGTTGTGCGCACAGTTTTCAGCCTATCAAGGTGACTCACTTCGAGAGTTGATATTTTGAACTCAGATGATCTTCAAGAGAAAATAATTATTTCATTAAATTTTTCCCATCTTCATATGTTTCCTTTCCAAGTTGTAGATTCCCAGGATGACGTTTTGTGTTTTTCCCAGGCTAAAACCAAACGGAATTTTCGCAGTTTTACACTTGCATTTTCCTAGCAGTTTCATAAGACTCAACTTTAACCTTTAATATTTGACTAAATAATTTGATTGGGGAAAATCCTTATGACACGCAAACTTATGGTGCCTTAGTATACCTCCTCATGCAGTGAGAAATTCTCAGGACAAAATTTGTTATTTTTCCTAGGGCAGTTTTATAGGTGATTTGTGCAGTTTTGTAAGATGGAAGTAATAGCCTGAAATCACGCTTCTGTCACAATCATGTAATCTCCAAAAAAAATGATGTTTTGGTATAGGTTCCAAGATATTCTACTCACCTCTACACTCCATTTAAAGTATGAGAACATCGTCGATACCAATTTGGGACACATCAATATAGGTCAATTCTGCGATCGCATATCAACCGAAGGTGAGTCACAATTTTCTTGACACTTTTTCTAAATTGTTCATCACTTGCATGGATGCACCACGAAACCTGCATAGTGTGGTGATTCAAATCCAACAGCTCCGAAGCTGAAGAAACCTCTGACTTCCTCATTATGCGGTATAAGTCGTAACTATAGGTATAGGTCTCTTCAGAGTCAAAAGCCATTGTTATCGGTAGAGAACGATAATGGGAGAATCTTGTCTACAACAATTGTTTTCACTTGATCATTTTACGGATCATCAATCAAGGCCACATCATTCAAGTGTGTCCCTGTCAACTCTCAGTTAGCAGCAGGCGCAATATTTCACCGGTTAGTCTTAAAGTTGGAGCATTCTCGAATTAGATGATCGTGAGTGGATCAGAATGGCAACACTTCAGGATGGTGACAAAGAAAAAATACATAACTCCAGGAAGTGAATTATAATTTTGGCTCTTGGAAGATCTTCTTGATGGTGAAAGATCAAGAGATGGATTCTTACAAGCCAAGGTGGCGTAACAACTTTGATCTTGTGAAAAATGAAGAATTCACCATGGAAAGGTATTCAGAGCATGTGGAGAATTATATGTAATTTTGAATGTGAATATGAATGAAGACAAAATTTCTCACACCAAGATGTTGCTCAAATGGTGAGTGGATGAATTGCTCAAGTTTCAAGCTCATCTCTCTTGTCATCTGGAGGATTGTGTAGCATGGTCAATGATTTCATTCTCATACGATCGGGATAGGCGGACTCTTAGCCCAATGGATAAGTCACTAACCATAGGTGTTTTGATCTAGGCGGCGCATTGTTGACTAGGATGTCTATGTGTGCATGTAAGTCATTTAAGTGGGGGTCCATGTGTGTCCATTTCTTTATGAATTTTTAACTTAAGTGGTTTTCTATTTTTAGTCACTTTTCAAAAGTTGGTTGAAAAATTCAAATTCACTTAAGTGCCCTATTTAATGTTCATGTAAACCCTAAATACTTTGTAACCAACTTTTGGGTTATAAAAGAAAGTCAAGGGCTCATTTTTAAAGGTGAATTTGAGAGAGGAGAAGAAAATAATTTTGTGTGTAAGCTTGTTTCAGAAAGAAACTTTGTGTTCTTTGTGAAGACAGTTTAGAGTTAATGAAATACGAACTTTGTGTCTCATTCATTGTCTCTTGTAACATTTGATGTTCTTATGTTCATTAGATGTTAGATGTTATATCTTGCATGAAAATATTGTCTTAGATCTTATTGTCAATGCTACTAATATGTTGTTCTAGTTCACAATGATCAAGCTCTGATTATCTACTTTCTCAAGTGTGTTCCCTTTTACTCATTCTTGTTTAGCTAACTCAAACTACATTTTATTTGTGTTATTTATTCATATTTATTCTTCTTACAATATTTAAGCTTTGTGTTTACCTAACTCTTGCATGTTCTTTCAATTCATTCCATTCCATTCCTTTCCTTCATTCCATTCCATCTCCCTCATTCACTTTTCTTTCCATTGATGTTCCAAAACACCCACCACATACCATTTTGAATGTATAGATGTAAATACAATTTTGGTTTTCAATAAAGGCAGCCTCACCTTCATTGAGGAGGGACTTCGTTCCCACATTGTTGCATGTCATTTGCATGTGTGCAAATCCATGTGCTAACAGATAGTTAGAAGGGTTTCTTAGGTGCCCTAATCTTAGATATGGGCACCCCGATTTGTGAAAAAGCTTTGTAACCTTCCTCTAAGGTGTTGCTTGTTGGTTTCTTGCCTTCACTTCTTATCACACTAGCTTCGTTGTACTCAGATGTATGTCGTTGGTAATCAGGCATTAAGAAGAGACCTGCAAAACCCTAAGACAAGCATCAAAGCCCTAAAACAAGAAATATGCATATGAAGGGGTTGAACTATCCTCAGCTTCCACAATGGTGGAATTACTAACTAAGCTTTGCACTACATCACAAACCCTGATGTAGTTATAGGTGTGCTGGTGTGTGTGCAGAGTAAATCGTGCTTTAGGCGCTCTTGTTCCAGTCACACTTTGTGAAATAATGAGCAATATCTAGATGTAGAATGTAAATAGATGGTGGATGGAATAGAATAAACTCCCTTCCTATGAAGTGTGATGTAGATGAACCAACCTTTGTCCCTTGTGATAGAGCTAGATGGATGCAAATGGAGCCTCTAGATGCCTTGGATGGATGCAACCTTAGGTGGAGATACTAATGCTTAGTGCTTGGTCCCTCATTATGGTCTCGTAACTTTATATTTATATGGTTCTCTTATTCTAATTTCATAATTAACGCCAAAAAGATCGACCACTAAAAATATAGAAAGCTCAAACAACTAGAAAGTGCCAAAAATGTGAGAGTAAAGTGCAAAGAGGACCAAGGTGCCTAGATTGGGACCAGGGAACCTATGTGGCACCCCAGTATAAGCCTGGGTACCCCATGAAAGGCTAAAATGTAGTAGAATGACAAAACAAAGACTCGGGAAAATATGGTTGAAGAATGGGAAGTGACGACATAAAGCAAAGTAAAAATGGCCAAAGGACACAAGTTAATTAGTACTTTCTTCACTCAAAAACCATATGAATGGTAGTATCAGACCAAGACTAAATAATACCCAAAGTGCATGATTTAGTGACTACATTTTCCCCAAATTTATGTTGATGAGTAGATTGCTCGGTAACATAAAGTAGATAGAGATGCATACCTGATATCCATGTAGAGTGACATAGAAAGCGTGCAAAGGGACTAGACAAAGCATGGAATGAAAAACAATATGGAGCAAGGAGACTAAAGATGCAAAAGTGTAAAAAAGTGATGAGAGTGAACCTAGGGTGGAAGTTACACGTGTAGTAGGTGACAATGTGTGTGATATACCTGCATAGTTAGTACGAGTGTGTGGAACCGTCAAAATGTTGTTTTTAACGTATTTATTGTTGTTGTTGATTGCATTGCTTCCCATACAGATGGACCTACAAAAGAGATAAGATGATCAAGTAGTCAAATATGCATGTATATGTGTAAAATATCATGTGTAAAGACGCATGTATATGTATGTAAAATTACGTGTAAATGTAAAGTACAAAAATGAAAAAGGAACATGTGCACCTGATCTGTGGTGAGAGAAAGGGTGTAAAAAGGATATCCTACAACTGTCTGTGAAGTGTAAATTTTTGGGGCAATCTCACGCCACTATGGCTGAAGAATAAGGAGGAAAGTCTGATGTTCCTCCAACTTATAACTGCTTCCCTAAGAATGTGAAGAAATCTTTATACTATCTGGTTTTTTGGGCAATCTGACACCACTTGCCAAACAAGTGTATGGAGGAAATTTTGATGTTCCTCCAACCTATAACTACTCTCTAGATTACTAAGGACAACCATGTCCTATAAAAAAAAATTGTGTATCAGAGTTCCATAAACTGGATCTGAACCCACTCGTTGTATAATCCATTGTGTCATGGGAAAAAACTCAATTGAACTGAATTATACTGTAGTAGCTATTTTGTGTAGTTTGTAAAACTCCGAATGATGCCCCTCCTCTTTGGGGGCGCATGTGACATGTGCATGATAGGAGGATGCAGCCCCATAAGAGGACTAACCGCATGAACACTATAAATATGTGCCCTGCAGAGGGAAGAGGGGATACGTTCTTGGTAGAAAATAAGGCAACGCATGCAAACAAGTGGCTAGCCAAATACAATTGTTAGTACGAACAAGCATACATGTAGAAGACAAGTTGTAAGCTACACAAAACAATGTGTAAGCTACCAAGACGCATATAGTGTAAACAAGCAAGAATCCAACCAGTAGACTATGAAAAATAAGGCTGTAAACACGGGTAACACCACTCACGATATCATAAGACACTCAAGGTCGTAGTGGCTGCATACAAACAAACAAGTGTGCACTCCAAACAAATGGCAAGGCCCGTATACAATAACAAACAAAGATAAGAAAGTATAAACAACAGATAGCCATGGTAGTAATAAACCTACCAACAAATGTTGCACATGAAGCACCCGTTAACATGTTAGAGAGATAAAGTGTACGTCAAAAGTATGTATATCTAATAAAGTAAAGTGTTAAATACAAAATGAAACAATAACACCTATGAGATGTATGAAAGTGGATGCCCCCAACGTAGCCATTATGTAGACTGGGTAGATAGGTCAAGCATCCATATTGTGTGTAAGAGACATGTATATCTGTGATCACAACTTAGAAAAGGACGTGAAAACATGCATGCATGTGTATGGTAAAGATAAATGGCATACAAGAGATCTATCTAGCAAGTGTAATAGGACAACCATGTATAAGTGGATGCAAACAAGAGTAAAAGTAAACCAAGATATGCTGCAGTACTGTTGTATATGGATGGAATGGACTGCGAGATGGATGATACGACCCGTGTGCCCCCTGGAGTGAATGTAGTTGTATGCAGTGAGGTTCATTTGGTTTTCCCCCTCAGCAGTCAAGAATGAACCATAAACGAGAGTACATCATCAGGAAATGGTCTAAATGTGTGTTGTATTTAATGTGTTATGATAAGTGTGTATGTGTGTTTATAACATGCGACCTAGATATGAAGTATGCATGAACGTTGTAGCCAAAGCGTATATGACATGAGACATATGACCAAAAAAATGATGATTTAGCCTAAATCATATATCACGACTGAGATGAATCGAAAGAGGCGGTGATTTAGCCTATAAGCACGTACCGCTATAAAATGATGGATATAGGTGACCATTTAGCCTATAGCGTATGTCACTAATCTAGGAACACTCACATGATATAATGTTGAATGATGAATGTGCAAATGTGATGAGGTCCATTTAATGATGTATACCCTTAACATTCTAGTATAGGACTGTGAGACTAGAGTGCGTCATATGGTAGTGAATGCAGCACGTATAAGATGATGTAGCATGTGTGATGATGATAGATAACCATATGATTTTTAAGATGTGTAATGCATGATGAATAGTATGCAATCCAATGTGTGTAGATAGACTAGTAGTTTAAAGATGTGTGTTATGTAGAATGTAGGATGAGTAGTATATGATGATAGACTCGTAAAAAATAGGAGTGTGACACATATGTGATGAATACTAGTATGATGTGTAGATTATGTATGATGTATGGATGCACAATGCAAAATGTGTATGTATATTAAAAGTGAAATGTGTGCAGTATCCAAGATGAGAAGCTAATCCAAAAATGGATTAGGAAAATCCCAATTCTATGTAATCTCTATATATTATACTTTCTCTATAGGTTCTCGGCTCATCTTATCTTCACAAGATGGTCTAGTCAGGTTGGGGGTGATCCAGACACCTCCAAATGACACTTTGGGCTATATATGATTTTTTTAAGGATGAATATGTCATCAAAATCAAAATTTGATTGCATATTTGTATTCTTCTCAAAAAATTGTGCAAGTTCAAAAAAATAGCACCTGATTTCGAGTTCGTATGCAAAATTTATGACCTCTCAAAGGTAGTGGACTTTGTATGGTGATAGAACTGCCCCTCAGTGCAGTGGTGGTTACACAACCACCGTTTTATGTAAAAATCAGTTGGTTACACAACCACATGGTCTACAAAAATTGGTGGTTATGCGACCAGTCTGCATAGAGTGGTGGTTTGTAATTAATGGTCCAAAAATGTGGGAACTCAAAAGTTGCAAATGTTTGGGCTTTCAAGTGGTTCATTTCACCATTCCATGCATCCCTAGGTTGGAAAACTATAAATACAAGTATTGTGAAGTGTTTAGGCAAGTGATTTTGGGTGAAAGAAAATTCTTGAGCAAGTTGAGGAGTTGAGTTCTTTTCTTGTTGTTCATGTTGAAGAGTTCTTGTGTTGAGGGATTGTGAGCAAGTAGATGCAATTAGGAGGAGTTGTTTATCTTCCTTGAAGGCCAATTGGCAATGAATTGTATCAATTGAGATTACATAGTGGAAGGGGAGCTAATTTGCTCACCCACTGGAGTTTTTCCCACACCGGGTTTCTCTAGGATAAATCTTGTCTCATGCTTGTCTATTTCCTTTCCATTTGCAGCTTATTTGTGATTAATAATTACACAATAACTGGTTAATTAAGAACTCTTTATGTTTCATTCATATTCACAAGCATAGTGGTCTGTGAATTTCTTAAGTTGGGTAGTTTACGGATCAGATTGGTATCAGAGTTGGTTAGATTTTAGTATTTGTGTGGTTAACTTGTGTTGAGATTGCAGTTAGATACCCCTTACCCAAAAGGGAAAAGAAAGCAGTGAAGGTAGCCTGATTCCCTTTGAAGCAGATATTTCTACAAGAAAGTAGAAGTAAGGAATTCATGAGATGTCTCAAAGAGATTATTTAGATGATAACGGTGAAGAACATTTCTACAAACTAGAGGAGAATTTGGAATTTTTTTCCAAAGATGTGGGTAAATTTCAGTGTCCTTGGGGAAATTGGAGTCCATCATGGGACACTACTCATGGAGAAACTTGGTGTTTTGAAGGAGACCCTGGAAACCATGAAGAAGAGGTTCGTGAAGAAGAACCATCCCATGCCATTCCCTTACCTCCTCCATTCAAAGTAGAGGCCAAGATCAAGATTGAGCCTTATGATGGAGACGTGAACACTGAGAAGCTAGACCATTGGCTAGCTCAACTAGAGGTATATTTCAGTTTGCATCGAATTAATGAAAGTCAGAAGATTTCCTTTGCTTGGTTAAAATTAACCAAACATGCTTTAACTTGGTTTGAAAGTTATGTTCATTCTTTGATTATTAAGAAGCATCCTCTTATTACTAAGTGGGATGAATTTAAAAAGACAATCAAAAATTCAATTATATCCTATTTTCTATGAGGAAGAGAGGTCCATGTATTGGCAGTATCTCCAGGTAGAAGCAAGGCCAGACTGTGTAGGAGTACACTAGTGAGTTTCAGAAAGAAATCTATCCAGATGGGAAAGGATATAGTGGACTGGGACTTGTTGATGAAATATGTTGGTGGACTCCATAGCCACTTAAGGAGACCTGTCCTTTTGGCCAAGCCAATGGATGTAGATGAGGCTTGTACGCAAGCTCACTATTTAGAGATGGACAATAAGAAGAGTTCATCTACCTCTCAGTATGCTTCAGAAAAAGAAGATGACACCAAGCAGAAGGGAAAGGAAAAAGGGAAAGGTAAGAAGAATGTTACTTCTATTTCTAAAAAGGATACTAAAATTCATTGTGGGCATTGTGATGTTGACACTCATTTTGAGGAAAAATGTTGGAAGCTCCACCTAGAATTACATCCCTTCAAAAATAAGAAAAATAAGAAGAAGGCTATGGCTGCCCTCCAAGGAGAGGAAGTGTTTTGTAGTGAAGAGGTGGATGAGACTATGTGTTGTGCCTCTTTGCATGTAGAGGTATGTTTGGGTAATAGTAGTAATGCTCAAGAAAATGAACTTACTAAGCTCTTTCATATAAATATTCAGTTGAAGTAGACCAAAGTGGATGCTCTTTTGACTCTTGTTTACAAGCTAATTTGATTAGTAGAGAGCTAGTTGAGAGACTAATGTTGGAAATTTACAATCATCCAAGTCCTTACTCATTTGGGTTGGGTAAAGAAAGGCATAGACTGTCAAGGTTACTAAATAGTGTAAGATTACTTTTGGTATTGATAAAAAATTTATTGATGAAGTCACTGTGGATGTTGTTCCCCTTGACATGTGTGGCGTGGTGTTTGGTAGTCTGTATATATATATCAAGGATGCCATCTTCATAAGAAGAGCTAACTAGTACCATTTGGTGAAGGATGGTAAGACCTACGTCATTTCAGCCTTCACCGGAGACTCGAAGTTTTTGTTGGTAAGTTTCACTGAAGTCCAAAAACTTAATGCTAGTGGAAGATTTTCTTTACTTATTCTAAGGTATAGAAAAGTTGAGGAAGTTGTTCATAGAAACCACTCATAACATGATTACTAACAAAGAGCAGAAGCAGATGGGAGAGCTTATTCAACAATTCAAGGAAGAGCCTATGGGGTTGCCCCCAAATAGGCTAATTGAGCATGTTATACAATTTTACCTGATGGTCTGCTTCCAAACTTGGGATTCCATAGGCAGTCCATGTAGGATGCCTATGAAAAGAAACAATAATTACAATCTTTGTTTGAGAAAGCACACACTTCAAGGGTGGTTGGTCACTCTAGTGTGACAAAGATTGTTGAGTACTTACACAGGTATGATTTTTTTCCAAACATGCAGATATCAGTTCCTATCCTTTTAAGGAGATTTGAAACATGTTTTGGTTTTTCACCTAGGAGTACAGTTGATGTTGTTTTCATGTAATTACCATACAGAGATAATGAGAAAAGTGGGACTAGGAGTCCACAAAAATGATATGTTCATGGGAATAATTCTTACAGATACACCTCCAGGATACAATGGAGTGGTATTCCTAGAGAGGATGTGGGGAAGAAATTTCCTCACCTCATCAGTCCTTACATCTTTTAGGGACTTAAAAGCCTCAAATTGGGGAGGTATGATCCAAAAATGGATCAGGAAAATCCCAATTCTATGTAATCTCTATATATTATACTTTCTCTATAGGTTCTCGGCTCATATTATCTTCACTAGATGGTCTAGTCAGGTTGGGGGTGATTCGGACAACTCCGAATGACACTTTGGGCCATATATGTTTTGTTTTAGGATGAAGATGTCATCAAAATCCAAATTTGATTGCATATTTTTGTTCCTCACAAAAAATCATGCAAGTTCAAAAAAAATGGCACCCAATTTCATGAGTTTGTATGCAAAATTTATGACCTTCAGAAGGTAGTGGACTTTGTATGGTGACAGAAACTACCCCTTCAGTGTAGAGTGGCAGTTACACAACTACTAGTATATAAAAAGTGGGTGGTTAACGCAACTGCTAGGTCTGTAAAAAGTGATGGTTACGTGACCATTGGTCTGCATTAGAGTGGTGGTTTTATAACTAACGGTCCAGAAATGCAGGAACTCAACAGTTGCAAATGTTTGGGCTTCCAAGCAGTTCGTTTCAGCTTTCCACACACCCTGGGCTTGAAAATCTATAAATACAATAATTTTGAAGGTTTCAGGCAAGTGAGTTTGGGTGAAAGTAAAGTTATTGAGCAAGTTGAGGAGTTGAATTCTTTTCTTGTTGTTCATGTTGAAGAGTTCGTGTTGAGGGATTGTGAGCAAGTAGATGCAATTAGGAGGAGTTGTTTATCTTCCTTGAAGGCCAATTGGCAGTGAATTGTATCAATTGAGATTACATAGTGGAAGGGGAGCTAATTTTCTTACCCACTGGAGTTTTTCCCACACGTAGACTAAACATAGATTGTATGATGTAAGATCTAAGATGTATATAATGCGAGATGTGTGAAGAAACGCAGTGTGTAATGCCTATTGTGCAGTGTGTGGGGTTCATGTGTAGTAAGCCCTCAATAGTCAAGTGTGAACTGGAGCACAAGAGTGTGTCATTGGGAAACGATTGACGCTAAAATAGGTGGTGAGTATTTCTAAGCTAGGAGATTGATGTATGATAATGCAAATATGATAGATGCGCTAATGCTAATATGGTGGGGACAGTTGTTAGATGTTATGCCCCCTAAGTATTTAAGCAATGCAAACCTAGTCAAAAGACACTAAGTGGATCAACGTAAGGAGTATTTTCCTTGACAAAAGTGATAGGACTCGGAGGTGGTGATGTCGTAGACAACTTGAGTGGAGGGGTAGTGGATGTAACAAAATGAATAGGAAATAGAAGTGGGGTGGGATGGCTAGAAATCTTTGATGGTGGAATATTTGGCGATACTTGGGATGGATCTCCAGAGAAGGTCGGTTCCTCTACCTACCTCTAACGCTACTGCTACTCCTAATGCTGAAAGAAAATCCTAGACTAAACATGCCAAGGGACCAGGGATAGAAGGATGTGCAGAAAGGGGAAATCCTAAGCTAAGGAAGGTGATAGCGCCAGAAGGAAAGGGTCGATCTCTCTCTCCATGAGCGGTGAAGGAAACAGAGAGGGCATGGGAGAAGAGGGCAAACAGTGCATGCCACAGATCAACACATGGGCTCTACCTTCCAACATGCAAACACATGAACATGGGGAATGCAAGCACAGGAGTATGCACAACATGCCAGAAAATGCAAACAGAGAGGTGAGATGCAATGAAAATGAGAGAGGGAAGACAAGAGTTCCACAAAACATGATTTTATTGCTTAAGGGATGCACAGTCATTTACATTCATGACAGGAGGTGAGAATACATTGCAGAGACCATGCCAAGGTCTGAGACCCATGGGAAGTTGGCCACCATTTTGGCATGGTGCCATTACAACAAGGAGGGATGATTTTACAAAGCAGAACTCTGCTATTTATAGAAGAAGAAGGAGAGAAGAGAAGGAGAAAGGGAGGGAAACTCAATTCAAATCTTCAACCACCAACCACCAGTGATAAATGCCTCCTACAAATCCACCCCAAATCTTTCGTGTCTACATTCAATTACTTGTTTGGAACCTCGAAGGAGGAGGAATGGCGGATCAGATCAAATCTGATCTGGTTGTTGGGGGAAATAGATCCTGTATTAATGGCACAAAGATGTTTCTTCATTTTTTCCCCACCTAACCTCTCCAAAATTAAAGTTTCAGATCTCCATGGCATAGACGAGGCCGAGATCTTTCCAACAGTGCTAGATTTGTCAGATTTTGAGCACTGAGTCAAAAGATATGCTCATTTGAAATTTGAATCGGGTCCATACAAAATGGCAAGAACCGACAACCAAAACGGGCCCCCTTTTGAAACCAGACACATGGAGGGTTGGCGCATGTCTGAGGGCAGCCTTTGTATTTCACTTTTGAAGTTGTGCCGGACTGACACGTGGTTTCTTCCACGGCTCACTCAGTTTCTTCATGTTTTGGCTAAGTCTTTTTCTTGGTAGGGTCATATATCTAACTAGGACACGCGGCAGCCTAACACTTGTTTGGAAACCCTCCCCCAATTTTTCTCTTGAATTAGCATCATGCTGACACTTGGTTTTGGGCCCCCTCCTTTTATGACTGGCCTGTCTCAATGCTTTGACTATTCAACCCATGACCCTATCCTTTTATGAAACTGGACACGAAGATGGTGGCTCAGGAGGCTCATGGATTTTTCTCATTTAGAAACCACGTAGAAAGAAGGTGAATCAGGAATGTGGGTGCAAGGGAGAAGTGGAAGAAAGAGGTGAAGAGGGGCACACGCTATGCAGTGGAGATGAGGAGACATTGAAAAGGGAAACAAGAGGAGCACACTGAGAGGAAGGCATACTTAGAAGGCAAGTATGAAAACAAGATGTGCATTCAACTAAAGGAAGGCCCACAACTTGGAAGAAAGAAAAGAGGATGCACAAAAGAACTGAGTCTGGGTAAGCACAAGAGGAATGCCAGGGACTTAGCTGATTAGAAGGTAAGTCTGCAGAGGTGCACACGCAAGGAGTGCATGATGGGATAGGAGAGAAAGTGGGTGCACAGGAGGAAGGCACGCAAGGGAAAATGGAAGGAGATAGAAGAATGCAAAGGGGAGTAGGAAGGCATGCAAGGGCATGCAGAGGAACTACAACTATGCCAAGGTGTTAAAAGAATAATCTTGAGTGCGCATGACCTGAAATGTGAAACACCAGAGTCAGGATGAAAATATAAGTTATCCAGATAACTAGGAGAGTTATTTGGATAACAGTTTTGGTGACTTTCTGGGGGCCATCTGCCTGCTAGATGAAGAGACCAGTAGCCTTAGAAGTCCATTGGGCATGGAGTCAGGTGCTAATCTTGAAGATCTCATCTACAACTTGAAGAACACCCTGGAGTCACTTGAAGCTCTATCTGAACTCTGAACTGAATTGTTGCTCTCATATGAAGATATTCTGAATTGGATTGATGAGAGTGGAAGCTATGCACTGACCATTGGAACTGCCTCTACCAAAATTGAACTGTCATCCCAAGAAGCAACAAAAGGGGCATGTGGGCACAACAGGAAAGGAAAGGCACCAGAGGGAGCACACCAAAATAGAAGCACAACACTATGTAGAAAACTTTAAAATCATACATGTCCCAAATGGAACATGCAGAGTGTGTGCAAGCACTTGTGTTACTGAAAGAAAACCTAAACTAACCTAAACTAACCAGAGGCAAGGGGCGCTCAAGTAAAACCTACAACAGGCAGGGAGAAGTAGCTTCCCTTCCTTACAAATTGTGACCATGTAATTGATTTGGTGCTGAACATGGTCAGAAATAAGAGTGAAAAACTTCCTTACAGATGGTGTTTCACCCTCCTCAAAGTATCAACAAACATAATATACACCTCCTGGAGTTGTTCTGTACTTGGATCTGGGAGGCATTGTTGCTGACCTTTGGCATGCTGAAGCTCTACCTCATGCTCTGAAATGAGCATAACTGGTGAAAACTCTTTTTTTGGCTCTAGGATAGCCATATATCTTATTGGGCATGGTCTGATCCTTTTGGTTTTCCCATTGTTCTGAAATTCAATCCCAAAGATGGAGTATTTTCTTGGACTTTCTTGGATGGATGGTGTGAGAGGGATGATGACATCCTCTTTCCCTTTTCCTTCCTTCTCTTGTGAAGAACATGGAAGACTATGATTCTCTGACCTTAGTTCCAGAGGGCTGTCATGAAGTGTAGGTTGTTGTCCTTGAACGCTCTCCTTCATGGTAGCAGGCTCATGTGCTTGGAAGGTGGATGATGGAGGAGAAAATGATGTGATCTCCATGGGCTCCTCTCCATCAAAGAAATCTTCCAAGTCAGACAGATAGTCTGCCTCCTTGTTGTCCTGCTGCATGTGTTCTACCTCCTCCATGGTGTCCTCTAGATCTGCAATTTGATCACCATGGTCCCCCTCATCTTCAAACATGAAACTTGAAAGCTCAAACTCTTCTTCAACATCAAAGCTCGAAGGGGATGAGGAGGGAGAAAGAACTGAAGGTTCTCTATGTGGCTCCACACTTAGCTCTGCAACTTGGAGCCTCTGAAAACTGTATGGTCCTCCTCCAGAACTGTGCCCTCTGGAGCTAACTGATTCTCCTTTGGAACAGGCACCCATATGATTTCCTCTTCCCAGTCAGAGTCACATGACTCACGCCATTCTTCAACTATCCTGTAGTCATCGAACATGATGACATTGGTTGGGAGAGGCACATTGGCTGGGGGCTGTTCATTTATGGTACAACTAGATAGAGGGGACTCGGAAGAAAATGGGAGGATGGATGCAGAAGGGATGGAAGGTGCATGCAAGAGGAGTAGAGGCACACGCAGGAAGGGGAATGGAAGAGAAATGAAGGTGAGATGAAAGTGAGGGAGAAGGGATGGAATTCTCAATGGGGGCAGCACACAAGAAGCTAGGAATACGTGTAGTGGGCTGAGATGATGTAAGTTGGTGCAGGAGGAGTGGGAGGGTTGTAAGATGGTAGTGCAGGGTTGCCCCATTGACAGGGTTTCCATGCACTAGATTTTTGAGCCTCCATTTCTTCCACCCAGTCTGTAATCTGGGGCAGCATCTTAATGATGAAGTACAACTTCTGTTGGGTGCTAAACCAGCCTGGTACAGGGCCGACCCATGGACAAGGGACCTTGTAGCCAACTTTAGCTACCTTTATAGAGCACTTGACTCTGAGCTGCATCATGTCCATCTCTGTCTCTTGCACCTGCCTCTCAAAATCAGCTTCAGCCAAAGAGTTTCCACCATCATCTGCATAAACCTGTTCTTCATAAACATTTTGGTTAGAAAAAGGTGGGTTGTATGCATTTTCGGGATAATGGGGCTTATAAAACTGATTTGGAGGAGGATTTTGAAACTGTGGGGATGGAGGGAAATAGTTCTACTACTGCAAATGAGAATTCCATGGTGGGAAAGAAGTCATGATTGCACAACTTCAAAAGAGGAATGTGGAATGGTGAAAAAGGAGAAATGAATGGAGGAATGAGGGGAGACTGGTCTGCACATGAGATAATGGGTGCGTTGAATCAGTGGAGTCACCAGATGTGTTGAAAAATGCCTCCAAAGGCTGGATCTCAGCAATAACACATCAAACTTGCTGAGATGAAGATGTAAAGCTCTTCACTCTGGTCCCACCAAGCATGCCAGAAACTATTGGTTGCTCAAACATGCACCCGCATCTCAGATCTCGAAAGGGCCGAGGTGTCTGAGACCACAATGGAACCATCCCCAAGTTGTGGGACCTTGCACACTTGGGACGGATCTCTAGAGAAGGTTGGTTCCTCTACCTACCTCTAACGCTACTGCTACTCCTAATGCTGAAAGAAAATCCTAGACTAAACATGCCAAGGGACCAGGGATAGAAGGATGTGTAGAAAGGGGAAATCCTAAGCTAAGGAAGGTGATAACACCAGAAGGAAAGGGTCGATCTCTCTCCATGAGTGGTGAAGGAAATAGAGAGGGCATGGGAGAAGAGGGTGGATGACATGTGCCACAGATCAACACACGGGCTCTACCTTCCAGCGCATGCAACACATGAATGTGGGGAATGCAAGCACAGGAGTACACACAACATGCCAAAAATGCAAACAGAGAGGTGAGATGCAATGAAAATGAGAGAGGGAAGACAAGAGTTCCACAAAACATGATTTTATTGCTTAAGGGATGCACAGTCATTTACATTCATGGTAGGAGGTGAGAATACATTGCAGAGACCATGCCAAGGTCTGAGACCCATGGGAAGTCAGCCACCATTTTGGCATGGTGCCGTTACAACAAGGAGGGATGATTTTACAAAGTAGAACTCTGCTATTTATAGAAGAAGGAGAGAAGAGAAGGAGAAAGGGAGGGAAACTCGGATTCAAATCTTCAACCACCAACAACCAGCAATAAATGCCTACAAATCTGCCCCAAATCTATCATGTCTACATCAATTACTTGTTCGACACCTCGAAGGAGGAGGAACGGCGGATCAGATCAAATCCAATCTGGTTGTTGGGGGAAAATAGATCCTGTATTAATGGCATGAAGATGTTTCTTCATTTTTTCCCCACCTAACCTCTCCAAAATTAAAGTTTCAGATCTCCATGGCATAGACGAGGCCGAGATCTTTCCAATGGTGCCAGATTTGTCAGATTTTGAGCACTGAGTCAAAAGATATGCTCATTTGAAATTTGAATCGGGTCCGTACAAAATGGTGGGAACCAGCTACCAAAACGGGCCCCCTTTTGAAACCAGACACGTGGAGGGCTAGCACATGTCTTGAGGGAAGCCTTTGTATTTCACTTTTGAAGTTGTGTCGGGCTGACACGTGGCTTCTTCCATGGCTCACTCAGTTTCTTCATGTTTTGGCTAAGTCTTTTGCTCACAGGGTCATATATCTGACCGGGGACACACGGGCAAGCCCTGACACTTGTTTGGAAACCCTCCCCCAATTTTTCTCTTGAATTAGCACCATGCTGACACTTGGCACCCTCCACTGGCCTATCTCAATGCTTTGACTATTCAACCCTGACCCTGTCCTTTTATGAAACTAGACATGTGGAGGCTCCACGCTCATTTAGAAACCCACTCAGGATTTTTCCTTTGAAGGAGCGTCGGGTTGACACATGGAAAAAGGTGAAAGAGGATGTGACTTCTATACTTAGAGAAGCATTTTGGGCCCGCTTTGTCCCATGTTTCAACTTGGATTACATGGTAAAGCCCAAAAGGCATTTGGGCCTCCATAATTTTAGAACCTTTGGAGATGCAACTAAAGAGCTGACTGAAGGAAGAAGGTGAAAGAACTGATTCTGGGTAAGCATGCAAGAAGGAATGCCAGGGACTTAGCTGATTGGAAGGTAAGTCTAGCAGAGGTGTGCAAAGGAGTGCACATGACGGATAGGAGAGAAAGCAGGCATGCAAGGAGGAAGGTGTGCAAGGAAAATGGAAGGAGATAGAAGAATGCAAAGGGGAGCAAGGAAGGCATCATAAGGGTGCGTAGAGGAACTGCAACTGTGCCAAGGTGTTTAAAAGAACAATCTTGAGTGTGTGCGACCTTGAAATGTGAAACACCAGAGTCAAGATGAAAATATAAGTTATCCAGATAACTAGGAGAGTTTAAGGCCACTAAGAAGGATAACCAGTATAGAAGACATACAATATTGAATGAGAAGGTCATGGTCCATGTAAGGGCGTCATTATATTTGAAGAACTGCATCTTGAGTGCTCAAGAGACTGTACTTAAAAGAGGAATCCCTAACAACACTTGAGAACGTGGGAACCTGAAATGTATAAATATTATCTATATAAGATGAAAATATGAGGATTTATAGCCTATGTATCTACTTTCCTGAGAGTGAAGAGAATGCACCTAATCCCAGTTGACCAAGCCAATTGATTAAATGAGGGCATTTAGATGGATTTTTGCTGGGTCAAAATAAAGCAAGGTGTAGGCTATTGATGTGGTTCTTGTATTTCCTAAAGAGTACTAATGAAAATATTACTATCTTTCTGTTTTAAAATATAATTAATAATTAAATATATGAGTCTCTTGAATGGTTTGCAATTTCAAAAAGAAATTTAAGAAACATCATATTCCAACCTGGGAACAGAGTGGGGACAATGAAGAGATTGTCAACCTCCTGCACTAAAAGGATCCTATGTGGCCATAAATCTTCTTAAGACCTACTGATTAACTAAAATGTAGAATTTTAAGCAGTATAAATTAAGAAATACAAAATGAAATAACATGTATAAATAAATAAGGAAATGACCCAAGAAATCTAGGCTATGAAAATATGAAACATCTAAAGTGCAAGAAGGGTTAGGTTAATGACTTATCTGATTTTGACAATGCCTTGAGACTGAGGGTTTACAGAATGGAACTCCTCAAATTTTTAATGTAGAATGTGGAAAGGTGTTCTCCTCTACAATAATCTGATCAATAGGCTGGATGGGGTAAGATGGACCTCCTGAACCTAGTGGGCACCCTGAGCCTCTGATATGGATTCCCTGGTCTGTGAAAAAGGTTTGTCACAACCTCCTATGAGGTGTCATTTTTGATAATTCCATTTTCCTTTACTTCATGTCTCAAATAGCTTAATTTTAAAAGATACGCAATATGTCACGATAATAATCAATGATGAAGAAGATACCTGTAAAACCTCAAGACAAGCATCAAACCCCTAAAAAATAAAGATGCAATGAAGAGGTTACTTTGAGCCTGCATTGTGCCACAATGGTGGACTTACTAACTAAGCATTAGAGATTCTACATCTAAGACCTGATGTAGTTTTATGTTCTTGTGTGTGTAATCATGCCCTAGGTGTTCTTGTTCCAGTCACTTTGTGAAAGGATCAAGAAATAACTATGTGTAGAAATTTAATAAATTTTGTGATGGAATAGAATAAACTCCCCTCACAAAATAGTGTGATGTAGATGAACCAACCTTGTGCCTTGTGATGGATCTAGATGGATGCAAATGGACCTTTGAGGATGCATGTGAAGATAGTAGTGACTAGTCCTTGGTCCCTCATTATGGTCTCATAACTTTATATTTATATGGTTCTCTTGTTCTAATTTTTCAATTAACCCCAAAAAGGAGTGACCATCAAAAATATGAATTTTCATAATGGCTAAAAAGTGCCCAATAAGATGGAAGATAAAGTGGAAAAAGGATTAGGTCACCTTGAATAGGATCAGGGCGCCTGTGGGTGCATCAATAGTAAAAGCCTGAAAACCCAAGTCAAGGATAAAATGATGCAAAATGAATCAAAAATAGACTGGGCACAGTATGTGTGAGAGGTCAGTCAAGTGACGACAAAGATCAAAGTAAAATGGTCAAAATATGGGGGTTAACTGGTACTTTCTTCACTCAAGAATGGGAGTATGAATATAACTATGAAAGTGTGACTAAGTGTAAGTGTCGTAAAGTTGAGTAGAATTATTGTCTACAGTCTTTTTCTAGTTTGTTCGAAACTAGAGGAATACTACATGTTCAGGATCCTCTAGAAATGTATTGACTGTTGAAGATAATACCAGTTTCTTATTATGAAAATGGATTCTTCATATTTCCTGTTGATGCAAGAAATGGGCTATTCAGGCTCTCTAGATAGACAAACTTTCTTCTTGGAATTTTTCAGTCTACATGGTATAAAATTCATGGATTGTTATAATATGTCCAACAAAAATGGTTGTTCTAGATTCTTAATACATTCATAATGGCATGTCCTTATGGCACTTAGAAGTTTCGTATTTACAATTTTAAAACCTCTTTTATTTGTCATTTTTTTTAATAGAAAAAGTTTGCTTTCACCTCCAAAACATGCTAAGTTGTTTACTATGTTGAGGTGAACATATTTGGTTAAATTAGAATCTTTACCCATCTAAATCAAAGTTAAATGTGTTGAAAAAGAATACTAAATCAGCTACATTGTTGAAGAAAGAAACCGACTATATTCATGAAAATGCTACCAAACCTTCAACTATTCAGCTAGTTGCATTTGTTCTTATTCAATGGTGAAGCATTTTTAATTGATGTTTCAAGGTGTCATGTAGCACCTCTAGAATATCAATATCATCATATAGATGATGAAAATGTTGACCTTGTCCACTCCATGTTGATAAATGTTATTCCTACACATAGGGACATATAGAATTCTTCTTTCCTTCTTGTAGTCTACGAATAACGTTATGGAACTGGAAGATCTAAAATACTCTAGAAAGAGATGATGTCAAATTTTATATACCTTGATGGCTAGCATACAATATGTGTGTAAAAAAATTTTTGGGCTTAGAGACTTACAAGTTTTTACATTCAAGGCTATAGTTTTGAAAGGCTTCATTTTATCTGCAAAATTCTACCAAAGCCATTGCTAATATTTTTAAATAAAATGAAGTAAACAAAACTTGGATAGAAACCAAGTTTATTGATTTGTTGTACAAAGCTAGATCAGTTTGGGGACAATCGCTAGGATGTCCTCAACACCTGGATTGACAAAAACAAAGACAGAAGAGTGGAAGGTAATGTATTTTAATTTTATTAGCATTGGTTATTAACATTTACTTTTGTATATAAAAATATAAAAAATATGGTTTCCTTTGAATGCAAAGCTTTGAGAATCAATTCCTTTCAATTTTCCAACTATGTAAAAAATAGATTCTATACGACAAATGGAATTTTTATTGTTTCATAATGATATATGGACTAAATGGACAAAAATTTCAATTTTTTTAGATCAGGTGGCCTTTTGTTCACCTATTAAATAATCAAGGTTAACTTTAACCAAATTCACTGGAAATATTCACAAGTCGAATTCATTCAGGGATGCTAGAGGAATGACCAACGAAGAACTATCAAAACTAGTTGATAAAGTACAATCAGGGGATGTCTGGTTAACTGGTCTGTTGAGGCTAGGTGTATAATAGAGACATTTGATTCTTACTGTCAGAGAATAAAAGGAGAAAGAAAAAATGAGATAAAAAGTTCTACATTATTTGAAAATAAACATCCAGATAATATTCTATTTCCATCTTGCAATGAATCTAATGTAATTGAAAGTTTTAAATTACATGAATCACACTACCACCAGTTTTCTATACTATTGGGTGAAGAGAGAAAAGGAAAAAGAAAATTTGATTCCCATATAGGTGAAAAATTGGCAAAACAAAAAAAGGACCCTGAGGTGGAAGAAGTTCTTCCCATCGAGGCTCAGACAATATTAGACAACTATGTGATGTCAATGGAAGGAAATATACCAGCAAGGATGGAAGACACAAATATTTTACTTGTAAATGTGCATATTCATTCCATCTTCTGTCAACTTTATCAGCTATTATTTTGACCAATCCTTTCAATGTTGAATGTGTGATTGATGATTTTTGTAATTTGTCTAGCGATATTTCTTCTGATGTAATAATGGAGCTGCTAACAGTTATCAGAACCAGTGTGTTGGATTGTATTATTATTGTTCTCATACCAATTGATTATTCAAAAATGTTAAGAGAAATAGTAAAAAGATACATGGAAAAGGTTAAAGATACACTGGAGAATCAATTCTGGATGGATGCTATAGACTCTATGATAGCAATGTAAATTTAAAAGTTTGTGTCTTGTGTACACAATAACTGGTGTGCACAACTGTGATAATAATGATGATGATAGAGAAGAAGTCACTAGGGATTGGATGGAGAAACTACCACAGAAATTAGTAACTGAAAACGAAATTGGCCTACAAGGAAACATCCATCCTTTTCCTTGTGAATGATCTTATGAGTTTAGGGCTGAGATGTTCACTCAATGTTGTTCCCAAAATTCTCTAATAATAGTGCTTTACGTGGTAGTGTCGACACTGTGTGCATTAGTTGATTCCAATATGTCTTGTTGTTTTTATTGTTGAGACACATAGTCAAGAAATGTTTTTGAAACATTACTATTCTCATATGAAGAAAGGTTCATCACCAAAGAAAACTTGAACAAGTGATTTTTTTAATGGATTTGAACCAATATAAGCTACTTATACATTTATTATTTATGCAGACAACAAAAAAACTATAGGATTTGATGTACAACCATTTCAACTTGACACTACACAACCAGTTCAACATGGTGATTGACCTTCAATCATTTTATAAATATGTTTAATGAGCTATGTTTTCAATTGTGATGGTTTTTGTTTATTTAACAATACTCTATGTTTTACAGTTCCATTGACAAATGAGGAGAACTCGGGCACATCTGGCATGAATACACAATCAAATCATGGTATGTTAGTCATGTGAATTTATAAAAAAACCACTAATAAGCCCCACAAATTTATAAGACAATTAATGTTTTTATGCAGATAACCAACAACCAGAGAAAGTAACCATGGAGTGCGTGGGGTATCCAACATGAATATGCAGTCAGAAGTTGGTATGTTAGTCCATGTGTATTTTTAAACAAAACCATTTATAAGGCTCACAATTTTATAGAAAATGATATCAACTAACTCTAGAAGAGGGACCATTTTCAAAGGAGGAATAACCAAATAACCTATTTCAAATGTTCATGGTGGCATCTAATGCTCCACAGTTTGTAGTTACCATTTCATAACTAACAAACATTAGTTTTGATGCTTAGTCCATCCAATGATGGCATAGCCTAGAAGTCACTAATCCACATCAATAGCTCATAACTATTGTCCACCAAAGGGCGGTTCAACAAATATAATTGTACCCTACTAGCCGCTAAACTTCATTAACAAGACAGAGAACAATTGATATCGTACTTACCGTATTACCATAGAGATCAGTATGTTTTTTCAATTAAGATTTCATTTTCCATAGCATGAAATTGATTATGAATTGGTTAATGTTTTTTGCAATACATCTTGCATCAAAAGAACCATACATGGGTAAGGGTGATGCAATCCAAGCCAAAGTCTCACTCGGTAAGTGGTAACCTCTTAAAGTGTTGATATTAAACTTACTATATTACCAAGGAGACCACTATAATTTTTTAATTATGCTTTCGTTTTCCATAGCAATAGATATATTATTAATAGATTAATGTTTATTTGAAATAGATCTTGCATCAAAGGATCTAGGTGCGGGTAAAGACGATGCAATCCTAGATGCAAGCTCAATCAGTAAGTGGTAGCCATAAGCTAAAATGTTGATTATTTCAATTGGTTAGAATTGATATGTGGCCGATTAAAATAAAAATTATTTACTTCCCTATAGTTAGCCATAAGAATTACTTACTTATTTTAGATTTGGAGGGATTGCTATATGAGAAAAACCAATCACCCTCTAAGGAGATGTCATTCAAGTTCAACAAGGAGACTATCAACCTGCAAGGTGGCTTGAAATAAGTTATAAAGTTGTTATCAACAAAATTTTTGTAAATGGGATTTGGTCTGACAAACTCACTTATGTTGATGTTGAAAAGATGACAAAGGCCTTCAATAAAAAATTATCAACTGAATTGAATCCATAACTCACTTGGGGAAAGGAACATTGAAATATAGTCGATGGATTGTAATAAAAGATCTAGAAAAAGGTTTGGAGTAGAAACAATGTTTCCTATAATTCTAAAGACACATTGTGTATTACATTAGGTGAAAAGGGAAACCCTCCTAAAAATTTTATGGTTGGGATGAAAAGCAGAGAAGAATATTGTTCAAAAGATATGTGGTTGATGACTAATTTGTACAAAAATTATCACTAATAGTGTCTTAGGGATTGAATGTCATAGAGGGCATCAAATATTTGGAGCAAAAAAATGTTCAATAACTACTTATCATTTCAAAATTTTATTATGATAGTACTGCTTAACTTTTTAAAGAAGATACATTCATATATTATTATGAAGGTTTTATTTAACTATTTTGTATGTTGAGATTGTACAAATATAAGTTGGGAGTATTTATATTTTCACTATTATAAGTTGAGACTATGAGTGTATAAGTTGTGTGTGTGAATTATCAGGAAAAAATTATTGTACCAAAAAATTGAACAGTTTTTATTAATCAAATATGTATTCCTAAATTAATTTTGAGCATGATTGAATACTATTTTTTTTTTCCAAAATAAAAAATCTATACCACATTCATATGAAATGAAATAACTACAATACATTTTGTAAAGATTCGTCATGCCTTGAAACATTACATTCGATTCAAAAAAAAATCTGACTAAAACAATATTCCTAATACAATAAGAAATGAGGAATACCCTTTGATTTTTTACGTACTTCACCACCTACAACCATTTGATTGTTAATATAACAATAAAAAAAGATGTTTTTTTTAATTTTTGGATTGATTCACCACCCTCAACCATTTGTTTTTTTTTTTCTTCATTTGCAGATAAGAACACATGCAACATGAAACTGATCATATTTGATATAAATGTGTTTTGGCACACACCATCCACAAGGTTGATTCATCATATGAGAAGTTGAAAAAAATTGGTGGCATTGAGATCAAAATAAAATTTATTTTCTCAGACCAAATGTGAAAGATTTCTTGCAACATGCAAAAAAAATTTCAAAATAGCACTATGGACATCGGATGAGAAAGTCAAATGTTGATGACATGATGACTTCATTAATTCATAATATTGTCTTATAGGTTGGAAGATTCGAGTTCATATTTACATAGGAAGATTTTGTCGAGACCAAACACACTAATTATGAAGGTTTTAGTAATCCCAAATTATATCTCAAGAATCTTAACTCCGTTTGGTGGCAGGTTTAATGCATCGTACCATTGTAAAATTATAATTCTTATAGATGACTCTTTAGAGAAAAACAAGTTCAATGATGTGGGGAACTACATAATTGCTAAAACATTTAACATAGATTATAAGCTAGAAGAAAAATACTTGTTAGATGAGTTGTGGCCTTTGTTGCAACCATTGAAGGACATCAACGATGTTTGAGATTTTATTAAATCAAAAACCCAATTATATGGAGCTTATTTTTTGGAGATTTACTATGATTTCTATTGTTTATTTGGGAGCCCATCTTCAAGAATAGTGTTACAATAAAATTCAAAATATTCTTAAAATGTTTTACTATAATTCTACCTTTAGTAAAGGAATTTTAATTTATTTCATATCTATATTTAAATACTAAAATATATCTGGGATGGTTTTACAATTAATTTTAATTAATTTCATATCCATATTTAAATATGAAAATATATATGCAATGGTTTTACAGTTAATTTGATATCTAAATTTAAATATGAAAATATATCTGGAATGGTTTTACAATTAATTACATTCTCCAACATTGGATCATCACCCTTTGCTAGTTTCTTTCAAAATATCTTTGGCTAATTCTCTAGTTGTGTTGAGGTTCAATCACATGAAAATATAGTAAATGAACATGGAAGTGTCTCACATCTCTTGAATGTCATTAATTCCTAGTTGCCGCTAGGGAAGTGTCTCACATCAAGGCATTTTAAATATTCAAATCTACATAGTTTAATCTTAAAGACATTTTAAAACTGATAAGAGCCTTATTCCAAAGCAAAAATTAAGCCTAGTGTCCTTGCTAGCCCATATAAAATAAAACATGTTTTTTTATACAGCAGCTAGGCATTATTTCTTAATCAATGTTGGATTCCCTAAAATATTTAAATGATTTTTCCCATATTCATTAATTTAATGCGCGATCTGATATATTGGACTTTGGAAGGAGGTATAATAGGTTCCAATATTTTAATTTTAAGATTCCAATATTTTCATTTTTTAGATTCCAATATATGTGATTTTGGAGTATTTTAAATTCCAATATATGTGATTTTAAATTCCAATATATGTGATTTTGGATTCCAATATGTGTTATTTTGGATTTTGGATTCAATATGTGCGATTTTGGAGTAAATTCCATTTTAACATTTTGGAATCCAAAACTAGTAATATTGGATTCCAATATTGGATATATTTTTAGCTATCTCGGACTGGAATAAGTCTAGATTTAGTGAAATAAGTGTTAAAATTAAATACTAATTAAATTAATTTAATTCTACCATGCTCTTGGAATTAATTAATTAATTCCTAACACCTTCTAGCTAATATAATTAAACATTTATTTATTTAAAAGGTTAATTATCTCCTTACAAGTATATACTAATTAAATTTAGTTATTTAATTCCACCTATTCCCGTCAACTACACTTCCCTATCCCACTTGGACTCCACTTCTAGATTCCTAGAAGTGTGTGGAAATTGGATTGTACGTGCAATTCAAATGTCGGATGTAACTTTGGTTATTCGAAATGTTCATTGCCCCTGTAAATCTGCAACTACCAATTGTCAAGTATACTTGCTAACCCAGGTAATTCAACCATTAACCTGGAGCTTAGTCGATGTCAAATCCACCATTCATGGCTCTACCCTCAACTATAAACGTAATTCGTTTCCTTTGTAAATCTATCCCTGTAGCTTTCAGAAAATTACATCCAACTTCTTCCAATTTGACATCTACATCACACCGTAGACTTAGCCTCATACTTCAGGACTCGTCAAATTGTTTGATTTACTCCGTAGACTTATCCCTTACCCTCCCAAGTCTCGTAAATTGGTACTTCTCGAATCTTAGGATTCTCTCCTTTAACTTGGACCTCGTTTTCCTAGGTCTCGTAAGTTCAAATTACTTTCATCTATCATTCATCAAAAATAATTTGATCTTATCCTTTGACTTGGATCTTGTCATCCCAAGTCTCATAAGCCATGACCATTCCATTTTCATAAACATGGACCTCTCTCCTAATGATTTCATTGCAATATCTCATCCGTTAAAATTCAGAACAAATAAAAAGCATAAAAAAGGAATAAAACTTCGTATTAAACCTCTACTTAAAAAATTGTTTATAAATAAAAAGTAGAAAAGGAATTGTAAATAATGTTAAGCATTTCATCTATTGGAAGATATCTTAATCATACCATTATCATATTGTCGTCTATTTCACCTATCATGACACATGTTATTCTTGTTCCTATTGGACAGTGTGTGTCTCATCTTTATTAT
The DNA here is from genome assembly GCA_019776745.2 of Taxus chinensis. Taxonomy (NCBI): domain Eukaryota; kingdom Viridiplantae; phylum Streptophyta; class Pinopsida; order Cupressales; family Taxaceae; genus Taxus; species Taxus chinensis. Next base: position 192,482 of record JAHRHJ020001109.1, on the reverse strand, counting down.
GGTTTTTACCATTTAAAATCTTTTCACCTGTGGTTTTTTTCTTGAAGCTTACTAATGGCAACTGCTCCTTTCAAATAAGCTATCTCTTTAAGAGAAATCTTAAACTTCTTTACTCGTACCTTTTTTATTGTACATCTTAGTTTACAATGTTGAACCCTTCTGTCCTACTAGTTGCATGAGGCTAATACTTGGGAGAAGAATGTTCCTTCCCAAGAAGCACATTATCAACATGCAAGGAAAAATTAAATTTAATCATACAATACAAAAATATATATAAAATCATTCCACCTTTCATCCTTCACAATCTTTGGTGATGAGCCCATACTTCTTACTAGTAGTATGAGATAGGGAATGGAGGTAGGTTCCTTTACTCGCCTACATTTTTATTCAGTGTCAAGCCCTTGTCTCTTACTAGTGACATGGGGAAACATGTAGGGGGTACTTAACAAAAATAATTAACCAATAAATCCTTTATCAAATCTGAATCAAAAGTGATTAATCATAAACATCCCAAGAATTTTCCTATGTTAAAGAGATAAAATAATTCCTTCAACAATTTTTTTCCAATCAATAGGCCATCTACAGATCTAAGTCTAGTCAAAAACTATAAAGTGGAATCATTTTGGAATTGGTCAAATAATCTTGATTAAAGATGAGTTACATTCTTCTTACATGGATCATTTTTACACCTTGTGTCTTAGCATCCAATATCTTCACTTTCATATCATTATTCACTATGTTTTCATGTCCATATTGGCTCTCGGTGATGAGCCCTCACATCTTCCTAGTTATATAGAGTCACGAGTGGAGTGAGACATCCTATCATTACATCATCTACATTTCTACCAATGGAATGGAATACTTCTAATTTTTTACACTTGCGTTCAAGCTATGCAACCCCTTTTACCGAGTCAAAAATACAAAAACATTTTTAAAATGTTCAAAAACTCAAAAACATTCAAATGTGTTTCAAACATTCAAAAATATTTCAAAAACTCCTTAAAACATTTTTAAAATGTTCAAAAACTCAAAGACATTCAAATATGTTTCACCAAACCACAAAAACATTCCAAAATGTTTCACAAAAATACAAAAACAATATAAAATTGTTCCAAAAATAAAAAACAATGTAAAACTGGAAAAAGCAAAGCATTTAGAAAATGTTTGACCAAATTTTAGCAACTGGTAACACAGTTTAAAAATTTCTCCATTTGATGGCACTCCTCATGATCATTCTAGATCATCTTTCGCTAATCATTTTTCTTTCCCATGGTGTATATCTATGCTCGATGCAATCAAAAAACCCCAGATCTATATAGTATAGGGTTGGGCGTTAACTACCAATAATTAATCTCATCACCAATCAAAGGAGAGGAATCTTATCTCCTTCCCCTCCATATTATATCTATAGGGGTGGGGACTATCGCCATTGTTTTCGGATCTCAGTGTAGAACTACTATCATCGACATGGAACCAAGATAGAGATCTATAGAGCCTCTATCTAGATATAGATTATAGGGGGGAATGGATCATTTGGAATCGGGGAATCTAAGTACCCTTTCACAATATAAATTTTCTTTGGGTACACTTAGATTTCACATTTTAAATCCAATACATATCAAACTTCAATGGGATACGACAAGAGTTGTTTGGAGTATCTAATCATCACTATGTTCTTCGTCCCGATTCAATCCTCTCATGTTCTAAGCTATCACTTGGGAGAAATCATGTATGTCTAAGTTCTTCAATGTGGAGCACATTTAGAGCGTCATTAGACATTGTTATTTTTAAAAATTGTGTTGTACTATTGTAGTTTTTCAACATCGTGGTGATGTTTTTTCTTCTTTCAGTTTGTTATTTTATTGTACTTTGTTTACTTTCATTGTAGACCAATTACAGGAAACTTCTCTGCATCCTAGTTCACATATAAATTTGGTGTGGTTCCTTCCTATTCATATTATGTTTGTTTGATGTTCTTGTTTTATTCTTTCAGCATCATCATTTGTCCATAATCAATCATGTGTATCAAGTTTTTCTAAAAACTTGAAAAATCATAAATTTCAAAACAATTACAAAAATTAGAACAAACATTTACTTATCACATAAATATACAATTGGAAAAACCTTGTAATGAATCTTTCAACATTTCAACGCAGACTTGATAAATTCATACATGTATCTACTATCCTATTGATTGTTTGAATATTACAACTATCACTTTATTCCCTTTGCACGATTACTTACTTTGCTTGGGGCACGTCACAACATTGTTTTTCCTTCGCAATATAACTTTGCATGGGGCAATTTCTCTCAGATTATTTTCACAATGGATCCAACAATAGTTTCATTAGGAGTAGCTTTACTCAACTCTTCAGTCTGATCCTATCCCCACCTTGGGTGTAACACCTATATTACGATTCATCAAACTAAGGTATTTTTTTCATTTTACCCATTTAATTATCTTGATGCATTCAATGATTTTAACACGTAGAAATTAAAATCCAGCACTCATTAATGTTCAGAATACATCTTGACAACCTATGATAACCATGTGCAAATGTACGGGTTATGGATCCCACTCGTTCCCCTTCAATTCTCTACACAAGCCAATATACCTAGTATATCATTTGGTTATACCTTTTTAAAGGTGTAGAGAACTATGTGTATCTTCTTAGTTTCAGCCTCCCATGCACAACATAGTTTAAAATAAGAAATGATGACAAATAATGTAATAATTCATTTGTAATACTTTGGCCATAGTTTTAACATTACACTAGCAAGCCTAGTTTCATGACTACACATAAGCCACTTGAAACCTATCCCTACATTCACTGGACAATCATCTCATTCATAGTATCCTAATTATTTTTTGTTATTAATTTATTAAGTTATTATTAATCACCTTATTTTATTCATTTACAACAATGTTAACCTTCATCCTATGGATAGGTTATCCAAGTTTCAAGACGATAATCAAACCATATTAGAGGTATGAAATGATCTCCATGAGTCATTGCATAAGTAGGTACCCATTCCTATAGCCATGTGATCTTCAACTATATCAGTTTGCAATTATGAGACTAGTTCAGTTAAGTATGAGACTTGAAACCCTTTCATAGTATTAGATAGTTAACAATTGATTGGTAAGTATACATAAGTTAAAGTCTTTATTATGATTACGATAACTTACTGCCTTATTGCAGTAGACATTATATTTTTAATTCACGACATTCTTGAATTTGTCACTTATCATAAAATTGTTCATATTACAGTTAGTACATTTTAACATCAATTAAAAGTATCACATCATAAATTGTATCATTAGATAATTTTATGTTCATTCCTTTTTTTTAACTGGAATAAATAATAATTGACATTAATGATATTACTCCCATTACAACGGTAATATTTACAATTCACTTTTTAATCATAATATATTGTTGCAATCAGCATCATAAATTACATATTACATAATACAAGTAATCATCATTATGTAAGTATTAACACAATTTTAAATACTATTACAAATGGATTGATCTAAAAATAATACATAGTTTATATTAGGCTTTACCACCTTTTATTTTTAAATAGGACAACGAAGTATTACTTTTTCTTTAAAATCATGTCGTGCCCTTAATACAACAAATCAAAATAATCATAATTTATGCAAATAATTCATGTGTACTCTTTATTTCGACATTATCCTATGATAACTTAATCTATGCCATCTGTGAGAAAGGGAAAAATGGTAAAAGCGATTAGTTCAATTGAACTGGCAATGAAAATTTATTCTCATCATCTTTACAGTTTATTTCGATATAATACCCAAATGAATAAATTTCAGCAACAACATGTTCAGAATATCTAATAACTAAGATAATGAGACTAATGTAATATTTCCTATCTCATACATTTTCATTACTTCCACATAAGTAATTCCACACTCTATGAGATTATCATATTGTTTAAGATAACAATAAATCAATGACTAAAAACATGACAAATTTAATAAACAAGTCTCATAACTTTCCAGAGTCTTATAAATTTTAACCTTGGATTTCATCACCCATTGCATTATCTATACCATGCAATAATAATGATAAATATTATACTTCTGTAACAAGATATCATTTTGCATTAAAATCATCAACAATGATACATATTGTCATAAGTCAAAGATATATATAAATCAAACTGAATTTAGATTCCCTTATTTCTTTTTAAACAATAATAATATACCTTTATTTATCATATTATGACATGTTAATCATATAATAAAAATTAAGAATTTATACATTCACTTTTTAGGTAGAGAGAGAAAATAGTGAATCGACCATATTAAAGAATAATATCAAATACCTTAATCAATTTGAAATTACCTTAATCTTCTCAAACCATACCATAGTGTTCCTTATTTTTATCAAATAGAACTATGTTAATGAATTTGTCCTATTCAACTGCATCAATGATTTGATCATATCCTCATAATATAAATATAATTCCACATAGTCAAAATCATTAACAACAAACTTAATTTATTCAGTAACATATTTGATCCAAAATTTATCAACAGGAACAATGTCTTTAGGACTCATAAAAACATTATCACTATAGCCAAATCTTCCCTCCCAATTAGAAACCCTGAACATATATAAATATACATGGGTTTCTATGTTCATTTTCCCTTAAATAATTAAGCCAATAGAAGGTTCCCAACTCATGCTTAATCTTTTAAACAAAAGTTTCATCAAAATTTTACATGAAGGTGCCCATAGAAAGTAAGGATTAAACTATGAGATCTTACTACTTATATGTCAACTTGCGAGATATAAACACTGCAAATAACCCATATGGATTTAACAACATAAATGTAAGATTTTATTGAACCCAAGATAATGACTAAATCAACCCTCAACCAAACTAAAAACCAAAATCCATCCATGCATGAAAAGGCATATATGTATTCTTTTTTATATTGAAGTGCATAATTTGAATAACCCGAGTAAATTTGATCAATACATATCAGAGTTAGAAATACAAACATATTTATACTACACTCACAAATGGTTTTTCTCCAAAATATACAAGGCAAATAAACATTGAATAGCTGAAGATAAGTAAAACCATTACCCAATAACCTTCCACTAATTAACCAATCCAATATTAATATATTATTATACTTTCACACAGTTCCATAGAATACCATATATTTGCTGATATTTAGATATTTATTCATAAAATTATAATGAAATAAACATAAAGAAGAGGAGAAAAACATTCATGCCTGGAAATAGAAGTGCCAAAAATATTTTTCAAGTTTTCTTTTAAACTCCCACATCTTCGTCTCCAACTTTCAAGCTTCCAAAAACTTGACTGGTTTAACCCTCAAAATCACTTCCAATAACCTCCAAATATCTCCATTAATAGTGTCATAGTTTTAAAATAAACAATGACTAAAGAAATGACAAGTTTTCCTCCAAAATAATAGACTTAAATTGAAAATTCACCATGATCAATACAACTTTTAACATCCAGAAGCTTCAGAAGAATGAAAAGATAACCCATACCCATATTCAATAGCTTCATCGAGAAGCTTCACTTCCTCCTGAGGTCCATCGTAAATGGAATTTAATGTCATGTTGCTACTACTACCAGTTACCACTGTGAGTTTTCCCTCCTGAATTTGTGTTAAACTTAGCAATAACCACCACCTCACTAAAATTGTATGGAGGTCACCTTCAAACATTCAAAGATCTTTTGGAATTAAAACTCTAACATTGCATGGGTCAATCAAAACCATCAAAAATACAATTAAATATTTCACTAACCATCTTTAGCTTGGTTCGGTGATCGACCAAGCTTTAACATTAAAATTATTTAATAAACATTAATCTAAACACATGGTCGATGACCATGGTGATTATTTGCACCAATAATATGGTCTTATACCATTTCTAATATAACCTCAAACCCTTTCTAACATTGACCTGGTGGTCTGTCATCTATTAAATTGATCAATCTTTAATCATTTTAACAGTGGCATTAACCTTACCCAGCATGGTTATTGCCCCAAAATTATATCAACAAAACTTACCATTCTTACCTACTTGTCTAGGTTTATAAGATGGATTATTAGACATTTAACAAAGACAGAGATACTCATAAGGTTTGTGACCTCTTACTCACATGGTGGTAATAACACGAACTTACATTAATGATGATGTAAGTTATCATCAGGAACTCTTATATTGTTATCGATAGTATAAACCCTTAAATGCTAACTGCATAGTAACTAATCAACAGTGCACATAAGACATATACATTCATCCAAAACATCATAATTTTAAAAAAATATTCAACATTATTATTAATTCATTATCAATAGCAAGACAGGTAAAATAATAATATCAATGAAAAGTATAGTAACTATGGAAATACCCAGTTGCCTCAATCACATTTAGCAAAGCAAGGTGCACAACAATATTCATTTTCGATACAGAAATCAAACAGTACATCATGTACTATATCCATCGCTCACAACATGGTAAGTACATACAACCATCATGGAAAAACAAGAATAATTCATAAATATTAAGTACATTACGAGTACTAAATGACAAACGTTGTCACATGGTTGTATATGCAACTACAAGTAAGTGTGCATATCCTTTTCAAGATATGAATATGCACGTGTGGCTACATATACAGCTATGCAACAGGGTTTATTATCCATCTCTCGTAACCCATTCTTCATTTACGACTTATCCCTTTTTGACGAAATAGACTAAAATTACGAGATGTGACATACTTCCCCTCTTAATGAATCATCGTCCTGATGATTTGTAATCATTAATCATAATCAAAATAATCAGTCACAGAGTAATATCTAATAACTAAGGAGAACAGTCAACATTTTCATCCAAAACTCACAATTTTACAGATTTTAATTCATCTGAATTCAAATATATTGGTTGTAATAGCCTTTTAACCAATACAAACTATCACACAGTCAGCAATATGACATGATTTTTTTCATTATAGCTAGTCATAACATGCGATATTATCTAATATACATAACAGATAGTCAAAAACAAGTTATATAACGTAAAATAAATAAGGAGAACACTATTTTTTAACCCACTTAGTCTTCCCAAGTTGTTTTGTTTCATTATTCCACTTGTCTTTCCATATTTTACCTTGTACAATTCCCAATTTCTTTGAAATGCACCCACCGATTTTCCTTTTTCTAGCTGGTTTTACCAAAATACATCCATGGTTTACATGTTTCGGATATATTCATCCTTGATTTATTGCCAATGATTAATTATATCATTTAAATCATTCCTTTCTTTTCCATGTAGGCTTGTTGTTTTTGCATACTTCTAAGTTTTGGTTTTTCTTTCATACCAATAAACCCTTGACTTACATTGGGAACAGTCAATATTAATCACTATGTCTTAAGTCCTTTAATGAACTCACTTACAATCTCCAATTTTTGTGATGAAGTTTAAGCAACGTCAATGCTGCATTGAAAAACATAGGTTTGTAATTCTAAACAAATTCCTCATCATATGCAAAAGATAAATCAGATTTCTCATTCTTTTTTCAGCTATTCACTAGATACAACAACTCAATAATATTAGTTTTATACTAGATCAGCATCATGAAGTCCATAACTTAACTTACCTAACATATTGTTAGGAATAACTAGTTCCTTTTCTTGGTTTTTTAGCCACTCTGGTAATGTTCTGATCCTTGTTGGAAATCACAGCAAGTTCCACATCCTTGTGTTTCATCCTGGCAGCACACATTTACTGCCTTATCTTGATTCTTTACCATCACTTTTCCCTAAAATTTGCAGGTGAAGGAGAGAAAATTCTCTTGTTATAATTTTTTCTTTTACAAATTGGAATTTGACTGTAGATTTTATTCCAGCCTTTTGGATTTTCTACACATATTTTCACAGTAGACAGTCTATGTTTTCTACTTCATCTACCCTATTTGGGTTTAATTTAATATTGGTTTAATCATTCCAAAACTTGTTGTCAAAATAAATTCCAGCAGTCAAGCAACTTTTTCGTTGATTATCACAAGTCAATTCAAGTTATTTTGCAATGAACTGATCATTTTTACACTCAACTAGCTGCTCCAAGCAACCTTTAGGTTTCGGGTGTGATCAAAGGATTGTTAGAATTTTTATCTAACTTATTTGCCTCCAAAACTAAAGCATAATTTGGTTTGGTTCGTTCTCTATGGTTCATCCTTCATATATCCATTGTATTTTATAAACAAATTAATATATATTCAGTTAGCGTAAGGACCCATTAAGTCCGAGATTTGCAACCTCCAGCTCTGATACCGAAGTGTAACACCCATATTACGTTTCATCAAACTAAGGGAATTTTTTTTCTTTTACCCATTTAATTATCTTGATGCATTCAATGATTTTAACATGCAATGATTAAAATCTAGCATTCATTAATGTTCAGAATCCATCTTGACAACCTATGATAACCATGTGAAACTGTAAGGGTTATGGATCCCACCCATTCCCCTTCAATTCTCTACACGAGCCAATATACCTAGTATATCATTTGGTTAGACCTTTTTAAAGGTACAGAGAACTATGTGTATCTTCTTAGTGTCAACCTCTTAGGAAAAACACAGTTTAAAAGAATAAATGGTGACAGACAATACAATCATTCATTTGCACTACTGTAGCCATAGTTTTGGCATTGTGCTAGCAATCCTGGTTTTGTGACTTCATATAAGCCACATGAAACTTTTCCATTCACTGCACAATCATCTCATTCATAGTTTCTAGATTCTTTTTTTGTTATTTAAGTTATTAAGTTAGTTATTAATCATCTTATTTTATTCATTTACAACAATGTAAACATTCATCCTATGGATAGGTTATCTGAGTTTCAAAAAAAAATCTAACCCGTGTTAGAGGTACGTAATGATCTCCACAAGTCATTGCATAAGTATATACCCATTCCCATGTGATCGTCAACTATATCAATTTGTAATTAAGTGATTGGTTCAGTCAAGTACAAGACTTGAAACCCTTTAATAGTATTAGATAGTTCATGATAGTGTTAACAATTAATTGGTAAGTATACACGTGAAACTCTTTATTATGATTACAATAACTTATTGTGTTATCAAAAGAAACTTATATTTGTAATTTAAGACATTGTTGCATTTTTCACTTATAATAAAATTGTTTGTATGTTTGTACATTTTAACATACTTAATTAAAAGTCTCACATCATAAATTGTATCTAGATGCTTTTATTTCATATTCTTTTCAAACTTGAATAAATAATAATTGACCTAAGGATATTACTCCCAGCATTAGTAATATTTACAATTCACTTTTTAATCATAATATATTGTTGCAATCAGCATCATAAATTACATATTACATAATACAAGTATCATCATCTACATAAGTATTAACACAATTTTAAATACGAGTACAAATGGATTATCCAAAAATAATACATTGTTTATATCAGGGTTTACCGCCTTTTATTTTTAAATAGGACAGCGAATTATTACTTCACTTTAAAATCATGTCGTGCACTTCATACAACAAATTGACTTAATCATAATTCATGCAAATAATTCATGTGTAGTATTTCTCTAGACATTCGCCAAAGATAACTTAATTTCCACCATCTGTAAGAAAGAGAAAAATGGTAAAAGTGGCTAGTTCATATTGAACTGGCATGAAAAGTTGTTCTCATCATCTTTACAATTTATTTCGATATAATGCCCAAATGAATAGATTTCAACAACTTGTTTATAATATATATAAAATAAGATAATGAGACTAATGTAATATTTCCTATATCATACATTATCATTACTTCCTCAAAAGTAATTCCACACTCTATGAGACATTATATTATTTAAGGATAACAATAAATCAATGACTGAAAACATGACACTATTTAATAAACAAGTCTCATAACTTTCGAGAGTCTTATAAATTTTAGCCTTGGATTTCATAACCCATTCCATTGTCTAAACCATGCAATAATAATGATAAATATTATACTTCTATAACAAGATATCATTTTGCATTAAGATCGCCAACAATGATATGTATTGTCACTATAGCCTAGAATTCACTGAAAATAGCCCAAGGCACGTTGGCACATCACTCAGCCTAAACTGAGTGCTCACCTGAAGCACACAAGGGTACCTAGTACCTCCTTAGAATTTCTTGTCCATAATGTTAGCATGATTAAGTATGTATATATCCATATTCTGGTACCTCCTTAGAATTTCTTGTCCATAATGTTAGCATGATTAAGTATGTATATATCCATATTCTTGACAGATAGTAAACAATCCACAGTGCATAAACTAGATCTAGATCTAAACCATAGGAAATATTAGCTAAACCATGACTATAATGATATTTATCATGTAAGATCCATGTTCAGTCACATCTAACACCAATATCCATCCAATATGATCCATTATATTAAATATTATAAAATACAAAATCTTCATATATCATAATTATGTCTCCATGAGTCATGTGCGCGAACATACCAGCATCATAACTCTACAATCAAAATAGTATCAACGGGCTCTCTAAACCATACAAATCAATACATATATATAGGGGTGGGGACTTGTCCTTCACCGCCCATGCACGTTCCAAAAATAGGCTACATGTTAATAATAGCCATGTGCCTTTATAAGAGAATATAAAAGCATGCAAGTGTTAATAATAGATCTTATAAAGTTGACTCCTAGTATATATCCTATTAATATCCCAAAACTTTTCATGGCACTCGAAGTTCTGTTATTCCCAAAATAACCTTGTGTGGTCTACAAGTCTTCTATGAAATGTACTCCACACTTTATGTCCCAAAAATAGTCTTACGCTGAAAAATGGCCAAGTCATGTTTCCACCTATTTTTAGGCACACTCTGGTATCCTATACATCCACGCCTTCCTACGTGATTTGTTCCCGTGCACCCAAACCTTATGCACTTTCATCCTTGAGCTATATTTCATGTGCTCAACATTACCCTACACTAAAGGCATTGCCATCCCAGCAATGGGTAATCACAACTCATATCCTCATGAATTAAGAGTAAAGAATGAAATATTTGATGAATAATTATACAAAAAGAATGAAATATCACTCGGTGCTCTAGTTTTCCACAAGCAGGATTAACTCGAGATATTCATTTTTAGTCTCTACCTCTAATACATGTTAGTCACTCAACGCTTTGCCCATCTTATCTAGGATGTCTGTCACTATGGATTCCAGGTCATCTTGAGTCATTTTCTATTTCTCATTCTGTAGAACCCTGACAACATTAGCCATGTTTGTCACCATCCCCTCCATGAAATCCATATACTGTGCAATGAGCTTCCTGATTTCATTTATTCTTTCCCTGTATGGATTTAGGGCTTCTGTAAGTGCTTTGCACTTTTCTTCTACCAGAGCAAGCCAATCCACGCACCTGAGCATCTCATTCTTCATTGCCTTAAGAACCTCATTATCTTATTCAATAGTCCTTGTCCTAATAATAGCATCTAGCACCATGCACATGTTCAGAGCTTGATCTGCCTTCTTAATCTCATCCTTCAAGGCCTACAACAAAGATTCATAACTTGCAATCTTCCTGGAAATTGTGGCCTTGGCCTTTTCCACCTCCTCTGTAAGATATTTTGGTGTAGGCATACGCACAGGCCCTTCATCTATCATGAGTTTTACCAGTGTGCGTATGTAGTGCATTACAGAAGGAAATTTTTCTAAAAATTATATTTCTAAATGTGACCTTACCTTAAGAATATCATCTCCAATCTCCTCGGCCATACTGATCAATGCTTCTATCTTTGCCTTGGCCCTTTCCTTCTCAACTATTAAGTGAATTATTTCACTATCTTTATCCTTTTTACCATTCATCAATTCCCTAATGGTTATCACTTTATCTATGTTCCTGCGTGTAACTTCTCCAGATACCTTCACCAAGGCATTACTTACTCATTCGACATGACAGTAGGCTTGATATTCATGTGTCAGATGTGGGGCACTTTCTTCATCCTACGTGAAACACATGATTCTTTACACACATTGAAATTAGGCTCATCCATATGAGTTTTCATATGTCATTATAACTATTTTTGTGTGCACGCATTCCCCATTTCTGCGTCCATTAGCTCCTAACCATACGAATCTTTAGGCTCCATAGTGCTTTGGAACCATGCGCGTATGATTTTTCTTGTGTCATCCACATAGCTCTATCCCACTTGGACTCCATAATTTTAGCATGATTGAGTATGTATATATCCAGATTCATAACAAATAGTAAAAAATTCACAATGCATAAACCAAATATAGATCTAAACCATAGGAAAGATTAGCTAAACCATGACTATAATGATATTTATCATGCAAGATCCTTGTTCAGTCACATCTAACACCAATATCTAGCCAATATGATTGATTATATTAAATAATGTAAAAAACATAAGCTTCATACATCATAATTATGTTTCCATGAGTCATGCATGCATATATACCAACAGCATAACTCTACAAACAAAACAGTATCAACGGGATCTCTAAACCATGCAAATCAATACATATATATATATGGGTGGGGACTTTCCCTTCACCACCCATGCACCTTCCAAAAATAGGCTACATGCTAATAATGTCCATGCACCTTTACAAGAGAATACAAAAGCATGCAAGTGTCAATAATAGATCTTCTAAAGTTAACTCCTAGTATAGATCCTATTAATATCCCAAAACTCTGCATGATGCTTGAATTTTTTTTATTCCCAAAATAACCTTGTGTGGTGTGTAAGATCTTCTATGAAACGTGTTCCGCACTCTATGTCCCAAAAATAGCCTTAAGCTAAAAAATGGCTAAGTTTTGTTTCCACCTATTTTTGGCACGCTTTGGTCTGCTATACATCTATGCCTTCCTCTGTGCCTTGTTCCTAAGCACCCAAACCTTATGTGATTTCATCCTTGAGCTATATTTCATGCGATTAACACATTAGGTCAAAGATATATATAAATCAAAGTGAAATTTGGATTCCTTAATTTCTTTTAAATAGTAATTAATATACCTTTAACTTATCATATTATGACATGTTAATCATATCAAAACAATTAGGAATTTATACATTCACACTTCAGGAAGAGAGATAAAATAGTGAATCAACCATATTAAGGACAATATCAAAGACCTTAAACTTGAATTACCTTAATCTTCTCAAATCATACCATAGTGTTCCTTAGTTTTATCAAAAATAACTATGTTAATGCCTTTGTCCTATTCAATTTCTCAATGATTCGAGCATATCCTCACAATATAAATATAATTCCACACAGTCAAAATCATTAACAACAAATTTAATTTATTCGGTAACATATTTTCTCCAAAAGCCTCATCAACAAGAATCATGCCATCTAAGGACTCGTAAAAACAACATCATACAGCCAAAGCTTCCCTCCCAGTTCGCAACTTTGAACACATATAAATATACACTGGTTTCTATGTTTATTTTCCTTGAAATAATTTAGCCAATAATATCCCAACTCATGCTTAGTCTTTTTTACAAGCTCACCAAAAATTTACATGAAGGTGCCCATAAAAGGAAGGATTATAATGTGAGATGTGACTATATATACGTCAACTTGCAAGATATAAACATTACACCGAATAACCTAGATTGGTTTAACAATAAATGTAAGATTCTATTCAACCCAAGATAATGAATAAATCAACCCTGAACCAGATTAACAACCAAAATCTCCATGCATGCAAAGGCATATATGTATATATTTTTTTATATTGAGTATTTGAAATATATAGCAGAGACATAAAAGGAAATATACAAATATATTTATACTACACCTGCAAATGGGTTTTCTCCAAAATATACAAGGCAAATAAACATGCATGAACAACTGAAGATAAATACCCTAGTCGTTAACCATTCCCATTGACCTTCTACTTTTAAAATAATCGTTAGCTATATTATTATACAATTCACATAGTTCCACATAATACCATATATTTACAAAGATTTACATCATAAAATCATTATAATGAATAAACCATAAAGAAGAGGAGAAAAATGATTCATGCCTGGTTTATGTGCCAAAAATCTTCTTCAAGTTTTCTTTTAAACTCCCACAGCTTCGTCTCCAAATTTCAAGATTCCAAAAAATCAATTGGTTCAGCCCTCAAAACACCCCAATAACCTCCATATCTCTCCATTAATAGTGCCACAGTTTTGAAATAAACAATGACTGAAGAAATGACGGGTTTTCCTCCTAAAATAACAGACTTAGATTAAAATTACTTTCAATAGAACTTTCAACATGCAGAGCTTCATAATAATAAAAAGATAACAAGACAGAATGAAGACAAAAAATAACCCATAACCCACAATAGCTTCCTCGAGAAGCTTCATGCTCCTCCTGAGGTACGTGGGGAAGGAAGTTAATGTAATTTACTACTTCGAGTACCACCACTAGTTTTCCCTCCCGAATTCTCGTTTAAACTTAGCAATAACCACCATCTCACTAAACTTGCATGGAGGTTACCTTCAAAGGATGGAAAATCTCTTTAGATTAAAACTCTAACATTGCATGGGTCGGTCAAAGCCATCAAAGGCTTAATTAAATCTCAATAACCACTTTATCTTAGGTCAATGATCGACCAATATTTAACATACAAAAATCTTTTTAAACATTAATCTAAACACATGGTCGATGGTCATGGTGATTGTTTGCACCAATATTATGGTCGTAGACCATTGCTAATATAACCTCAAACCCTTTCTAACATTGACTTGGTGGTCTTTCATCTATTCAATTGATCAATCTTTAATCATTTTAATAGTGGCATTAACCTTGTCTAGCATGGTTATTGCCTCGTCAATCATATCAAAAAAACTTACCATTTTTACCCGCCTAGGTCTATAAAGGGATTTTTTGACATTTATCAAAGACAGAGATACTCATAATCTCTACGACCTCTTACTCACATGTTGGTAATAACATGAACTTACGTTAATGATGACACAAGTTATCATCGGCATCTACTTAAATATCATTGTGGAATGCATTAGGGGAATAACTAATTGTCTTCTTTTTCAACGTTATGTTGTAATGTTTACCTTCTTAGACCAATTTCAAGTAGTGTGATAACATCTTAGTTCCTTTGTAACCCTAATTCCTGTACCTACTGATCATATTGGGATTTTTTCATTTTTCTCTTTTATTTTTTGTGTGCATGTGTGTTTGTTTACACACATATGGGTTAACCATCTTGATTCCTTAATAATCATGGTGACAACTCTATTGTGCAACATCAAAATAAAGGTTTCTCTTATATTCATACTCTCTAAATAATGCTCATGCTATGAGCACAATTCCTCCATTCCTCATTGTTTAAATTCCTTGTCTCTTTCCTATCAAGTGGTCATTCACCGCCTTGTTGCATCATCCACCCACTTGAGGGGGAATTCCCTTACCATTCTACTCGGTGGGGCATCCAAATGCTTCAATTCTTTCTTCATGTTTCTACTATATTTAAAACAGTATTACTTCGCAATAGCACTTTAAAGAGGGGAAAATGTAGACACCCTAAAAATACAACATATTTCTATCTCGTTTCTATCCAATTATAATTAATTAAATCAATTTTGTCATTCAAATACACCCTTTTAGAACTAATTAAATTAATTCTATTATCTCAGGCATATTCCAACCCTTTAGAATAAATTAATTCAATTCTACCATGCTCTTGGAATTAATTAAATTAACTTCTAACCCCTTCTAGTTGATATAATTAAACATTTAATTAAATAAATGGTTAATTATTCCCTCAAAATTAAATATCAATTAAATTAATTTAATTCTACCATGCTCTTGGAATTAATTAAATTAATTCTTAACACCTTCTAGTTAATATAATTGAATATTAATTTATTTAAATGGTTAATAATCTCCTCACAGTTAAATACTAATTAAACTTAGTTATTTAATTCCACCTATTCCAGTCAACTACACTTGAACTACACTTCCCTATCCCACTTGGACTCCACTTCTATGTTCCTAGAAGTGTAGGGGCAATTGGATTGTAAATGTAATTCAAATGCCAGATGTAACTTCTGTTATTCCAAATGTCCATTGCCCTTGTAAATCTGTAACTACCAATTTCCAAGTCTACTTGTTAACTTGGGTGATTCAACCATTAACCTGGAGCTTAGTCAATGTCAAATCCACCATTCATGGCTCTACCCTTAACTATAAAAGCAAGTCATTTCTTTTGTAAATCTATCCCTAGAGCTTTAAGCAAATTGCATCCAACTTCTGCCAATTTGAGATCCGCATGCTTGTGAAATTTGCTTGTAGTATTTGTAAATCCCTTTGGAGAGTCATATCAAAGAGCATCCACAATCCAAACTATAACAAGATCAAACAAGCTTAAAGATTCTACGGTATTATCTTGAGGTTTACAAGAGATCCACAGTGAAGGTAATATTTGTTATTTATTTGTTTACTTTATGTGTCTATGATTTTCCTTATTTACATTATATATATATATATATATATATATATATATATATATATGTTTATTGAAGTATATATATGTTCTTATATTATATGTAAGCATATATATATATATATATATATATATATTGTGTGTGTGTGTGTATAACCAATAAACAAGGAAAGGTATACATGTATATTCATTCCCGGATAAACACCTCGTTGATTAAGCATCCTCAGTCCCAAAATAATAACACATGTATCCATTTGACTCAATTTGAACCATTTGGCACTCGATACAGCCAGGGTCTGAGAAAGGTTTCGCCAGCCGTTGAAAATTCCAAGATTGGGACAGGCTGGAGTAATCTTCCACGTGCCTCATCGACGTAACTCCAAAGGAAGAATCAAAAGGTAGGTCTCATATGAGCGCAAAGCTTCAACGTGTCCAAGGCCCAAAAAATGATTGCCGGTTGTTGAAAAGTCCAAGCAAAGTAGCAGAGCTAGCAGAAGGAGCCACGTGACAACTCCAAGCAACTTCAAAAGTAAAATTCGGAGGTAGGTCCCAAACGTGAATGAAGCCTTCATGTGTCTAGGGTCATATGTAGTGCTCTGTTAAACTAGAGGGTGTTAGCTAGAATGCAAAGGAAATAGAGCAGGCTTGCGGATGACGCTATGTGTCTGTATATATTACTTTAATATATATATTGAAGCATGTGTGTGTGTGTTTCAAATTGAAGCATATATATATGCTTTAATATATAATTTGAATCAATATATAAATATTAAAGCATTACATATGTGATATATGCTTCAATTTTAATATCACATAAAATTCAAATGTGTTTGTTTGAGGTAAGTGGATCTAACTAATAAATCTCTAAGTTATAATAAATTTTATCTATTAAAACAAGAGAGTCTAATGTGTTTCTTATTGAAATAATGTTTTATGAGATATACCATACTAAATGGGGAAATAGTATAATGTTTAGAGAAAAATAATTGAGCTATCAATGAAAATATCATAATAAAAAATACCAAGTGAATAAAAATGATCTTTAAGCCACCCATTACCATGATATGTGTGATTTTTTTTATCAACACATGGGCCGCGGTGGCTAGAGGAACTGGGTGGGAATTTTTTTTTAATTAATTTTTAGAATGACTAAAGGGATCAGGACTTTTTGGGATCAGACATCCTTGCTAGTTACTCATGGTACTTCTTGGGCATTAATATTTCAAGGAAACAAAGGACAATGGCTAAAGATCCTACTACACAAACAGTTCTGAAACATCATGTGGACAAGCAGGGGAACCATTTTGTTATTCCAGATGCTTTGGTTGATATATCAACTCAACAGCTTAAACATGCACTCATTGGTAAGTTCCTTAGTCCCAAACCCAATATTGATTTCATACGAAGATGGGAAACACAAAAAATGGAAGCTAAAAGGTTACATGAAGATATTTGTCCTGACAAAGGGTTTTTTCTTAATCCAATTTAATAATGATGAATATTGTTTGCATGTTTTAGCAGATGGCCCATAATTTATAGGAAAGATGGGTTTATTTATTATGAAATGGACTCCATATTTCAATCCAAACAATTTTGATATCAAGGTTATGCCTCTTTGGATAAGTTTGCATGGACTAAATCTAGAGTTTTGGGAAGCAGATATATTGATAGAGATTTCCAAGTTTTTTGGGTTTCTCATTGCTTTTGATGGAGCCACTAAAGCTCAAACTAGACTCATGCATGATAGGTTTTGTGTGAATTCCTTTGTTGATAGATTTATTCCTAACTTGATCTTTCTGCATTCAAAACTGGGTACTTGGACCCAATCGGTAGCGTATGAATAGACCAAGTTTAAATGTAAGAGGTGTTCCAAATTAGGCCACTCCTCCTGGCTTTGTCTAGACAGTAAAAGGGATTCAGCTAAGGAAGAAAGAAAAGAAGGAAAAACCTGGACAAAATCCACAGTCGAGAAGGGATTAGACAAAGAAAGGATGGGTGTGGACACATAAAATTAGCATCGCTAATTCCTATATTCATGTTTTCTTAATTCTCCAGATTATCACATCAATATCATACTATCATCTTTAATCCTCTATCCTAAGCCTTATTTCTCCACGTTATATTTACCCCCCATAAATATCATTCTACAGTTGTAAAATCCTATTTTACTCCTCTTAAAACCACCCAAACCACTAAGGAACCAAAATCAAATAAATCCAAAACAAAATCAAACAACTTCTCAACCATTTCATAACCCCTTACCCAGTATAACCTATTTCCAACACACACCCTTCATCAAAACAAAAAAAAACTCAATTTGGGAAGTAGTTTCAACCTATTCCCCATAAAACCTGGATTTTTCAGTGATCCTACCAATCACTGTTGATTCTCCCAAGTCGGCAGTGACCCTATATAAATGAGTTTCAGGCATCCATTTGAGGTTATCTTAGAGCTAATAGCTAATAGCTTGACATTTCTTAATGAATTTACATTGCACTTTCATTGTATCGTAGCTCTATCACATAGTTAGAGATCATCCCAACAACATTCAAGACATCAATAATCTCTTCTTTAACCTTTGAATTTCATTCAACATCCAAGAATCAACTCAACAATATTCTTACATCTACAATCCTCCTCTCTTGGTAATATCATCCTCTCATCTTCATTTATCAACTTATACAAGGTAAGGACCTTTCCTCCCTTCATTTTTATCTTAGTTTACTCATCATTTACAAGCTTTAAATTGACTTTATCTCATTCTTAGCAGTCTTCAACACATTTCCATAGCAATCCGGGAAATTCCTTAATCACCGACGATTCATCCTCAATCAGCGATCGATCGGCCTCAATCGACCATTCATGATCCCTGATCTATTAGATCATTTAATCCCTAAAAGGTATTTTGACCCCTAAGACTTTTTTTAGACATCCAAATCCCAACATTAATTACCACTCTTCCTGTGCAAGTATTTTTCTAGTCATATCAAGCTCCTTTGAGCTATATTTAGCACTTTATCAATTATCTAAATCAAATATATCATCCTGCTCACCTTTGTGAGTACACAACTATCTATATCCTTGCTCCTTTGAGCCATTTTGTGATCCCTAGACTCCCTTTGGATCAGGTATCACCATCAGACCATCATATAGCCGTGGACCACGTCAGTCCCTTTTCATTTGCATTGTTGGTTATATCATCTGTTTTATCATTTTATCTTATCATTATCAGATTGATTTCTTGAACACGGATTGACATCCTTACAAGGAAGTCCATTGACTTCCAGGGACTGGCCTTTGCCAGGGAAATCTGTATATATATCTATCTAATATTATCTTTTTCTAGTGTTTGTGCATTGCAGGTGCCTATCTCCATTAAGAAATTGTGAGCACTGCTTGGATCTTTCATGCGTCATCAACCATCAACATCAACATCCATCATCACGGGTATCGGTAAACCCCATCATCTTCTGAGGTCAGTTTGTTTTTGTTATTTCATTTTATTAAGTTAAAGTTGGAAAGAAAAAAATCTCTGGTGCATTCTAGCACGCCCAGTGGGACCTCAGTCCCTTTTTCTTTCATTTAAATTAATTTTTCATTCATTTTAGGCCCTCTGCTCTGTAATTGCCAGCGATCCAATCAAATCAACAAGTGATTGGGTGAATCATTAGTGATTCCTGTGAAATCCTTGATGATCTCTTGTGACTGTTTCTGATTACTAAGTCAGTCAACCTCTAACATCGTTTCTTTTATTTCTATTCTTCTATTTTCACCTAACCCTTGTAGGTTGCTGCTTTGGGAGCTTTTTTCTTGTTGCGTTGTAGTTATGCTAAAAAATCAAAAATCAAAAATTAAAAATGAAGCGTTTTATAGGTGTGTCTCTTTCCTTTCTTTTTATTTCAAAGCATTTCATTCTTGTTTGTTTTCCTCATCAAAATCAATATTTCTTTTGGGTTTAAAATGAACATCTCATTCTTTTTTATCACATAGTTTAATTAGGAGGTTAATAGATTAGATTCACTTAATCTCCCCTCCACACAACCAAATCAAATCAAATTCAATTTGCATCAAAACAATTCTACCCAGGTGGACCTACTTGGATTTCATCACCAAGAGGAGAAGGTGACTCGGTGTTCTGACCGAGTATAAACAACTGGTTGTCGGTATATTGGCTAAGCACCTGACTCCCTTATCATTGTAGGACCATGAACTGAGGGGGTAGGCCCCAATATCATGCCTCGTACTGGCACCAACACAGATTCAAGCCTCACGTACCTTTGGGTATATCAAGGACTCCAACCTTTAACATTGCCTGAAACCAACCTTAGAACGGCCATATCATTAGGTTCCCTCTGAGCCTCTTCCTCCACATCTAAATTCTAATTAAGATAATTAAAATTTATACTGTTTGACTTGTCTATTACATTTTTAGCTCTCTTAGGGTTTTTTGATTTATCATTATCAGTCCATTATTGTTTAATATGGATCAATCCTCTACATTAGCATATCCTTTTATCACCTTATGTGTCATTATTACAACCATCTTCAGTTGCTTCATCCACTAGCTCTCAACTTTTCATCCCAATCAATTTCAAAACATCACCTATAAAATATCTAATCCTTATCAATATCATCAATTAATCACACCCTATTCAACTTCACTTAGCTCAAGCACATTCCCAGAGCCATCTAGATCACCTTTTGTTCCCTATGGAACCTCTACCTTTCAACCAATCCTACAACCCTACAACAATTATATCCAACAACCCTACGAATATCATTTTCATCTAGACTACTTCCAAACTATCACTCCTCAACCCATGAAAAGTGTATCTCATCAATCAATCCCTTCCACATCCCCTCCTTCATCACAATCTCATCAAAATCTTAACATCCCCCATATTTTCCAATCAACCTATCTCGACTTCAATACCTCTCTCGATACCTCAGACATCCCAAACTCATACACACATCCCTACTCAGGCCCAATCAGCCCCCCTCATCCAATAGCAACATATCCAACATCTCTATGCATCTCCCCATGTCCATTTATCATAACCTAATTTGCAAGCAATACCTTCTCAAGCTACCCCTTATCAGCCTCCACATCAAACCCATCAACAACATAACCATCCTACTCTTCATCATCATCAATCAAATCAATTACATTCTCATCCACACTCACATGTTAATTCCCTCATGCTTAATCCTACAAATGATCCCATGCAAGCTCTGTTGAAATAATTAGACAATTTGGAAGTCGCTACCATGGGACCCAAACACATCCTCACTTATGATCAGGTTTGTAATGAACCCATCCATCCATCAGTACCATATAATCCTTATCCTCCACATTGGGAATTTCCTGAATTTACCATGTTCCATGGCTAGGAGGATCCTCAACAACACATACTAGCCTTTAGAAACTCATGTTATCTCATCATCCATGATCAAGATCTCATTCGTAGGACCTTTCCTATTTCACTGATAGGACCTTCCTTGGATTGGTACATTGAATTCCCTCAACACTCTTTATTCTCTTTCATGCAGCTAGCCATGTTATTTCTTGAAGCACTTCTCTATCAACGTCACTCATAAAATCACCATTTCTGACCTCTCTACCATCAAACAATCTGAAAATGAATCCATTGTTGACTTCATCACTAGATGGAAAAGCATTATCAATCAATTGACCTTCTCACTACCTCAATCAAAACTGATCGAGTTGTTTTCTTGATCATGTGTCCATCACATCTCATCTACCCTCTAGATCCACATTTCCAGAATTTTGACAAAGCCTTCACCATGGCCAGAAAATAAGAAATCCAAGCCCTCGAAGAAGACCATCTCGATCTTAATATACACATCTCTCATCTGATTCACCTAGAACTTCCTGCAAATTAAACGAGACCACCGCACATGTCTCCATTTCTTATATTTCTGATCAAACACCCTCGATAGATTCATTCCATACAAATACTACACATCCTTTGAGTCACATCATCAACACTATCACATAGGATCTTCCCCACAAGGAGACCCCTTCATCACGAAAACTACCCTAGAAGACTCAAAATCCCTGGATCTTCTTTTTTTTAGTCCTCACACATTAATATCATCTTTTCTACTATCCAATCATCCTACTACCTCCTCAAAACCCTTAGACTCCACCTCAGAGACCATTACAAAGGAGGCACCTATAATCAAAGATCTCAACATCCAACCATCTTTCAAACCAATCAAAGACTTGGGTAGCTCACATGAATGTAACCCACCTCAATCATGTCTAGAAATAACATCTCCCTCATCTAAATCAGACCCAATCCTATCCCCGACTCCTCACTTGTCATCCAGTCTGGAACCTCATCCTAAAGCAAACACTATGCAATCAAATCACATCACATCTATGACCTCACCCTCATCATCTCATGCATCCCATCCATCTAAAGTGAGACCATCTCCTTTATCTAAAGAAAACATTACAAAATCAAAACACACATCATCTAGGGTCTCAACCTTACCATCCATTTTGGGACCCCATCCTTTATCACAATCTAAATCTATCACATCTACAATTCCACCCTCATCATCCATTTTGGGACCCCATCCTTTATCTCAATATCATATCACACAGTCAAACCCTATCTCATCCATAAACCATCCCTCCTCATCTATTTTGGGACCTCATCCATCATCCAATTTGATCAATCCCATATCTTATCCCATCCTTGGGTTATCCTCTTTCTTATCAACCTCACAACATCCCTATGATGCTCCAACACCATACGACATCCATGAATCCACCCACATCCAAAAATAAGACACATCCTACCAAGTGTTCTCGTAAATCAAAATAAAAATCCATTAATCAAATCCCCAAAAGGGACTTACATAGATATCCTTGAGAGGCTTATACAAATTCTCTTATCACATTACCACCCATCAAAACACCCAATCCACATATCCAGAAACCTGCATGGTATGATCAAGATAAAACATGTGCCTACCATAGAAGCCCAGGTCATAACACAGAGAGTTATAAAGTGCTTAAATCCATAATCCAATGACTCTTCCTCGTCAATGATCTTCTCTAAGAAGAAGACCATCCTAAGACTGCCATCGATACCTCTATCCCTTGTCATATCTCCACCTGCACAAAATAAGGGGGTCATCCTCACTCTGATTAACATTTTCCAGGATTTAACCTTCCATTGGGTCATCCTCAATCTCGTATTAACAAACCTTTATTAGACATGTCTTCAAATGTCACCTTCCATTGAAGGTATCTCAATCTCATCATCTACACCCAATTCACTAACAGTATCCTCACCAACATTTATAGGACAAGGGGTCATCCTTCAATCAGATCTTGGCAAACCTTTCTCATAAATCTTCTCATCACCTTCTATTAAAGGTCCCTTGTCTCAAATTAGTATGGTACACCCACCTATGCAAACCATAAATTTCCATACATGAAGAAAAGGAAAAACTAAAGCTTCATCATTTACCCCTCCTCATCAATCATCCTCTCATATCTCATCTAGATTTTCATCAAATCCTTTGTTAAATATTTTGCATCCTCCTTTATTTCCATATACTCAATCAATCAACATCAAAAATTTCATCATCTTAAGTTGGAATACATCATTCCCTTCAGTGCATGTTATATCTAGCCATAGTGTCACGCTAAGGGATATCCTCCCTATTGATACTTTGAAAGTATTGCCTTGCACACCTCCCCCTAATGGATCTTCACCAACCCTACCCTCTCAATCTAATCAAAATGTCACTTCTCTAGAAAGGAGTAAATGTGAAAAAAAAATCTAACTAGATCGGTCCATATAGTTTGGGTCAGGAGTTTATTGTTTAGCCTCCCTTGATGGTACACCTATAAAAGGAACCTTTGAATTCCTTACACTTGCGGCCTTTCTGTTATTAACACATTGACTATCATGACAATAGTTACATCAAAGATCTTATTTCACCGGAAACCAACTATCTTATCATCATAATGATTTGAAAGTATGTGGTTTTCCATCACTATACCCTCAAAAAACCTTAAAGATGAGCACCTCAACTATGTTCATCACATATTTCACTTGGATAAGTTCCTCCCTTGCAGGAACCCCACAATCATTACATTCATCTACTTTGTATATCAACCAAAGACATGTCATCGGGCACACACGTGTAGTTTGTGCTCACATCTCTTCTCCTCCTTACAATGGTCTACTAAGGTTTTCCCTTAGCTCAAATAAAGTCAAACATATATATGGATGCATCTTGTCAAATTAATAGACTGGTCCCTTGAACTAAAGCTATCAAAAATCAAAATCACATTGTCAAAAAGAAAAGTAGATTGATCCTGCAAAGGACAACTACTTGTTTAAAATCATAGACTAATCCCTTGAAGGATGGCCATATATAAAAAAGAACAGATCAAAAATTCAAAATAAGTAGACCATTCCCTCAAAGGATGGCTACCCATGTAAAAAGGATTTCCATATCGATTAGCCTTTAAAAGTCAAAATATCAAAAGCATCCTTGGAAAGCTTCTTGCGTCGATCAGCTTTTCCATCAAAGAAAACTTCCTACATTGACCAATTTACGTCAAAAATAAAGTTCATAGATGGGACATCTCCCTATGAATCCATTGAAAAGAGAACCTAATCTCCCACACAACCTACATATGGCAAGCCTTCTTATGTCCTAGGTAGATATACATTTCGCATCCATCCTTATCCAAGATCCTACATGTGACTACCCATTATTAGTCATGTGTTAACATCTGTTATAAGGCCAAAGAGTGTAAGTGCCTTCACTATATCTATTCCCATCACATATGTATAAAATCTAGTACAAAAGCAATCACTCTATTTTTCATTCTTAACCATGGTTAAGACATACACAAAAATCACTTTGAAATCAATATCAATAACACATCATATAACAAACATATATTTAATAGTTTTCAACCCTTGCACATTGACGTCTATCAATATCTATCATCATATAAACATATGTCAATATCCACACAATCTTGAGCACATCTCAGCATTACATCGTTATGTCAAAAACATCACATCCAAGTAAATTTCAACACATGAATCATAAATAAAAAATCACCATTATATCATATCAATGTTTCTCTATACATCATCTGGAATCTCAAAAGCTCTATATATAAAAACTATACATTGAATAAATGGCTTCACAAAAAGTTGTATACATAAAAAACATCACATCTACTTAGTAAAATTGATGTATTTCAATTGACTGCCTCCTCAATTGTTACTTCCATGACCACCATCAGGCCCCCTCGTCTAGTCCTCGTAATCCCACCTTTGTGGCAACATCAAATAATGGTCATTTGACCTCATCAAACCATTTGTAGACACACAATCACGCACTTTGAGTAATTATCTAGTCTTGATCGCAAACTACTATTCATATGATTCCTAATTAAGAAAATTACTAATCAACCCATGTCCTCTACCACCTTTCTTTGTCTTTTGTTGTTCCTTTCATTCATACACCCTTATTTGTTTAGTCTACATTTTTACTCTTCAACATTTGTCATCCTAGACATAAGTGCCCAGCCAGGACGCCAGCCTCAGGCACCCTCGTCCCCTCTGGGTGCACCTGTCCTATTTGTACTTTACTCACACTTTTTGGGTCTTTTCTATTTGTTTGAGCATCTTATATTTTTGGTAGTCAGAATTTTCAGGGTTAATTACAAAATTCAAGCAAGGGAATTATATAAATATAAAGTTATGTGATCATAATAAAGGACCAAGCACTAAGCACTATCTATCACCACCTAAGGTTTCATCCATCAATAGCTCCATCATAGGGGACACAAGGGCTAGTTTTCTACATCACACTTCACAGGAGGGAAGTTCATTATATTCTATGCACACATTTATTGCATTCTACATCTAGCTACTTGCTCACTATCCACGTGTGACTGATACAAGAGCAACCTAGGGCACAATTCCACACACACATAACTACATTGGTTCTGATATGTAGTGTAACGCTTAATTATAAGTTCACCATTTTGGCATTCAAGGACAATTTGACCCCTCATTTTACATCTTTCTTTTTTAGGATTTGATGTCTATTTGAGGATTTTGTAGGTTCATATTTCATTACAGGTTTCCAATGATTCCAGCAATCATTATGTGAATCTGTAGTGACAAAAGGAATGAGTGTATTCTTTGTTTATTCACCTAAAAATCTAAGAACATTGGCACCTCATTCAGATATATATGAATGCTCATCTGAAGTGGATGAAGCTACTAGGTCCCTCCTTTGTGCCAGCTTTTTAATATGTTAGCATGCATGTTCATGATTACCACTACCAAATCATACCCTCAAATGTAGATAATTATAGATATCATAGGGAAACACATGTAATAAGGAAACATAGTAGATAAAATAAGTACTAAAATCACTTGCACCATATGGACACCATACTCAGATACATCAATTACCACAATCTGTAGTGCCCACATTTTTATAGCTCCAGTTATCTGTTGGTTCCTTTATGCATAGACATGTTTTGACTGAGACTCTGATAGATTTTGGACATTTTTCTATGTTATTTATCCTCATGGACATTATGGTATTTTGGGCACGTAGCGCCAATTGGACTAGATTCGTATATTGATATATTTCTTGTGATGTTGATGACACTAACAGGGGTACATGATAGTGATATTTATTGGTTAGATGTTGTTTCTTGTGGTCGATTTGATTAATGATATAGTTTTCTGGATTTAATAATGGTAATCTCATGCTAGCCTAAGTGTATGTCGTTGTAATTTTATCTGTGGATGATTCGTGGCGAACTATGTGTATAATTGTATGCATTGCACTATCAATTGTATAATGATGTTAGGACATTATAAGTTGATTAATTTTGTGATGAGTAGATGATGTTTATTGTATTGGAATAGATGCGGTTAATGTGTGCAATGAGTGTGCAGGTGACAGGTATAGGAGAGCATGGGTTTCAGGGCAGCTACACAATTGTGCACGAGCGGCCCACGGGATGAGTCCTAACCATGCTAAATGTTTGAGGCCTTAGAATAGGTGTATTAATTGGGCACCATGGGTGAACCCTCAATTGTAATGTATTTATGTCTTGTAAAATTAATTATGTTTAGGGTGTGTTTTATTAAG
Source organism: Taxus chinensis (assembly GCA_019776745.2). NCBI lineage: Eukaryota > Viridiplantae > Streptophyta > Pinopsida > Cupressales > Taxaceae > Taxus > Taxus chinensis. Next base: position 164,724 of record JAHRHJ020001109.1, on the reverse strand, counting down.
TAAACTAGTTTAGGGGTTTAATGATCTCATCTTAATTTAAGTGATGGTTTTGGGTAAGTGTGTGTGTGTTGGTAGAAGGGATTGGGGACCACATGTGAACCTTGGGTGGACCCCACACCCTCTACCCTTGTGCCCAAGCATGCCAAACCCGAAATTGGGTTATTTTAGGCATTTTTAGGGACCCCTTTTGAGTTTGGGAGTTCCCTTAGCATGAAAATGGGCCCTTGGACCCTACCTAATAGGTAGGGGGGCTTATTTCCAAGGTTTGGAGGGAGTTTCCCTCCCATTTTTCCCTCCTTAGTCACCATCCATGTAATATGGTTGGTTTGTGTGTATTTGTTAAAAGTTGCTCCACTTTGTTTTATTTTCGTTTTTAGTATTTTGGGTGATAAGGGCTAAAAGGTGAGTTTACTTTTACTTATTTGGTTTTTGGAATCTTTGACTCATGGGAGGAGAGGGGGTGACACTTGTCACCTTCCCATTGGTGAGGAAACTTTTGGGTTCCTCTTCTTATTCTTCCTCATGTGGAAGGAAGGGGTCTTCTTGCCTCATTTTTTTTGGAGAACTTGGAGAATTTTGGGAGCTTGGAAGTTTGCTTGGACAAAGGGAAAAAGCTTAGAGTCTTGGAAAGCATTGTAGAGGTAGGATTCTTAATCCTTTTCTTTCCTAGTTGTTCTTATCTTGTTAACTATGCAATGGTCAATAAAATAATGTGTGTGAAATGATGTGTTGTAAAGTTGTATGGAGAATGTAGTTTGTTTGTTTTGTTGCTTTGTTGTTTTCTTTTGTTTTCTCTCCACCATCATTTGGATTGATGGTTTTTGGAGAATGTAGGGGAAGAGAGAGGGATTTCCCTCTCAAACCTCATGGTTGTTGGTCAAGCCATGAAGGTCCCTTCTCATCCCCTCATATGGTTTGAGGTGGGAGAAAGGTTCATATGGCTTGAACCTTTCCCCATTCTTGGTGAGGAAACCCCTTTTAGATTTGAAAATCCTCCCAAGAAGGATTTCTTTGATATAAAGGAGGAATAAGGAGGACGAATGATTAGGAGGAATAAGGAGTTTTGTAAACATGTTTTTTTAGTGTTCCTATGGTTGGACACCTTTGCTTTGGGCATCCTATTTCTTCTCTTCCCCCTTTGTGAGGTTGACCTTGTTCTCCTCATGTTGTTGTTTTACCATGTGTAGTATGTCTAAGTGTTTAAATGGTCCTATGTATTTCTTGTTGTGTTTTATCCCCATTATACTTGTGCACATTGTGGAAGTTTGTTCCTCTCTCCCATGGGCTTGGGGGAGGCTAGCATGGCTTCCAACCATGGAAAGGCATGTGATGATGCCTATTGGTTGGGTGGTAAACAAGCCTTGTCCTCTTATTTTCAGCATCCTTGGAAGAACACTCAAGTTTGGAGATAGTTGGAGCCTCTTGCCATCTTGGTCCTCTTGGTCATCTTCATCTTTTGAAGACATTACTTTCATTTTATCTCTACAAATGTGGCTTTTTGAAGCTTTAATCTTCTTGTAAATACCTATTTTTGTACTTGATGCTACTTGTAAACTTTAGTCATTGCTAAGGAAGTTTTCCCTTCATTATTGCAAGAATCTTGTAAACAAAAAAAAGAAAGGAAGGATTACCATATTGAAAACATGAACTCTTTTATTTTAATGTCTTCATTTGGAGGTCTTGGTTGTTTAGAAATCTGCAAAAATGTAGTTATGCATCATACATTAATCTGTAATATTTAGTTGTGTCTACTTTTCAAGTTTTGTAAAAAAAAAGAATCTATGAGATGACATATGTATATAAATCTGAAATTTATATGCTAAACATTCTTTTAAATCTGCAAAAAAAATTATGGCATACACAATCCAACAACCATAATCCATTAATAACCAAAGTATTATATGTCAGAAGTTGAATACATAACCATACAATCACATAATCATGTGCACCAATATATCTGAACAACATAACCCTATCACATCAATTTTTTAAATAAAGTTGTGCATGCTTTTCTATCAATCCTAATAATAGATTAATCTATAAATAAACCTTTCTATTAATCTTATTATTAGATCGATCCTTGCATGACCTTTGATCTTCTCCTTGCATGTGCTTTATCCCAAAATAGCTCTTGTTTGGCCACTAAGCCTCCACACTTTTCTCTAGATCTGGAACGTTGTTTGATCAACACTCAAACCAGGCATCATCTATTTTTAGCCCGTGGTTCAAAAATCAAATAAGTCCTGAATATTTCCTGCTTGGGCATGAGCCTTCATGCATTGTTATTTTTCTTGTGTGCGCCCCTTCACGCCTGCCTCGCGTGCACCCAAAATCTTCACATGTGGCCTATACTTAGTCAAAATGGGTCATGCAACCATTACCCCACACTAAATTGGATTGTCATCCTCAGTAATATCTTAGTCGCCCCAAAAATAAAAGTGAATTACCAAAAAGAATTCAATGCCCAAAAATATTCATCCTACCTATCTCAAAATCAATCAGGTTGAAGGATATTGGAAGAGTTATGGGAACTCAACATCTATCTCACTCTCCACCTTCTTCCATTCATCAAGCTCTTCCAATGCTTTCCCAGGTGCCACCTCTACAATTCCTGGTACTTGGTCTGGCACCAACTCTTCAACTCTGCTCTTGAGCTCTTGATAACCAATGTCAACTTTGCGACAACTTGCTCAACTATATCAATGTGCTCCAATACCATATTTTGGAAGTAGCCTATCCGCAAGCTCTAATTTATCCTTTTTGGCCTTGATCAACTCTTTCCGCTTTGTCACCTCAGCCATCACCTTGGTGCACTCTATCTTATTAGTGGGCATCTATTCTTGGATAGCTTTGAGCACTGCTTCCTCATCACTTACACATGCATAAATGTATTGGGTTGATCTTCTAGCACCTATTGAAAGCTAAGTTGGCCTTATTGCTTTCCTCCTGGAGTTTTGTGAATAAATCCTCAAGCTCAGTAATTCTAGCTTCAATAAAAACCTTGTTTTCTTCCTTCTCCTTAGCTATCTCTTTTGTTTTTGGCCCAATGCCAATATTAATGTTCACCAGGAGTATACCAACCAGGTATTCTAGGTACTCCATCTCATCATTTTAGTCACATCTAGCTTGGCTCACCAAGGTGGGGCACTAACCCAAGATTTGTTTGACCAAAGTGTTAGCCCTGTCCTAAGCTTCCTTAGTGCACTTTTGTTCTCCCTGAGGTCCTTCTTTAAATCATCGACCTCGCACTCCTCTTTCTTATCTGCTACTAAGACTTTCATAGTAGTGCCTACATCAAGGTTCCTACGTCCATCATCCATGACCAACTTGTTTAAGGTGTTACATGCTACTCATTAGTGAGGTACATGGGATCAACTACCTTATACTTCCTCTCTGGATCATTATTAAACTCAATGACACCAATGGAGTGGTTACTTACCTCAAACTCAGGTTCTTCTACATAATTGTGCAAGTTCCATATCAACATCTTCCTGGTTCGTGACACTCCCACATGGTTATCCATCATCTCCCAGCATATAACTTTTCATTGGGCACTATGCTATGGAAACGTGTGCCCTTAGAACATTCTTTGGTTCATCCACAAAATCCATATGTGGTGACCTGGGTGTCCATCTCTTCCTCACCACCTTCACTTTTGATCCTTATTTCTTTGGGGTAGAAGTGATTGTACTTGTCCCAACTCTTACACCCTTTTCTTTCCCTGATAACATAAGTGTCATGAGTCACCTTATCTTCATGTGCCTCCTCTTCCATAGATGTTTTGTCCTTGGGTGGACTCTTATTCAATTCTCCCTCAGAGGTGCGTAACTACATTTGATCCTTAGCATTCTTTATTTGCCAACTACTCATCCCATTCTTGCTCAAGCTCCTCATGTAAGGTTTCTCCTCTCTTATCTAAATCAAACTCTTCACTTGTTTCTATGCTGGAGACAACCTTTGCCCCTCTGCACTTGAATTTTTCCTTCTCTGCACTATCCTTTGGTGGCTGAGATGTTCCAGCACCACTGCTTAATTCTTATGTAGTACATCTTCTTAAATAGCGAATGATCAAGTTTACATTCCTCTTCTCCTTCTTTTTCAGGAGTGTCTTCATGCATTCTCTTCAACGGTGGCCCCACTGGTCTTCCAAGTTGTGGGAGGGTAGAATATGTAACTCTTCTAATTCCTCCCTAAGTCTTTTGCCTCAATTGATCACAAATATTCAATCTTATCAATCCCCTAATGGTAACATTTTGGGTTACCAATTCAGCATGTCAGGATCCATCATCACCAAGTATGCCAACCTTTTCATATGCCATCCTTAGTGCAAAATGTGTAAGTCTGAGGTCAACCTTATCAAATCATCGAAATCTTAACTTATATTTCTTTAATCTACTTCAAAACACACTTGTAGTACCAGGAAATAATGTGAAGGGTATCTTATGCACCAAGGGCTCATATCCCCATCCTTCATTCTAAACTGTTGCACAGGCTATAATGTTGCATCACCGCAAACATTATCCTTCTCCCCAACTTCCATAGGTAACTCGATGGAATGTTCCACTCATTCTCAAAGTCACTTTAACATAACCTTTATACCACTTATCAATATGGACTTATAATTTGAAATTGTGCCATCACATAGTGTTATCCACGAATTTCACTACAAGGGATTTTTTTACATTGTGGTCTAAACCCAATATTCAGCATTAGACCTTCTGGAACTCCAATATTCTAAATCCATGAGAAGTAGGATTGAGCATCCAAATTTCTTGTTCCTTCTTTGTTTTGCATCCCTCTTCAATAATTTCATTAGCAACGTATTGCACAATGTTGTAATGTGCCTTGTTCGCCATTCTATGTGCAATGTATAAAAAAAAATTATTCACATTTATCCACCTCTCTGAGTCAACTAACTTGCAATTAACCAATCTTATTGCAACCCTAGCTACAAGATTTGTGAGGTTGTCAATAAGAATAGCCCTTCCTCCCTTCTCATATAGTGTTGTGACTAACTCATAAATCTTCGCATTAGAGCATAAATCCAACCCCATGTCCTCTCCTTTATTCCTCAACCATGTAACTCACTCAATAAGTTAATTTGTCATTCACATCCTGCAGCCCATGAAATCTTGCAATTTATGCACTTTAGACATGAGCCACTGGTATAAATATGCAGGCTTCAAACATATGGTAGAATGAAAATTATAGGACTTCAACTCTTCTCCAAGATCTTCCTACTGAGTCATGGACTAGTACTTCATTCTTTGTTCTCTTCCCAATGGCACAACATGTTCCAGGCTTTCAAAGTCCCTTCATGCCCTAGTCTCAGATTCCTCCCAGTATTTGTTGCCTTTACACATGGGATATTTAAGACTATCAAATCTGAACCCTAATGGTAACATTCATCTGGGGTATCAAGTCCATTTCTAGGATAAATGTTTCCAAGGGTTCTAGTCACATTGTAATCCTCTGTTTATATGATGTATTTGTCTGGTTTATAGGTGTCAAAGTTAACAAATGTGTGTCCTATTAATTTGTTCACCACACTCACTTTAAATATCTAACGGTGAATATAAAAGGTATTTTCAAACTCATCCCGCAAGACCCCTATTACTCTCTATGCAGGACTATAATTGTTAGCTCACTGTGAACTTTTCCTAGGAGCTAACTTCCAATGAGAAACATTGCATGGTTTGCACCACTTTTCTTTTTCTCAAAATCACACCAAGTCAACTTGATACCACTTCATTTTAATCCTAGAATATGGATTTGGATTGTGTCACCACAGGCGAATATCCAACCGGTTTCACGGGAAGGTGAATTTTTTATAAGTGGGTAAACCCACATTATCATCACCGAGAAGGCTGCATCTGGCGACTCCAGATCTCCTAGAATACAATGAAAATGAGGATTCATCCCCAATAGACCTTTGCTCCTTTACGTTAACCCTCACCTCTTCGATAATTCCATCGTTGTACATGGCCAGTGACGCGTGTCAATAGTTGTATTGACGCGCGTTCACTAAGGTCTATTGTACGCGCGACACTTAGGTTTATTGACGCGCACAGTGCATTTACTTGACGCGCAACTTAGCAACAATCTAGCCAATCTGGTTGTAACCCTAGTTGTTGGATCTATGATTTTTCATCAATAAATAGCCCTTCCTCCCTTCTCGTACCTGTAGTGATGTGGATAATTCATCAATCTTCAATTGGATCATAAATCCAACCCCATTTTGTCTCTTGTACTCCTCAACCTTAGTGACTCACTCAATAATTTGAGCTGTAATTCACATCCTCTAGACCTTTGCAAAATAAAAGAAATCCTCATCCACCCTAGACATGAGCCTCTAGTATAAATGTGTGGGCTTGGAAAAAAAGGGTAGTTCGAACAATTACATGACTCTAACTTTCTCCAATTACTTCTATACTTAGTCATCGACTAGTACTGATCCTTCTTCGTTTGTTCCTGACGCAGCTCAATGGAAAATGTCTTCCTTCAATAGTCCCTTATTTGTGCAGCTTATCCTTTCTTTATGGTTGTATTCACTGATTTTACATTGGGAAGTTGAGAATTCCAAGTCTGTCAACCCTAAGTACTCTTGGGTATGCATTTATGAGTATATATCCTCTAGGGGTTCTTCCACCTTGACTTCAAACCTTCTTTGTATGGCACTTTCTTCCAATTTTGGGTGTTATTTTTACTGTTGAAATATGTGTCCCTAGGTACTCTTCTCACTACAGATAATTCTTTATATCATCACTTGAAACCCTAGTTGTTCAAACTCTCTAACAAAAATTTCTCTCTATTCCCTAACTATTATTTCAAACATCACTCATCACAAGGTACAACACACAAATTCGTACACGCTTCTTTGGTTTTCTCTTATTTTCTTTCACTCTTTCACACAAAGTCACTCTATAGCTTAATTGCTCCAAGTTCTCTTTCAAATGCAAGGTAGATAAATAAATTTGACTTGCCCCCTTTTTCTACTTTTTTCGTACCTCATTACTTAATTTTTCCACTTAACCCATGCATGTTTTCTCGCTTTAAATTTTTTAAGTTACTTTCTTAATAAAATACCTTTTCCACTTTTTTCTTTATTACGTGACTTCCTTTCATATGCTGTAGTCATAACCTTTTAGTTGTGCCCTACTTTCTGAGCCACATACCTCCTTCACATGCATCCCTACGCCAAAGTACATAATCCTCTACGTCATATACTAAGTATTTTATCATGTCATTACCTACCTCACGTTACACTGCGTGATCATTCTTCTTGTGTGGTCTTCAATCTAAGAAAATTTCCTTAAGAGAACCTTCATCCATAACACATGTTACACCTTTCTCTCTTGCACTAACCTTTCAAAGGATTCCCTCAACCATGCCAACTTGTATAAAATCTTATGCCAACAATTTTTATCTTATACCTGATCCACCCCACACTAAAAGTATGCATGTCCTTTGCAAATCAAATAGATAGTAATCAAATTCCTACTGCAAAATACTTATTACAACAAAATGCAAAGAACTAAATTACAACAAAGCATAGTACAACAATTATCAAAGGAAACACATAAAAGGGAAATCTAAACTAAATGGCGATACTGCCTTATTACAAACACCAAGAAGCTTTATTTATAGTAGGGCTTCATCCTACTCCCATTGAAGTAATCGGGAAACATGGTGCCATCCAATGCCTATAACTTGAATGCACCTATTCAAGTATCTGGGTTACTATAAAAGGTTCCAACCAATGCACCTTTGATTTCCTTGGTGGCGCACAAACTTGGAGTCATAGAGAAGGACCATCTTTCCAACTGTAAATGTCTTATTCTTGATGTGCCTATCATGCCATGCTTTATGTCTTTCCTTCTCATTCTTCTGGATCCAACATCTGATGGCACACCGCTCATCTAACTACATCAGTTTATCAATGTGCTCTTCCACAACTTGTTCATCATCAAGTCCACTTGTGCGCGCAATACACAAGATGGTAACATGAATTCAACTAGTAGAATATTCTCTATGCCAAACACCAATTGAAAAGGTGTGGCCTTATTCAACCTCTTATAAGTGGTCCTATATGCCCAAAGTACAGCTGACACTTTATCATCCCAATATTTTCTTCCAACATCACATATTTTTTTCAATGTCTATCCCAAGATCTTGTTGAAAGCTTCTACAGTACCATTAGCCTGTGGGTGATAAGGAGTAGTCTTATGGTGTGCCACCATAAACTCTGCCAATAGAATTCTGATTGTCTCATTCAAGAAATGAGTTCCTCTATCACTTGTCAAGCTTAATGGACAATCCATACCTACTAATAATATTCTCCCATAAGAATCTTGTTGTTGTGGTTGTTGTACAATCCTTAATAGGTGTTACCTCTTCCCACCTTGTCAGATACTCTATGCAAGTAATAATGTAGCACACGTGTCAGTCCTACATGCAGGGTGGTGAAATAGGACCTACAAAATTCAATAGCCCACTTCTCAAAAGGCTCATTACTTGTAATAGGCCATAACAACATCTCATCTTAGGTTCCATGGCTTCCCAAAGCACTTGCAATGATCACACACCTTGACATATTCCTTAGTATCCTTGTACAAAGTCTCCCACCAAATTCTAGCCATCAGAATCTTGTGCATTGTAGCATCACCAATGTAATAACCTCCTGTTATTCCACCATGAGCTTCTTCCATAATAGCCTCGCGCTCATGCTCCAGAACACAATGGCACAAAACTTCATCACGACCTAACTTGTACAAATCTCCACCAATCAACTGATAAGGCACCACACGTATTGCAAGATACTTTTTCTCAATGTCTTCATTCCTTCAGGTGCCTGTCCAGTGCAAAAAAGACTAGAATATCCTCCAATTCTATGGGTGTGTGGTTTAATCTAAACAATTGTACATCTGGCATAGTGTCTTCAATGCTCTACGCATCCTCACCAGAATTGATCCTTGATAAATGATCAGGCCCTTGAATTTCTCTTTCCTGGTTTCACAACAATTGTGAAATCAAACTCCTGAAATAAAAGTATCCATCTACAAATGTGCCCTTGTAAAAATAGGATTTGTTGACCAAGTACTTGAGCATCATATGATCTATATAAAAAATAAATGGTGTCACCAACAAGTAATATCTAAACTTATGAAGTGTGTAAATCATAGACAAAGCTTCACGCTTAGTGGTTGTGTAATTCTTCTCCGCAGGTGTCAACTTCCTGCTTGTAAAGAAAATAGGATGATCCATAATTCCTTCTCCTAGTTGTGCCAACACTACACCAATTTCCATGCCAAAGGCATCAACATGAACATGAAAGGGTTTGTCCCATGAAGGAAAACACAAAATAGGTGCAGTAGTTAGCCTTTCCTTCAGTGTTTCAAATGCTTGTTGTTGCACGTCACCCAAGTATAATTTCCCTTTAGCCTTAAAAAATTCTTCCAAGGGCATGGAAATATTTGCATAGCCTTTAATGAATTTCCTATGGTAGCCTGTATGTCCCATAAATTTGTGCACTTCACTCTGATTATCAAGATCTTCTAAACCCAAGATCACAACTATCTTGGTTGGGTCTACCAACAATCCTTCCTTGTAAATGATATGCCCAAGTAAAGTGCCAAAAGGTGTTGCAAAGATGCACTTCTTAATGTTGAGAGAGATGCTCAACTACCTGCACCTCTCAAACATGAGCCTTAGATTATCACAATGATCCTTGACTAAGCCATATAATGTCCAATCATCCAAATACACCTGTAAAATTTATGAATAAAGTATTGAAATGCCTACACAACAATGTGTGAAAACTCTGTTGGCGCATTTTTCAATCCAAAGGGCATAAATGTATATGAAAAACTTCCCCATTCAGTGGTGAAATTTTCTTTTCCTGATCTTCCTTTCACAATGTGCACCTGGTGATAACCTGAAAATCCATCTGTAAAAGAATATATCTCACACCCAGCAACTCCCTCAAGAATTTATTCTGTGAATGGGGTGGGAAAAGGATCTATCACACATGAAGCATTAAGTTCTCTGTAGTCCACACAATCCTTATCCTCCCATCCTTCTTAATGCTTATAACCATGGGGCTAACCCATTCAGATTCTTCAATAGGCTCAATTATACTAGACTTGAGCATCTTATCAATTTCCTCCTTCACCTTCATGCACAGATTAGGATTCATCCTATAAGGCCTCTTCCTAACCGGGCGTGTGCCATCTTTAAGCTTGATTTTCATCTCACCTAAAGAAGGGTGTACTCCATTTAACTCATGATATCCTCATGGAAATAAGTCCTGAAGTCACACAAAAGTTCAATAATCTTTGCTACTTCTTGCTCTGACCAGTAAACACCAATAATGGCCTCCTTAGGCTCTACCTCTATACCAATGTTAACCTTATTTGTCTTCATAGGAGCATGATATGCGTGCCTTCTCATCTGCAGTGTCCATCACCTCATGTGTACCTTCAGTGTGGTTAACATCCAAGTTATCAACCTCATCATCATCTATCATATATACCAGTTTACCCTTTTCTTTTTCCTTCTAGGTGTGAACCATTTCTTCTTCATATGTTTCCTCAAGATCAAGGTGTGCCTCAAGATCAGGTTCCCAAAATAACTCTAACATGAGTTCTTCAGCCTTTGCACTATCTCCCAAAGTAAGGCACTCATAATCTACAATGCTTCAAGGACTGGAGGATTAGTAGAAATGTAATCAAAGGTTTGGATCATACATGAAGTCATCTATTTCCAATTAGTTGTTTCCCTTTTCAATTCTACATGGACATACCATGCGCGTGCATAGCTACGCAATGTGGAGTAGAAATTATGTACCCAAAGTGATGGTGGTAATGCCTCCTTTCCCTATGCCCATGATCTCTCACACTCATGGATGTGAGGAGAGACATGGAGACTTCCCATGAAATTCACATGTTTGTGTAGGTACATTGCTCCGAGTAAACCTGGTGGAAAAGTGATTCTCACTTCTCACCACTCCAAAAGGCCATCTCTATGTGTTTCCCACCAGCACATTATTGTCCCGCACAAGAGGTATAGAACAACATATTTCTTATATCACCTTCATTCTACCACTGAGTCTCCATGGCACATAGGAATGTGTCGAGGTTCCCCTCACCAGTGTACCTTGGTACCTGAGTAAATCCTAACCACCTCACCATGCATCCTAATCATTCTGGTGACTCTTCCTTTGACCTTGTGCCTGACCATCTCATACATTCCATGAGCCCAGTTATCACAAGCAACACTAGTAGTGTCACTCACAGACTACACATCTTCCCAATGAAGCACACCCTCCTTGGATGGTTCTAAATTATCTGGATCACACACTGACTACACATATATTATGTTGAGCTCTTCCTCACTCAATGGTTCAACATAGGGCTTAACCTTCTTTTCAAACAGAGGTATAATCACACGCTCCTCATCATTCTCAAAACTGATGTACCTTTTATTAAAGTGCAAATCTGCATTGTTCGCATAGCACCAGGGCCACCCAAGTAATGTTGGAAATTTATCTACTTCAGCAAGTTCCAACACCTCAAAGTCTCCAGTAAACTTGGCCCCTAAATAGTAATAGATGCATCCTTCAGTACCCCAATAGGCATAGCCCTAGTTTTATTCACCATATACAACACATTTTTAGATGGTTGTAATTGTGGTCTACCCATATGATTCCAAGCATCCAAAGTTAGCACATTCACTTCCGCATCAGTATCAATAAGAATGTTGCACAATAACCACCCATCAATTACTGCATCAAGTGTAATCTCTTTATCAAATTCATGATTCTGAGGTGGTAGATTTGCATGAAGTATCTATCCTTTCACCCTCAATTCCAACGTGCATGTACCTTTTCTCATAACCATTCCCCTAACAAAGGAATGATGTTCTCCTAATGTACATCCTACACACTTCCTTCAAGTCATCCACATCCTTCTATGGGAGTTCAACCTTCTTTTTTTGTTCTCTCTCACACACTTGCTCTTTCAAGCATTGTATTTCACCCTACAGTTCTCTAATGACTCCCATAGTTTCCTAGTAGACTTCCTTATGGTGCATAACATCTGGATACTTAGCATGTACCACTTCCTCCCTTGTAATGAGTGGCTTAGCCTTCAGAGGCTCATGTGCATGTGCATCCTTAACACGTGTAGTAACCATTACTATCTGTAACTCAGGATCAGGTGTCTTCTTAGGCATCCATTGATCAACAACAGTGCATTGTACCTTTATCATTTCCATGCATTTTTCCTTCTTCTGAGTCTTGCACATGTGTCCATACAGCTCCGGGAAATCCTCTAACTTGTGTTGCTTCCCACACCATGAGAAAATATTATTCTAAGGGCACTCGTGCTGATAATGATCAGGGGATCCACAAGTATAACAAGTTCCTCTAGCAAATCCTCCTCTCCACCACCGCAACCTCTTCCTCTATATCCTCCTCGAAATCCTCCATTCCTGTTATCTCCATGGTTGTGCCCTTCATGAGTATGGCCTTCTTGTTCCTTTGATCCACTCACCACACTAGTCTGGCACACTCTTGTCTCAATGGCTTCATGAATGTGATCAATCAATCTATAGTCAATGGTGTCATGAGTGTGGGACTTGCAAATCTTATAGTACATGGATACCTTCTTCTGATGCAGTGTGCTGCAAAAGAGGGAAATCTCAAACATCATGATTCAGGTAACAGAATTCACAATCTAATAGTAATGTGTGCACTGACTTACATGGGAAATTATCTTTAGTATGTCCCTCTACTTCATAATTTGTGCACCATATTCCACTTCACGTCTCATGTGCTGAGTTGGCAGAAATCTTCTCCAACTGTTTTTCCATAGCTGCAATCTGCACCTCTAAGAATGGGCTCACTCTAGTATCAACACTTCCAACAGCCTCAGTGCACAGAGTGGCTTCCAAAGCCTCATGCGGATCCACATATGTCTTATGAGAGAGTGCTCTTCAGAATGGAGTCAACAATCCTCCAAAAACCATTGTGCATGCTGACTAGGATGAATGTCATAAGACAATTTGGACAATAAAGTCTTGAAACATGCATCATACTCCCTCACACTTTCAGCTAATCCCTACTTGATATCCTTTAGCACGCTGATGCTTTGTTGCTCAAATTATAGAATGTGAAACTCTTCCAAAAATGTAGAATGCAAAGCATCATAATCCACCACAGTCTGATGTGGGTCATACTTCATGTAGTAGCTATGTGTGTGCCCTTGTAGAGTAGTAGCAAACTGTCTGACCTTCCTGTTATGAGGTTGTAATTCCTTTAGCGTTCCATAGAAAATAACACTTGTGCACATGCTCTACTACATCTTCAATACCTCTATACTCTGGAAAATGGAGACATCTCATAGTAAACATGTTGAGGTTGATGTGGGGGTTTGGGGATGTGGGCCTTGTCCACCAGATCCAGAACCAGAACCTCCACCAGTATTTCCTCCTCCTGATCCTCTTAATCCACCTACGGTGGGTTGCAGACCAGTCGACATACTTCCTTGTGTCCCATTCATGGTACTAGACTGAACACCAACGGTCTGTGTGGTCATAGTTACTACTGTAGTACTTCCAACAATTTGTGCGCCAACATTCTGTCCTGATGACACACCTTGGAACAATCCTACCATAACACTTCCAAAAAATGGTGTTTATTGCAATGTCATGGGTGCACTACTAACTTTATCTCCTGAATTCAACACAAAATGATATCTACTCATCTCTTCTTGTTTACTTACACTAGCCTGCTTCTCAATGACTACTTCTGGATTTGGAACACCAAGCGCAAGGGCTAGGTGGCTAGGTGGGATTAGATGCACACCTGCGGTCCTCATGCTCTCCTCTGATGCACTCTCATCTGAAGCCAAAGGGGATTCTCTACTGTGCTTACCCAATGTTGGGAGAACCAGATGTTGTGGCTCCTCATCTTCCATGAGAGCTTCAAATCCTTCATGAGCCATCTCTCTCCTCAACTCCAGGGACTCCTCAATCTCCCTTTGTTTTTTCCATTTCCCTCTCTCATGCTTCATTAAACTTGAGCCATCTTTCCTCTCTCTACCTTGCTTCCTGCTAGGTCCACATCCTTCTCCACACTTTCTCCTGCCCCTACGCACGATGGGAGGTTTAGCTAGCCATGGGTAGGCACTCTAAATCTAGTTCTATTATCAAAATCTTGATCGATAATGGTATAACGTGCAAGTAAGATCCTTTGGTATCATGCAAGAACTGAACTCAGCTTCCTCAGGACACAAATAAGTAGAAATAGTGTACTCCAAAATATAACTGCACAATACTCCAACCCACCAATGATCTACAGCTCTAGTCCACTCCACATCAACATCAATAAGAGTTTGGTAATCCTTTTGCATCCAAAGTCTCGGCCTATAACTCCAACACTTTCCTACTACATATGTTGTCAGCCACTCATACAATTCTACTGGAAAGAAGCTGAAGAATGTCTCATAGAGTGCATCATAAAGATTGTTTTCAACCCACCAACATGCATTAAAATCAGGTCTAGTGTTATATTTCTATGCAAAACTTATCTTTTTTATCATCTCTATCCAACCTTCAATACTCTCCAGAGTCAATGATATGCCATCTACAAGCAACATCCTGGCAAACGGTTTGAAAAGAGGTCCCGACAACGGAACCAAAAAGTAGTCTTTATTTTTACCACCTAATGTTATAGGCATGCTAGCACTTCATCCAGATAGATCTAAATGCTCACCCAAAGCACATGAAGCTACTAGGTCCCTCCTTTGTACTGGCTTGTCAAGATGTTAGCATGCATGTTCATGATTACCAATAAAAAGCATACATTCATTCAACCATGTAATCATTACATACATCAATTGGAAACACATGTAATAAGGAAACATATAGATCAAATAATAATTAAGATCAATTGCACCATATGATCACCATATTCAGATACATCAATTATATAATCCAACCACATGATCCATTAATAACAAAGTATTACATATCAGAAGTTGAATACATAACAATAGTATCACAGAGTCATGCACACCAATATATCAGAGCAACATAACCCTATCACATCAACCATGTCTAATAAAATGGAGGTACAATAAATATATATAGGGGTGGGGACTTTCCCTTCACCACCCATGCATTCTCAAAATAGGTGCATGCTAAAAAATAGCCATGTGTACATATAAATTAAATATGCATGCTTTTTTAATCAATCCTAATAATAGATTAATCTATAAATAAACCTGACTTTAATCCTATTATTAGATCGATCCATGCATGACCTTTGATCTTCTCCTGCATGTGCTTTATCCCAAAATAGCTCTTTCTTGGTCGCCAAGTCCTCCATGCTTTTCTCTAGATCTGGGTGCCCATGGGTGCCCCTGTCCCTCTCCAGGCACCCTAGTCTAGCCTCCTTTTCCATATCTGTAATTTTTTTAGATCTAGTGTGACGGTTGGTGCTTCGCATTTCTCTATTTTCTAGCTCTATGCACTTTCCAGAACTTGACGAATCAACTAAGGCATCTTACCCTTCTTTGCACATTAGGGTTTCATTATTTATTGCTTAGTTTACTTGAGTGTAATTGTTATACTTCAGTATTCATTTATTTATTGCAATCTTGTATTAAGATTTGACTGCATATTACATTTTAGCTTAATCACCATCATTTTGGTCATCGTTAAGTCATATGTTTATAGGATACAAACCCTTTGGTTCCCCTATCACTTGACTTCTTGTCCTTGTAAGCCCAGCTTTGTGGAAACATCAATTCTGGTCCTTTGACCTCATCAAATCATCATTTTATCCCTGCTCAACACCGATAGGCCATATGTCTACATCACATGAGCCCTTTGGCTCCCTTATCACTTGGCTCCTTGGTCTCTTTGAGACCACATTTGTTTCCTATGAATCATATGTCTATAGGACACAAACCCTTTGGTTCCCCTATGACTTGGTTCTTCAATGACGCTAGTCATGTCTCTATACCTCATCTTGGGGCATCATTTCTCATCTCTCATCTTCCCATCCTTACATAATTCATCAATCTATTTCTTTCAAACTCGTGATTGATTCCCTTTTAGGTCATCAATCCCTAGTTTGAGAGGGGAGCACCTCATCATATAATTTTGCATCTCACATCCTTATCTATCACATCTCATTTTTGTCTTGTGGCTTGTCTAAAACGACTTAACAAAAGGGTCAAATGTAGACACCTAAAATTAGCACCGCTAATTCCTATATCTATGTTCACTTGAGTCTCCACATTATCACATCCCTATCATACTATCATCTTTAATCCTCTATCCTGAGTCTTATTCTCCACATTATATTCATTCCCCGTAAATATCATTCTACAACTGTAAAATCCTATTTTACTCCTCTTAAAACCACCCAAATCACTTAGAAACTAAATCAAATAAATCCAAATAAAACATACTACTTCTCAACCATTCATAACCCCTTACCCATATAACCTCCTTCCAACACCCATCCTTAATCAAAACAACCAAAAAAAAACCTCAATTTGGGAAGTAATTTCAACACATTTTCCCCGTAAAGCCCGGATCGTCGGCAATCCTACCAACCACTGATGATTCTCCTAGGTTGGCGGTGACCCTATACAAACAATTTTCAGGCCTCCATTTGAGGTTAGCTTGGAGTTGATAGTTGGTAGCTTGACATTGCTTAAGGACTTTACATTGCACTTTCTTTGTATCATAGCTCGGTCACACAGTCAGAGATCATCCCAAAAACATCTAAGACATCAATAATCTCTTCCCCAACCTTTGAATTTCACACACACATCCAGGAACCAACTAAACAATCTTCTTACATCTATATTCCTCCTCTTTCAGGTAATATTATCTCCTCATCATCATTTATCAACTTATATATGGTAAGTACCTTTCCTTTTGTATTCTTATCTCATTTTCTCATCTTTTACAAGTTTTAAATTGACTCTATCACATATCTTAGCATCATGTACATTTCCACAACAATCATAGATAATTTTGCTACCGACAATTGTTCTCAATCATCGTTGATCGACCTCAATCGTCGATAATCCCTTTTTGTTAGATAATTTAATCCCTAAGATTACTTTTTTAGATATCCAAATCCCAACATTAATTACCATTATGCTTGTGCAAGTGCCACTTCAGTCATATCAAGCTCCTTTGAGCCATCTCTAACACTCTATCAATTATCTAAATCTATCAGCTTGGGCACCTCGTCATATAATTATGTACCTCACATCCTTATCTATCACATCTCATTTTTGTCTCACGGCTTGTCTAAAACCACTTTAAAAAAGGGGCAAATGTAGACACCTAAAATTAATGTCACTAATTCCTTTATGTGCATTCGCTTAATTCTCCACACTATCACATCACTATCATACTATCATAATTAATCATCCATCATAAGCCTTATTTCTCCATAGTATATATTTTTCCCCATAAATATCATTCTACAACTGTAAAATCCTATTTTACTCCTCTTAAAACCACCTAAACCACTTAGAAACCAAAATCAAATAAATCCAAAACAAAACAAACTACTTCTCAACTGTTTCATAACCCTTTACCCTTATAACCTTCTTCCAACACCCATCCTTCATCAAAACAACCAAAAAAAACCTTGCTTTGGGAAGTAGTTTCAACTTTTTCCCCATAAATCTCGGATTTTCAGTAATCCTACCAATCACCGGTGATTCTCCCCAGGTCAGCGGTGACCCTATATAAACAAGTTTCGGGCCTTTATTTGAGGTTATCTTAGAGCTGATATCTGGTTGCTTAACATTGCTTAAGGACTTTACATTGCACTTTCTTTGTATTATAACTTTGTCACATAGTCAGAGATCATCCCAACAACATCTAAGACATCAATAATCTCTTCACCAACCTTTTAATGTCATTCACATGTCCAAGAACCAACTCAATAATCTTCTTGTGTTTACAATCCTCCTCTCTTGGGTAATATCATCTCCTCGTCATCATTTATCAACTTATATAAGGTAAGTACCTTTCCTTTTGTATTCTTGTCTCATTTTCTAATAATTTACAAGTTTTAAATTAACTTTATCACATATCTTAGAAACCTGCACATTTACACAAGAATCACAGGTGATTCTACTAAGCACCGACAATCATCCTCAATCACCGATTATCCCTGTCTTTTAGATCATAAGATTGCTTTTTAGATATCTATATCCCAAAATTAATTACCACTCTTCATGTGCAAGTACCTCTTCAGTCATATCAAACTCCTTTGAGCCATCTCTAGCACTCTATTAATTATCTAAATCAAACTATCATCCTACTCAACTTTGTGAGTACACACCTATTTACATCCTTGCTCCTTTGAGCCATTTTGTGATTCCTAGACTCCCTTTGGATCAGGTATCACCATCAGACCATCATATAGTTGTGGACCACGTCAGTCTCTTTGCCTTTGCATTGTTGGTTATATTGTATGTTTTTATCATTATATCTTATCATTATCTGATTGATTTCTTGAACGCGTATTGACATCCTTGCAAGGAATTCCATTAAGTTCTGGGGATTGGCCTTTGCTGAGAAATCTACCATATATATATAATCCTATCTTTTTCTGAGTGTTTGTGCATTGTAGGTGACCTATCCCATTAGAAGGAAGCAATTGTGTGCTCGTTCAGATCTTTGTATGTTGAATCAACCATCAACATCAACATCAATCATCACGGGTCTCAGTAAACCCTGTCGTCCTATTAGGTCAGTTAGTTTTTGTTATTTCATTTTATTAAGTTAAAGTTAGAAAAAAAAAAACTCTCTGGTATAATGGGTTTGAAATAAAATGACAATCCTAAAAAATAGGCCAAGATAAAAGAGGGTGAAGCAAGGGAAGAAAGGAAACTCCCCGCGAAGGAAGGAGACACTTTAGGATAATGTGAAGGGGATCTTCTGGAGAAGGAAGGGGAAGTTCCAGACTCATAATAAGTAGCAACTACAAAATAAGAAGACTTTAGGGAGGATGTCCCCTATTCGGGGGTTGCATCAGATGAAAAGGAGCAAATCTAGAAGAAGAAGAAGAGGAAAAAGAGTTAGAGAAGGAAGAATCCCAGAATGAAGAGGACCAAGTTGATGTGTGTCAATTAATTCAGAGGAGAAAATTGATATCATCCATCAATTAGATGAGGAGTTCTAGTACTAAACAACCTCTATATAGAGGGGGCCATCTATCTATATTTCCCCCCTATATAGAGAGAGATACAAGAAATATCTATCCTCACCCCCATCTCTATAATATAGATATGGCCTTTATAATATAAGTATGGGGCCCCTCTATATCCCCTATATAGAGGATGGTGAAAATTTTTTATTAGCCCCATAAGAAGCAGCTGGGGTTGCATAATCATACTGAGAAGGAATGTTTTATAGGGAAACATGACATTACAATGGAGGAAACATTTTTTATTGGTTCTACAGTTATTTCCTCAAATAATAGAGAAAAATGGATGAAGGTTTTGAGATTTTGGGAAGGTCCCTGCTTCAAAAATCATAGAAAAATTTTAGGACTAAATGGGTATTTATTTAGAGAGACCCCCTAAGGAGGAGTTGTGGATGCATGTGGTTAGGAAAATAAGATTCCAAAATGTGGGGTGACACTCTCCTCCTAGAATAGAATCACCTCTAAAAATTTTTAGGGGGGTTTAAATCTGACTGCTTTAGTTGCATCTCTGCTACAATTTTGTTGTGGTTTTGATGTGCTTCTGTTTGTTATTTTAAGTAGTTACTCTATTTATCCAAGGTTCATTTTAAGAATTCTTTGGTAAATTGGAAGTGGAAAATCCCCGGCAAATATACCTCGAACCACTTTCATCGGAAAGGTGAATTTTCTAGAATTTTAGAGTCAAATCTTCGTCTATCATTTTCTTAAGGGGGAGCACTGAGAATTTTTTTGGTGTCAAATGACAACAAGGTTTGTTGTCATGTGACAGCATAGTTTGTTGCGTGTGACAGCAAACCTTGTTGTCGCACGAGATCAAAAAAATGCTTCATTTTTTCGACCGTCTATAACCCCCTTGCCGCTAGTCAACAACACTCATTTATCACCCACCTGTAACCTTCCCTTTTCGTGCGTCAACAACCCTCTTGTCATTCATCAACAACCCTCTTTTCACATGTCAACACCTTCTCTTGTCGCGTGTTAGCAACATTATATTGTCACCTGTTTGGAAATAAAAAATTCCTTGTCGCGTGTCAATGACACTTTCCTGTTGCAAGTCTGTTACAACCAGTTTGAGACTCTGATCCAAACTTTGTCTACTTGTAATTTATAAGTAATTTGGATGGTACCTCAGTAAGTTACTAGTATACTACTAGGTGAATTACTTAGGTTTATATCGTAGTTTTCAACAGTATGCGAAGCCGACCCTTAAAAAAAATTATACTGGAAATTTTAGGCGAACAGTACACTGACCTACTCCAAAAAATTCACCTTTTCAAATTTTCCAAAAATGGAATATTTGCCAAATTACAAATATTTACCACTAAAAAAATCCTTGGTTTTGTCTCGTGTTTGTTTTGTTTTGTCCCTATTGTAATAACTAGGTGGTATGACCCTTTATTTTGGTTGTACTAGGGTAGGGCCCCTATTAAAAAACCTTTATCCTTAATAAAAAATAAAAATGATCTTATAACTCAACTATGTACTATATGAGTCATATTTTTTTAATGTGTGTAACTCATGAACTTACATTCTTAAGAGTATAATCGATAAATATAATTGATAAAATCAAAACAATCAAAATATGACTAGAACAATCAAAATGTACAATATCATTCTTTTTTGAATTAAAAATAGTAATCGTACACGAGCGATGCAATGGAGAAGCCGATAGGAATGTATTAAAGAACTTAAACTTGTAAGAGTAAAATGGGTATTGAAGAAAGGGATTGAGCTAGGAGAAGTCTAGGGGAGGGGAAAATGTTTGTGTGAATGAAATTGAAACCCTTATTTCTTTTGAGAAGCAACTACATATGAGCATTTATCTTAAGTTGATGTAGTAGCTGAATTTGATGGCCAAAAAACATTGCAAGTTAGGTGGTTTTTTGTTATCTTTATAGACCATTCTCTTAGGCCATTTTCCATGTTTGGTCAGAAAATAACATATATCACATTATGAGTAGATTCAAAAGGAATCCAATAGAAAAATTTAAGTAAAATGGTAAACCCAGTTGAAGGCCCCAACAATACATCCCTCCACCACCTATCGAAGACAACACACACACACATAACCCTCGAGAGAATATATTTACATGTAAACATATAAACAAGAGAGTAAGTCACGAACATATCAAATCAAAAGATGTATATTGGATATAAGTCAATGTATGTGTCAAAATACCAAGAATACAAAATCATTCAAATTAATGTATGTCAAAAATAAAATTCAACATAATACGTACGAAGACCACATTTTCTTCATTATTTGGCCTGGAAATTTGACAAGATGAATGTTTTTTAGCTTTTTGGGTTATGCGAAAACACAACAAGCTCTTAGACTCATGTTTGGGCTCACACAAGTTTGTTGAATCCAATGAAGAAAGAAGCGAATTTTTTTCAAGGCATTTGGCATTGAGCGGAAAAAAATGTGTTGGCCCAAGCCTTGATAATTTTATCCTTAGATTACATGTTCATAGAACCCTCTCAGGTGCAGTTCAAGGCGCAAACATTTGAAATACCATTGTTGTGACATCATTATTTTATTTAATGGTCACTCAACCACAAATATTCAATATTGTTAGAAAAGTATGTGTTGTTATAAAATTATATATTAATAACATATTAATAATGAATATAAACAATTGTCCTATTTAATACAATGTTTGTTTAGTATTAAATTAATCATATTTGAATTTATTGAGTATTAAATCCATCTTAATTCCAAACAACCTAAAAATCCTACTTTTTAATGGCTTTATAAATTTTTAGCATAATTGCAATTACATTTAATATTATTGTTGAAATAATATAGCAAATAAAATTTGTAAACACAATGAAAATACAAAATAATAAATAACAAAAACTTCGATGATTTAAAATATTGTGACTGTTATTTAACATACAATCAACCCCTACAAAGTTGTAATGAACTCTATGAAACCCTTCTTAGCCACTTCCAAGGGGATTGTGCTCAATATCATCGTTCGTACATCATCCCCAAACAACACCACACCCACTAGGTCATACAATTGTTCAGTGTTGGGTGGGTGGAACCCCAGAACTGTAGTTTTTTATGTGATGAGCAACACCCAACTAAAGAGGGTTTTTTTCCATTGCCTTCATCACATAGAGCCATATCTCTTTAGAAACAAGATTTTAAGACACGACGTAAATGATGAAGACTTGCACGAGCTGCTAAAATGCATTGGCAATGCCCTTATCCAATGCCACAATACGTGAACAAATTTGAAGTGGTTGGACGTCATTAAAACATAATATTTGATCCATGACATTGATAAATATGTCAACATTTGCCCACCTAATTGGGAAAATGCCTATCGATGTAATAAATTATCTTGGTGCATCAATAAAGGTAATGACAATATTTATTTTATGTATGTATGTGCACTATGCACATGCGTGCGTGAGTGCGTGGGGGAAACATAATATGTTATAAGGGTTTTAAAATTAAAAAATTAAAATGCATTGGAAAAAATATTAATTCAATAGTGTGTAAATTTTGAAATCATACGTCACATTATGTAAATAGGAACTTTACATTTTTATTTAGTGTTAAGAATTTTATGATTGTATACTATAACAAGTATTAGCTATTGAATAATCTCATGTGGACTATGACACCATTTATTAATGTATTTTCCTAAATCCAATTAATTTCAAAAATGTTTTCTTATGATATTTATAAACAGTTATTATTAATGGGACATACATCTCAACTGAGTTGATTATTTATGGTAGTATTGATAATAACGAGTAAAAATGGGTTTGGCCCTCTAAGAATGATGGCATTAATAGTCCAACAAAAATAATAACCAAGCCACTATTGTAAAATAATAATAACGATCAGAACTAAGAGGGGCTTAAGAGTTATATCAATTTAAGTCAATCACCAAATAACAAAGTAATTAATATTTAATTTGTCACCGAAAATAAAAATATTGTCTCGTAATCTTAATATTTTGTTGTACGAATCCATTGCATCAATTCAGATAGGAAGAAAGGAATGCATGCTAGAATAATAAACATAACTCCAATGTCTATTACAATAATTGTCATTATTATAGGGATCGTCCTCGTTATGAAACATAAGACAAATAAATTTCAAAAGGGAGTAAGCTTTCAAAATTCCCCTCCCTCTAATTGAAATTTCCATTTCTTAAATAAATTTGAAAAGGTTTTTAAACAATCCTCCCAACCCATTAAATTCGTGTATTAGACTTATAGTTTTAAATAATAATATTAGACAAAGTGTCCAAGTATACCCTTTTCCCACATGTATGTGATCATTTTTAGTGAGGGAAGATTAATTTATTTATTTGTTAATAAGACCCAAGTAATGAGCATTTTTACGTTTGGTCTAATTTAATTTATTATTAGATTTCTTAATGTTTCTCATTCCCGTCAAGATTTTTAAAATGGTATTTTTAATGTATCTTTCAAATTGGAAGTCGAAACCATAGAGTGAAAACTTCCATCTCATGTGGAGCAACCAGACTATTGAAAGAATATTTGTTTGACCTTGTAAATTGAGGATTAATATTACTTTACAATAGTAAATCAACGGTTGTGTTTTAAAAGAGGCTGCATAAAGACATTTCTCCTAACAATTAACCTCCACGACTCATGCCAATCAATAATTCTTTGCTTCCAACCAATCAGCAATACGAATTTTACTTTCTTCTCTAATGTTTGTTTTTTAAATTATTTAATAAATCTATTCAAATTAATTTATTAAATTTTTGATTGGTTCATAAGTTTGAAATGACTATTTTTCTCCCTTATTACAGTACAATGTTTATATAAATTTTAAAACTAAAAATCTTAGCCAGACATGTGTCCAGACTTTTGTAATTGCATTTGAGGCAATTAATAACAGAATGTCCTTTCAAGGAAGAAATGAAGGCATTTCACTTGTACAATCAAAATGTCACGTAACAAAACCGTCACATTCGTACTACGTAAGCCTAACATTGGATCATACTCACGTCGCAGTCACCGGATTTTTCATCTTTGAAACATGGGGAGTGGACTGCGAGGATATCAGGACTCGGGGAGCATCCTATAGATGTTAATTATGGCAGCCATTCACTCAGACTCATCGTACATGCCATGCCTTGAATGTCTGTCCTGAATCATTTTTTTCATTAAACCTACACAGTAGGACTAGGTAGGTACTTGCCCCAGTTAACTTAAATCTCTTCACTTTCAGTCTTGTATCATGACCAGTACCACTACCAATTTCACAAATTTCAGTATGTTCATTGCGCATAACGAATAGGTAAGTATGTTGTGGACTTCTTTCAATGCCTTAGTATGATCCAATTACTATTGGATTAGGAACCTAGCAGAGCAGTCCTACCGAGTGTTCATTTTGCATTGAAAGAAATGTCTTATTTTAACCGACTGCTTTTTAGAACAATCTTGATTCAAGAGAAGAAAATTATCCCGATATAGAGGAATAAATTTGGCATTACCTATGCCTCTCAAATGAATTTTTTGGTGAGGGTATTTTACAATTCTACCTTTCAAAAATACGAAAATATGTTATTTATATGGTATAGCATATTTGTAAAATATACGAAAGACTATTCTGTATTTACTAGTTCCTGCCTATGGCAAGAATATTATACCTTTCACTCCAAATCAATAATTCTTTGCTTCCAACCAATCAACAATACGAATTTTACTTTCTTCTCTAATGTTTGTTTTTTAAATTATTTAATAAATCTATTCAAATTAATTTATTAAATTTTTGATTGGTTCATAAGTTTGAAATGACTATTTTTCTCCCTTATTACAGTACAGTGTTTATATAAATTTTAAAACTAAAAATCTTAGCCAGACATGTGTCCAGCTTTTAAATTGATTTGACTGAATATTAATAACAAAACTACTTTCCACAGAATTCTTGAAAAGTAAATCGTTTCCTTGTCATTGCCAATTTGCCACGTATCAAAAGTGGCTTCTGGATAGTTCTTGAAAAAATGGCAAATTGCTCACCATGGTACGACATGGATTTTGATTACACAAATATTTAGACTCTTGCACCCCATAGTGAAGGAAATTTTTGTCACATTTGACTAGGTATGAGACCATGGAAATTTATTGATGGTGAAAATTTGATACAAACAAATTCGACTCCTTGTTATTTATTGTGATTAGGATAGAGCTTGATGCAATCCACTCAAAGAAAACCCGCACTCCTCCTCCACATCCATTTCAGATTAAGATGTTACAGAAAAATTGTTGTCACTGAGAGTTATGTAAATGTTATTTATGATGCTAAGTTTTATTTTGTCTCAAAGCCTTTGATGGGATCGGTTATCTGCGAGGTCTCATATTCACGATGCCTAGAACATACTGTAAGCGTTGGTTGGTTAGATGATAAGGGTTGTTATGCATTTTTTGTTGTATTTGTGTGTTAAATCAAGGATAAACAACCTCGATGTATCGATAACTTACGCTCAACTTAATTTTTATAGCGTAACAATGTTGAAAAGGGTGATTTGTGCTTTGATAGTCTTGCTCCCATTTTTAATTTGCACTTCATATGCACAACAGAGCAATGGAAACAATACTAGTTTTTCCTTCTCTAATTTTGGCCAAAACAACAGCCAGCAGTTGATATACATGGGGAACGCTTCTTTTTCTACTGCCCACGGTTATATCGATCTCACACCGGATCCGAATGCCACCACACCCACTGCTAAAAAATTTGATGGGCGAGTCACAGTGGAATCGTTATTTCGGGCAGCCCTATTTTCAATTTCTTCCTTTGTTTAACTGAAATGAGGTGTTTTTTATTTCATTTGTCACTACCTGGATGGAGCCTGAGTGTGATAAGCTCATGATGGTTGTCATCAATAAGAATTATGTTCATATAGACGAATACCCTATTACTACAGAATTGCAGGTTTGTGGGGTCTCTGTTTTTTATATTTTGCAGTATTACGGATTTCAAGATCAAGCAATTTTTTTTAAATATCCACGGGGTCACGAATTTCTGATTGTGTGTTAAGTGTGAAAATGCAACAAAATCGGTGTGCAAATATGATAACAACGTTGTTCAATGCCCGCTGGGAGACGAAGAACAAACAATTGGAGTTACAACAATGGGATCCTCAGAGGCTATCATGCTTGCAGGTCTTGCTTTTAAGCGCAAATGGTAGAACAAACGAAGCAAGAGGGAAATCCATTTTGATAACCCCAATATTGTTACTGGTTCCAATGTTCAAGTAATTATACAACTAAATAAATCTGAATTTAAATGACTAACCTCTAACCTGCTTTGAGCATTTGTTGAAAAAAAAAAATTAGGAAGTCTTTCAAGGTCTGATAAATCTGCTCCCAACAGTTCTTTCAGTTGTTTATTTTCATATCCTTGTTGCACTGAGTTGATATGCAATTTGATTGGGAATCTTATGCAGCCACTCTGGTCTGTTGTTTAATTTCCATTCTTCATGTTCCTTCTTCCAGTATCGTAGTGTGTTCATGCTACAGTAAATTTCTTCAAAAATCTTCTTTATTGTAGAGAACTTGCACTGTTTTTTGCAGTGAAAGTATTAGCTTGGTTGTGAAGTAGTAGTTTTTGCTTCACTTTTGTCTTCTGCAATGTATTCTTCTTCCTCTCTGCCATATTTTGGAAAAGTTTCCCTTTGCTATGTTGGCATTATATAGACATGATTAACATCTGGCCTGTGATCTACAGCTTTTTGGTAATGTTCTGGCTTGGAGCAATCTGGAGCTAGATCATGAGCTCTATACTTGGTATTTTAGCTTTTAGCTTTATTTTATTCTCTTTTACAGTCTTACTTCAGTCATTTCTTATTGACGCACTTTAGTTGTTGTTTTCAGGTCTTCTTTGGTGAATGTTGTTTTATAAACATTCCTCCATGGGCTCCAAGTATGAGTCAAGATCTCTTAATTGTTTTTTTTTTTAATTTTCATGACAGGATCAACTTCTACGTCTTCAGAGGAAGAAAGCTTTCCTATATCTGATTTGCATCAGTTTTTCTAGGATTTGTACTTGTAGACACAAAATTTACTTGTAGACACCAACATCCAGACATGAAACTCTACTAAGCATAATTTACTTGCACATAGGGTTAGGAGGATGCATTTCTAACATCACAACAACATTCACCATACACATGCTTTCTTATTAGTAAGCAGTGCACTTAGCTTGAACATTTCTCGTTTTTTGTTTAATGCTTCCGCAAACGAAAAGGTCAACTGCAAATTTCGGAACACGAATATTTGGCTCTGAGTTTGTAGGAGAAAAATTATATGCTCTATTTGGCAACAACAAATTGCTTGGATGTTTCTCTTCGCTATTGAATATTTGAATATTTTACTTGTTTTGGACTCTACAAATTTTATTTGCTATTATAGATAAACCACATTCTCACCCATTACAATCTGTTATTTACTCCTCAATAGATCGTGTCAAGATCGTATATCGAACTTCAGAATCAAAATTACTATTTATCTATTGTCATGGCTAACAATTGTTTCCCTTTCTAAACTCTTAAATATTTCTCATCGTGATTCTATCCTGTGTTATTTATTCAAAAACATTCATTTTACTTATTGAATATAAATGCTAAATTGTTATGCCACCTATTTAGATGTTCAAGTGATTAGTATACCATCTCCAAGATATATGATTATGATTGCAATTTTTAGAAAGATCATTAGAAAAGCCTACAATATCTGTTTTGCGGTACTAGAAAGCTTAAAATAGGTAAATTGCCTTGAAACCTACAACATTATTTTACAACTTCCAAGGTCCAGTTTGTTTATGTCCTTCCAACTCTTAAGCAATAAATCATCTAACCAATTAATCAAATTTATATCAAACTACTTGTAGCATACACTCGGTTCTTGGAGGTGTTTGATGAGACCCCACAGTGGGTCATATTTCAGCTGTTTATTTCCTCTTTTTGTTGGCAAATGTTCATGTATTTATCTCGGCAAAACTGATATCTAATTGATTTATCATGCCTAACAACTATCTGACCACCTCCTTGCAACACGCCACACCTACAACTCAAGTTATTACTCTGCTTCACAACAAACTCCATCACTGCAACACCAATTATTACTCTCTACTTAACAACAAAAGACTGTCATGATTAATTTCATTAACGTCCATATACCACATTTCTACACAACCGTTGATTTATTGTCGATGTGTGTTGCATGTGTTAGAGTTAGCCGGGTTTCTCTCACTTAGAGAACGCCTATCATCATAAATATGATAACTTTAGAAATCATCCTCCTCTATCCACCCACAATCTATTTTTAGATAATTATTATTATTACGCCGAAGGCGTTCCCCTATGGGAAAGGTCTTTCCGGTTGTTTCGGTGACTATGTTAAATTTGACGGTCGTTTGAACATTTGTTCTTTTTTTCCCTTCCTTAAATTTGCGGCAGTTACATGTCGATTACGGTTTCAAGCCTTAAAAAATATTTATTGGCAGCTGAGTTCCTATCTCCTCTTTCAGCTTTTGATTGCAGACGAAAAGTAGTTGTTAGGGATTTTTTCTTTGAGGGTGTTATTGGTTACAGCGAAAGTTGTAAATTTCTGCCTGTAATGTGTTTGTGTTTCACTTATTACGGTTGGGTTCTTGTTGTTTTATGTTTGGACTTGGGGATTATTGATTTTTGATATCCAGTGTCTTGTTGGCTATTAGACCAGCATTGTGTATGCAGATGAATTTTCACACAGAAGTGGATAGGATTTAGTGAACATGGAAAAAAGTGAACAAATATCATACCCATAATTGAAGATACCCGACTTCTTGATCGATATAGGATTCTTGTTGGTATGGTTGATGTTAGTTTTGTTGATGTTGCCCAGCTAGGCCAGGTACTATTTTTTTTTTCTGATTTCATGTTTTTAATTTTTTCAACAACAATGTTTATGTACTAAGATGCCATTTGAGTTTTGGATACTTGTGATATAACAACTGTTTGTAAGAAAATCTTGTTGTGTTGAGCTTAGATGGACATATCTCAATTATATTTTTGCCCAAGTTTTCTCCCAACTATATCTTTGTTATTCTTAGCAAGAGATTTGTTGCGCTCATGTATGAATGCACCATCATTACCCTTTTATGGTGCAATACTAGCCTTTTTGTTACCATTTTTGCTTGTAGTATTTGTATTAACTGGGTGTTATTTCTTTATTTGTTTTTGATAGGCAAGTTTTTTGGTTTTTTAAACTATTAGCTTGATTCTTAGTAGTCAAGTGAAGGATGATATACTTGGATTCCCCTTCAAGACACTATAGATGATGTCAACCAAGTTTTCTAACACTTGAGATAATTGCAAGGGTAGTCCTTGTTTTGTATATTGTTTTTTATGTTTTGTTGTTTTGCTCTGTTGTAGATTCTCGAACAACAAGAAATTTGATCTCAATGATGATATACCCAGGGATACATTCATGACCACTAAAATAGATATGTCAATTTTTTGTGATTTGAGGTTGTATGATAACTGTTTGACGAAATGCACACAAATTTAATTGCATCTTATGGCTCTTGAGTTTCAACTTAACAATGCCTCTTGAATTTCGGAAGCTTGAAAGCCTACTTATTTGTAAGTTCTTTCAGACTATATTTTGTGTTGTTGATCAATCGTGTATATGATGATTGTGGAAGGTTTATGTCAAGCACATTAAGCATGCATTTATTGATAATAACGGTATAGCTCTGATACCAAATGATAGAATAAAATAAGATTGCAATGACCAAAGAGGGACGGAAGCCTCACAAATATTATTGATCATGAAATCAGATTACATAACAATGCAAAAGCTGTAATATTTATAGATATTAGACAGCCTCATATGGATAGACATGACACCCTATCAGGAACCAACTACGAGATGATAAAACCCATCTCACATGCACATGTAATTATTACTAATACCAATATTGAATGTTATCCAACATAACAATATTGAATGCAAGTCACTAGACTAGAGTGCACATGTTGCACATTATTAAATAAAAGACAATTAAATAAAATGCAATAAATATGCCTATGCTAAATTATGCTAACATTCCCCCCCTTAATTTTGCATAGTTTCCAATGAAGTGGAGAGGAACTCTCTGAACAGTGTGAATTTGTCACGTGCAAGTGACTTAGTGAAAACATTTGCCTTCTATTCAGCTGTAGGACAGAATTGGAGCTGTATGTTGTGCTTCAAGACATGCTCACGTATGAAATGAACCTGTACTTCAATATGCTTGGTTCTCTCATGAAATACTGGATTGCGAACAAGCTTCAGAACTCCTTCATTATCAACATATACTGGAGTAGATTTCTGTTGTGGTAGACCAATTCCTTCCAGTATTCGGCATAGCCATATTGCTTCACAAACAGCTTCACCTACATCTTGATACTCTGCTTCTGTAGAAGAGCGAGAAACAAAGTTTTGTTTCTTGCTTCCCCATGATATCGGTCCAGATCCCATAAAGAAGACGAAGCCTGATGTTGACTTCCTATCATCCATGTTTCCTGCATGATCTGAATCTGAATATCTTGTCAAGAAGAAGTTGTCGTTCTTCTTGTACTCTAGACCAAGGTCAACTATACCCTTTAGATATCTCAGTATTCTCTTTGTTGCTTTCCAATGACATATTTTTGGTTCTTGCATGAAGCGTGATAAATAGCTGACTGTAAAGCTGATATCTGGTCTAGTATATGTCAGGTAAATGAGACTCCCGATCAACTGCCGATAGAGAGTTGCATTCACCGGTGGTGATGGATCGGAACGAGATAACTGAAGTCTTGCTTCCATAGGTGTAGCAATAAGAGTGCAGTCCATCATCCTGAATTTCTCAAGCTTTGTCTTGGTGTATTTCAACTGTGACACAAAGATATGATTCTCTTTTTGCCATACTTCCAACCCAAGACAATAGTGCATAAGCCCGAGATCTGTCATGTCGAACGATCGATTAAAATCCTTCTTTGTTGCATCGATCATCTTCACAGAACTTCCTGTAATGACTAGATCATCGACATAAACAACCACAATGACAATCTCCCCCCCTTGCTTTTTGAGGTAGAGATTGGGGTCATAAGGATTCCTTTCGAATCCATGACTTATGAGATGCTCATCAATTTTGATGTACCATGCCCGGGGTGCCTGTTTTAGGCTATATAGAGATTTTATGAGTCTACATACCATCATCTATTTTCTTGGTATTACATAACCCTCTGGCTGAGTCATATAGACTTCTTCTTGCAAATCTCCATTAAGAAAGGCACTTTTCACATCCATTTGGTGGACTTTCCAACCAAATTGTGCAGCTAGAGCAAAGATCATCTTGATTGTCTTGATCTTGGCTGTGGGAGCAAATGTCTCATCATAATCAATGCCTTCTTGTTGTGCATACCCCTTTGCTACAAGCCTTGCTTTATACTTGTCAATAGTCCCATCTGATTTGTAATTAGTCTTGAATATCCATCTGCATCCAATG
Organism: Taxus chinensis; assembly: GCA_019776745.2. NCBI lineage: Eukaryota > Viridiplantae > Streptophyta > Pinopsida > Cupressales > Taxaceae > Taxus > Taxus chinensis. Next base: position 132,964 of record JAHRHJ020001109.1, on the reverse strand, counting down.
GGTTTTTTCCCTGGTGGAAGGTCGACAAGTTGCCATGTGTTGTTCTTCATCACTGACTGATACTCTGAATCCATGGCATCTTTCCAAGCTTTTGATTATAGGGCTTCCTGAATTGTAGATGGCTAGGATTGAATGATGTGCTAGGTGCTTCATCCAAATTTGCATCTCTTATTAATTGAGTATACCATTTAGGTAACTTCTTAGTTGTTCCATTGGCTTGTGGTGGATCCAAGTTTTCACCATCATCCAATTCATCACTGTCATCTTCAGTGGGAACATCAAATTTTGTCTTCACAATAGGTGTATTCAGCATCTTTGTTGAGTCGTTGAGTGGAGCATCTGCTTGTTTCTTCTCAAAGAACTCAACATCCCTACTTGTGTATACTTTCTTTGCTTTCGGATCCCATAATCTGTACCCAAGTGCTTCTTCATTGTATCCAATGAAGATCAATTTTGTGAGGTTTCATGTCCAATTTCTTTCTGTTCTGTCTTGGGTATGTGCATGTTGGCTTTGCACCCGAATACTCTGAGGTGTGCAATAGATGGTTTCCTGATTTGACCATACTTCTTGTGGTGTAACTCCATCAAGAGCAGTACTGTGGGCACTCTGTTTAGCAAATACACTGTGTTTTTGCTGCTTCTACCCAAAATGTCTTTGTTAAGTTCAGAGTCATCAATCATAGCATCGCACCATTTCCATGATAGTATGATTTCTTCTCTCGACAACACCATTTTGTTGCGGTGTGTGTGGAGGAAGCATTTGTCGATGAATCCCATGAGCTTCTAGGTAAGTCTTGAACTCATTGCTTGTGAATTCCCCCCCTCGATCTGAGCGGAGAGTTTTGATCTTGCGACCAACTTCATTCTCAACAAGTGCTTTGAACTTCTTGAAATGTCTCAAAGGCTTCACTCTTGTTTCTTAGACAATATATCCACATCTTTCTTGAGTAGTCATCAACACAGAGCATGAAGTACTGGACACCCTGAATGACTTGGCTACATTGGACCGCACAGATCGTGTATGAACCAAGTCAAGCTTTACCATGAGCTCTAAAAGTACTTGTTCTGGAATGAAACTATATGTTACTTTCCCTGCTAAGTAGTTGAGAACACTTGTCTGTATCCTGTGCTTGAAGAGTATGGTAACCCATGTCACCATATTACACTGGTGAAGTGTGTCGAGATATTTGAAACTTACATGACCAAATCTCCGATGCAACAACTGAGTTCTGCAGGTGGAGTGTCTTTAGCCACGAGTGCTTGATCATTTTTGTGGAATGAAATCAAGTTGAAACATTTGTCCCACATTTGAGGCTTTTGCTACATTATTTTCGAGCCTCTGGATTTATCTCGAATCAAGCACACATTTTCTTGCCATTATTGACTATCAAAGTCCAATTTTCAGGTTGTGATCTAGGAGTTGACTAGCCGAAAGCAAGGTTCTTTGTCAACCAAGGGACATATAGATACATATGATGAGTTTGCATTCATGCGTGAACCAAGGGGTAGAGAAATGTTTCCAATCCCCTTGACACTGTATGATGAAGAATCATCTCCCAACGAAACATGATTTTTCAATAGGCGTGTCCCGTCAGTGTGAAATAGAACCAGTCTCTACGTCCGGTCATGTGTTGAGTGGCTCCCGAATCAACATACCAGACTATCACTAGATGATGTGGACTTGGTTCACTTGATCGAATTGCAGCAGAACACATGAAGTGTCCTTCATTGTCTGACTGTTCTTGTTGCTCAGCAATATGTACCCTTACTGGTGGGGTCTTCTTTGCCAGTTCCCCTTTTTCTGTCCGTGATCATTGTTGTTGTTGGAATGTTCCTTGATTTGAATTGTTGTTACCCTGTTGGTTATTGGGTCCAGAATTTCTTAATGAACCCTTTCTTATATGTGAATTAAACCAACATTCTTTGCAAGTCATGTCCTCCTCTATTGCAAATTGGACACTTCTTGCTGTTTTCTTGTTGACTTTGGTCCCCATGATGACTTTGATTCTGATGTGGGGACTTTTTGATAGGATTTAGGTTTGACCTTTACCTTTACCTTTCCATTTTTGATTGTGAAGACAGTGCCTGCTCCTCTTCATCATCCTTGTTGTACATTGCTTCCTCTTGTTGCAGTAGGTTTACTAACTTGTCAAAACTAACTGTGTCGTTCATCTGACATAGTTTAGAGTTGTGAAAAAAAATTGGTAAGAAGAAGGGAGAGCTCTCAGACACAACTGGAACGAGAGACTTCGTCACTTGACCTCTTCTCCTAGGGCTAGATAGTGAAGCCCTCAACTCTAGCAACTCTTCTTAGGAAAAACTTCAATTTTCTTATTCTTCTTGAATTTCAGATGTATGTAGTTGTGATCTGCAAATTGAGTATGGCATTCTTGTTCTTGGCCTCATATATTATGCTCAGCTCATCCCACGCTTCTTTTGCCGATGTGGCATCTCTAATGTGGGCTTACACATCGTCGGTTACACTCCAAACAAAATGATGAGTTTTGCCTTTCTGATCTGGCCTCTATCAAATTGATCGTTATTGTGTTGCATCCGTCAAGTGAGCTGGTTAGTTGTACCAGTCTACAACAGGCCAGATTTCTTGAAACTCAAGTTGTGTTTTTATTTTCAGTCTTCCAAGCATTATAGTTGTCTTCCTTTGAGCAATTGTGAATCCGGCAAGAAAAAATTTGGGGGCATTGGTGCTCCCATTTCTGCAATCTGAATTTCTGAAACTCTGAATTTCTGACAAAGGGTTTGGCTCTTATCACTCTAGGTATAAGGTCTCCCTCTCAATATACCATCAGGCCGATATACCAAACCTTTCTATATACGATCCCTTCTGATATACCTGTCAGTATGTTGAAGAAGATCACCCTTTCAATATACCCGTCAATATGGAAAGAGGTGTTAACGCACGTGAAAGAATTTAGTACGTGGTACGTAAAAAGTACGGAGAGGGGTTTGTGCAAGCACAAATGGATGGGAGGGCTCAAATGTGTGTGTATTGTGTCCTTATTACTCCCCGTCGATTTTATAGGGTCGATGCCCAAACGATGTTTAGGCAGCTGTGTTAGGTATTAAGTGCAGTAGTAGTCACGACGGCATCACCCGTAAGCACTTCCTAGAGGCACCGTATATACCGAACGCTGCTATGAGATCAAAGATCTTGTGTGATAGAACCAAACATAAAATAAAAAAAAATTCACTCTTTTTTTTTCACTTTATGCACCAAGATTAGTACAAAATGCTCCAAAAGTACATCAAAATGAAGTTTTTGTGTCCCTCCTCTTTATAAAAAAGGGTCTAGAATCACAAAATACACAATTTAGGCTAAAATATATTTTTTACCCCCAATAGGTGTTTTTCACTAAATTTAGTGGTGGCTCTAAATGTGTTTGGTCAGCTTCTAAATTTGGAAATCTCCCAAAATTTAGTAATTTCTCCAAATTTTCTAAAAAATAATAATTTAATAATAAATATGGAGAGAGTGGGAATTGAACCTCTGACCTGTTTGTTCCCAAGATCCAAACAAACAATACCCGACTCTCTCTTTATGAGGTCATCACCCTCCGACCCAAACTGTCATTCATGGGGTTTTCTAGAGACTCTAGAGCCCCCACAGCTTATTGCCTACTTTATTTCTAGCTCAGCTTGGCATTAGGCAACACTAAGTACCCTTTCAGACACCGATGCTTCATATATCAAAGTTGATGAGATCAATTAGGCTGCACTTCTACTCAGCTACATCTGATTTACTTGGATTACTCATATCCCCCAACCTGACCCAACTGTTGGCCTACATGGCTCTGCGTCACTCTGGTTGACGTGGCTCGACCTCTGAAGATGGTGTACACTAAAAATTTGTGCACCTCCTTACTTATGCTTTATAGCAATAAAAACAGAACCTCAAGTCTGACAGGGTATGAAAAAGTTACGGAGTTTTCGGGATGGCTAAAAGCTATCTTTTGGATTTTTGGGGACGGTAGGGGGGTGACTATTCAACCTAATATGTTCCCGAAATCTTCACACCTCCATTTTCAGATCTGATTATAATTGTATTCATTGAAATTTAGGGATATAAACTATGTTTAATGTATTCTTAGGCACTTTCAAGATCATGCAATTTGGTGTTCCTGGTAAAAATCTTTCAACATTTTTTAAGGTTTTTTTTTTTTACAAATCTTTGAATTTTTTTCAAGATATATATTTTTTAAAAAACTAGGGGACGTCCAAATCTGAAGTATTCCAAGACCCTAAAACGTTCGGGACGTCACCAAAATCTAGGGGACGCAATCCCCGCTAATAACACTACAATTACCTCCCCTAGACCATAAGTGGACAAATTCATATTACGAGTTTCTTTTCTACTACAGGGCTACATTGGCCTTGGATGTTAGGGGAGATTCTAGGGGACGATGCTTCAATGGCTTCCTCCTAGGATCTTCCAAATCGGCCTCTCCGACCAATGGATACTTCCTGGCCAACATTGCTCCGATCTTCCACAACAATTGATGATGGCCTAGAACCTAGACTCTGATACCAAATGATGTAATCATGATAAGGCATCCCTATTACTGGAAGCCTTAGATCATGCAGCCCTTAAAACACTCAACAAAATACTATGCATGAAATGGAAAACACAAACATGGGATATGGAACTTTGAACTCAACAATATTCATTCATTCACATAAAGGAATACATGGAAGCACAGGTAGTTATATCATAAGTGGGATACTCAAAACCTAAAGATCCTAAGATCTCTTATTGTTAACTTGGAATCTTTGCAACTATAGCACTACCAACTAAAACATTAAAATAATTAGGCTACATGAAATTTTCAATTGTACAATAGTTGTCACTAACATAAGAGTAGCATGGTATGCTTATACTATCGTAAGATCACAAAACTAATGTTCACCCCAATCTTATATGCAAGATAGGGCCCAAATATAACTTGATGCAAATTGAGTCAACTCAACAGTTTACAATTAGTAGATTAAGTGAAATCCATGGCAGCTCATATAACAATATCATATTTGAAACTCTGCATTGTTATGCATTGTGTTTGCACCATCACACATAATATTGTGCTCTAGCTTGCTTCACGATATCTCATTATGGCACCAACAACTAAAATTTGAAGGGAATATGCATCCCATAAAATAAAACATATCTCGTTAATTTGACTTGTGAGAAATTGTGACTTGTGAGAAATTGTTGGTGTGTTGTCGTGTTCAAAACACATGAATTTGCTACACGTTATATCTTATATGCACTTCCCTTGCATTATCAATCTAAATCTCTTGTTGTTCTACGAAACTTTTTTTGAACTATAAAATATATTGTGATTCTTGATGAAGTGTTCCAGAAATGCTACAAACCAATTTTTTCTTTAGTTTGAAAGACCCTGGCACATATCAAATAATAATGCAAAATACTATAATCACTTACATTATAAACATTATGCATAAAACACTACATAGACCGTTACAATCTTACGACACATGTAGGAGACAATTAAACATTACAACAAACACATGTGAAATAAGACTTGCACAAAAAAATAGACAACAAAGACTCTTACTCAAAACAATTGTTTTATAACACTAGATTACCAAGTTTTTCAGCAATGCAAGATTACAAGTGAACCTGGATGGTCCTATATCAAGAATACTAGGAATTGTTAAATCCAATTTCTCTAGTAATTATTTGGTCATCTCAATGTTCAAAGGGAGATCCAATGCTCATATTTGAAATATGTTGGTATAAGCAATGAGGATCAAACTCCCTTTGTGGAAAGCCAAGTGGATATCCTCGATGTTTAGAACTATTATTCACTTTATGGAGTGCCTAGCTATTAGATATACATTCTTTAGATGCCTAAAAGTGTTGTAAATAAGATCAATACCAATTCTTATTAAAAAAAAATCTAGCACGGATCCCACAACAATAAGAAACTCCCTTAGTTTCTCAGGACAAGGTTTATTCTCCTAAGGAAAATGGAGGGCGAGTATTCATAATTTGGAGCTGGATAATAAATCTCTCCTCGCTAATCTTGTCTAGAGGATCTATAGATCAAGATAAGGGATGGAGAAAAGTTGTCCAAAGTAAACATATTCAAACATAGGATCTTATAAAATTAGGCTAATGGATTAACGATTTGGAGTAGCATGGTTGAGGAAAAAGATGTCATTAGAGATTATATCTCTAAAAATTTAAAAATAGTAATGAAGTTGATTTCCGAAAGGACTCATGGGTTTAGAATAACCCTATAGGATTTTATCCTTTATGGATCTCAAGGAGCAATACATTCAACTTTGGGGTGAAAATGTTAACTATTGGAAAGTTAGCCTTTAGAAAGGTATAATTATTAGGGAATGGAAAAACTTCATAGAGCTTCAAAATGGAGAATAAGAGATGGTGTGCAAGATGAATGAGCTCTTAACCTACTAGAGACTTGCAAAGGCATCCATAGGTACTTGTGAAAGGCCGATAGGTACATATAGTGTGGACTTTATGTTCATGGGAATATTTTAAAATGATTTTTTTGGACTATGCATTCAGAACGCTTATGGCCTCGTCAAACAAAAGTATTGGAGGATTTTTTAGAATGGCTCTTGCAATTGTTATTCACTATTTTTTACCTCCCAAAATCTGCACTCCACACTCTCCCACATGTAATATTGAAGTTTATTATATAAATTGATGAAAAATGTCTTTGTTTTTTAATCCAGTATGAAGGTTCAGAAGATATGCATATATGAAGGTTTCAATTATGTTTTAAGCATATAAAACAAAGTTTGCATGTGTTTGGATAGTTATTTGAGATTCAAAGGGTTTGTTTTTTATATTAACTAATTTATTGAGACTGTTAAATATTCTAATACCCATTGAGACTTTAATCAATAAAATTTATAATATTGTTTTACATTAAAAACCATTGTGTATTGTAATTAAGATAACAAATACTAATTTTATTTATGTATGCCCTTAGTCAAATCAAATAAAAAGTTTAATTTTAAAATGTTTTTGTTCAAATTTATGATGGAAACCTTACTAACTAATAATTATTATTTATAAAAGTTATAATTGTATAACACAAGTCATTTTGAAATGATTTAAATAAAATAAAGTTGTAAATTATTTAAACATTAATGAGAAATTAGATGAAACTTCTTAAAAATTTTGAAACAAAGATATATTATATTGAAAAAATTAAATTTTAATATTATATAAATTACCTTTATTTTTAATAAATTAATTATAGAATATTAACTTGAGATTATTCACCCTGAAATCTGAGACTACCCTATTCAAAAAAAAATTCGTACTTTTAAAATAATGGGTCGTTTTGTGTTTTTATTGCCAGAAAGTTCCTGTATTGTGTCAAGATATTCCCAAGGAGCCATATTAGCCATTTTCGCCAAATACCCAGATGCCCAAAATTGTTTTATTCTGTCGCTGGGGTTTGCCTGCGGGAAATTTGTATTTAATTATTTTGAGCCCCGTTTGAGGCAATTTGTGCTCCGGTTTAACCCTGTTGTGATCGTACATATCATTATTCCCATATACCAGTAGGGTTTTAACCAGGAATGAATCCTGGGCTTTATTTGTGACTTCTGGCAACGTTTTGTGTTTTTTGTGTTTTCCCGTTTCGTTTTCTGTGAAATTTCTCTGGATCAATTCCTTTGCCGGTTTGGCCTGATTCTTGGCCTGGAGTATCTGGAGATCACCTATGCACGTTGTGCCAGAAGGAATTCGCCATCGGAGGTCTGGTTCTCTTGGAAAAGACGAAGTCGTGCACCAAAAAGCTTCTTCTGGGCTGGCCGCATTTTTGGAAAAAGAGGGTTTGAAGTGGATCATGGGATTTTTGGAAGCAGCAGGCAGGTGGGAATTTTGTACCTGCCTAGCAGGGTACTTTTTCCCATGGAAGCAACGTCACTTAAGTCACAATGGGAAAATTAGAGGCAGCAGGCAGGCGGGAATTTCTTACCTGCCTTGCAGGGTAAAAATTCCCATTATGAAATAAAAGAAAAATCACTTAAGGCATTGATGGGATTTTATTGCCTGCCTTGCAGGGTAAATAATCCCATTATGAAAGTCAAACAACTTAAGTGAATCATGGGATTTTCAGGGCTGCCTTGCAGGGTAAATAATCCCATTGTCAATTGACTTTTAAAAATAGAAATCTCTTATGCCAAAAAGTGCGACCCCTTTAGGGAAAGAAAGGCAGCCTTAAATTAATTAATTTAATTAATTTCTTCTCCAATTTTGGCGCCCAGGCTTGTGGAAAAGTCAACAAAGGAAAGTGGACAAAAGGAAGTTGGAAATAGACAGTTCTAAAATTAAATAAATATTATTTATTTAATGCAGCCCCTTCATGTCAAAAAGTGCGCCCCATTTGGGAGAGAAATAATACTTTTTTAAGTATTAAATGATTTAATTAATTCCTATTTTCAGTGGCTAAGGTCAAAGCATACTGTGAGGCTTGAGTTAACTGGAAGCAGAAGTCTAAAATTAAATAAATTTAATTTATTTAATGGCAGCCATGAGCATGCACAAAATAGGCGCCCCATTTGAAGAGTAAAGCTTATTAAATAATTAATTAATTGCCAGGAATAGGAAAGACATTAATTAATTATAGAATTATGAGGATTATATAAGCAGGGGCTGCCATAAGGATGAATTAATTAATTCAAAGCAGAGAAGTGCAGCCCAGACAAAAAGTGCGCCCCATTTGGAGAGGATTTTTGCTCAAAAGAAGTGTAATTAATGCTGGAAGCTTCCAATTTTGGCGCACAGCTTGAAGGAGGTTGATTTGTGTATGGATAATTGTTTGCATAAGTGATACAGGTGCTCAGGTGAAGTTGGTAAAATTTATGCTTGCTTTGCATGCAAATAAAACATCAAATTTTGGGGCAGCAGGCTTGAATTATGCAGATTTTTATGATTAAAATCCACTGTTCATGTTCCGGTTGCCATCTTTGTCTGAATTAATTGCAGGAATTCATTACAGGTGCTTTTATAAGAGAAAGGGAGCTTAAATCAATGTCCAATACATTGAACATATCCTCCGAATCTGAAGAATTATCCAGATCTGCACCAGTTTTGAAGAATTCCGGCCGAATAAGGAGAAAAAGAATTGTTCAGACAAAGATAGACACAGCCATGGCAAAGAGGGATGAAAAAGAGAGCACAACGGAGTCATGCATCACTTCTAAATTTGCAGACATTGGAGACACAGATCTAGGTCCGGAACCTCTTTCCAAATTGATTGACAGATCCAGAGCAGGAAAGACTTCCCTCATGCGTGCAGTTAAAAGCAGTGGAATTATTCGAGCTGCAGCGTTTCCATACACAGCCCAGTTGCCAGAGTTCATTATGGAGTGTGCTAGGTCTTACCATCCATCATCCAGATCAGTCCGAGATGCTACGGGGAAAACAATAATCCGGTTGGACGCACAGTTCATCAATTATTGTTTGAAGATTCCGGCACGAAAGGTGGTGACTTCTATTAGCATACAGGATGCCGGCAGCAGGTGGGAGAAGCATAGAGTTGACTGCGTGAACATAATGAACAACAGATACATGAAGAAGCCCAGATCTCCTTCCAAGTTCCCAAGAACTCTTCCGCGGTCCAATCTGGTACAAGAGGTAGATGATATTGCCAAATTGTTATGCAGGATAAATGGCGAAGCAAACGCTCACACCTTCCACACACGGATGTATGCTTTCATCAGGACCATTGAAATCAACAAAGCGGATTCAATAATCAATTGGTCAGAAATCATTAGCAACAACATTGGTGAGCAACTCCGGAACGTGAAGTGTACTTTCAGCTTCAAAATGACTTCCTATTTGGTATACGCAGCAGCTTCACAAGGCATCTTCTCCAAGCTGGATAGATGTGGTGTTCTTTCCAAGGACCCCATTTTCGAGTGCTACCCACAGCTTACTGTACCTGCGTGCAAGAAAGATTTCAAAGTGGTCAATGATGGATTCTTCTACGAATTCATTTGCAGGCTGGACAGGGACCTAAAGGCCAACAGGGTGAGCAAGGAAGCGTGGGAAGTTGTGTCCAGAATTGGCAGTCTCTTCATTCAGTTTGCGGATTTCACATACCTCAGGGTCACCGGCTTTTCTGGAGAACCGGTTAAGCTGCCCAGATATCCGAATGATAGATTGATCACCATGGAGCTGAGCAGACAACTTGTGGAGATGCACGACCTTCAGTCGAAACGGCACAAGTCTACGGGCTTCTTCCCGATCACTGTGGGTCATTATAGCTGCCAGAGCATTCATAGAGCTCGAGGAATGGAAGCGGAAATGTTCTCTGAGTACGAGCAAGAGTTCTTCCCAGCACGGCTGAACTTCGATCCATTTGGAGTAGCCAGGAAGACGATCTCCCAGGAGTACGCACATGTGCCTTCATTAGAAGATTTCTGGATGAAGTGCAAAAGTGAGTACGAGGTTAGAAAGAAAGATTTCAGCAGGCTATCAGCACGGCAAGTGTTCGACTTTGGATTAGCACGGATACCTGCGGATCTTAAAGATGATGGGGCTGTGTTACTTGACACATACCATCAAATGGGAGGAGATAGAGCTGTACTTCAGGAGAACGTAGGGGGCTGCCATACGATTGAGGAAAGGTCTGCCGCCGTTCTGGTGAATACTTCAAACTGGTTGCTGACGAAGGGATACTGCCTTGATGAAGCATTGATGAATCAAGTCACGGGCAACTTCGGCGCAGGAGATTCCCTCAAGAGGAAGCACGGAGGAGAAAGCAGCAGAAGGCCCGAGAAGATGAAAGTGCACAGAAGGTCTCAATCAAAGGAGAAGATCACTTCCACGGCCATGACATTAGTTCCGGCTTCTCCAGCATCCAATACTTCACTGACTGTTGCACATCAGCAGGACACTGCCATTCCTCAGTTGAATCCGGCAACATTCATTTTCTCTCCTCAGCCACTCCGTTCAGCACCTGTTCCTGAAGAAACGTTGAAGCTGCAGATGGCAGAGTTTGAAAGAGCTTTGTCTTTGGATGATTCAGAGGATGGCAGCCACAACACTGTAGCAGTTTCTGATGGAGAGGAATCAGAGCGGGAGATAGTAGTACACTCAGCAACTTCTCATTCTCCGAGAAGTAATTTCTCAGAATGGTTGACTTCACAGTTGGTTCCAGAAGCTAGAGTGGAAATGAACTTGGAGGAACACGACTTGCAGCTGCTCCTGAGTCTAGGCGGAAAAGACAGAAAACCTAAAGTTGCTAAGGTAACTTCAAGGTTGATCATCGAGGAGTCGGGGCAGAAGTTTGCTGAGATGTCAGTTCCGGCGGAAGGGAAGAAAGAGGATGAGCTCACGGCAGAAGACATAACAGTAACCAGAGTACCTATCGGTCAAGCCACCACAGAAGGATTGAAGCAGGATACGCAGACATTGATAGATGCTCTATTCCTTAGGCTTGACAGAGAAAAGGCGGAGAAAGTTGAACTTCAGAAGCAGGTATCTCAGTTGTGCGAGATCATTGCCAAGGTTGCTAAATCTTCCACTCAGCCCATTTCAGCGCAGAAGCAGGTGAGTGATCATCTGATGCAGGAAATGGAAGATGCAAGCAACCAGGTGAAAGCTATCGACGAATGGAAAAGTCTGATCATTCGTCAAGCTTCTGTACAACTCGGAGAGGTGCCAGCCCGCCTAAAGGTTATGAAAGATGCAGCAGATCAGCTGAAGCAACTGGTGACAAGCATAGTAGATATGAACACAGTTGCTGAGAGTAACCTGAGTACTTTGGCCGAAATCAATAAGCTGCCGAGAGAAGTGTTGATTGCAGAACAGATTGTACCTGACGGATCAGTTGAGAAGGGGAAGCAGCTGGAGTTTGCAGTATCTTTCCGTTTGGAGATCTGCAGAATTATGCTGCAGAGGATGCAGGCACTTGAGAGTATGGCATCGTCTTTGCCAGACAATATCATTGCTTTCACTCATGAGGAAGTGGTCGGAAATGTTACTTCATACACACGGATCATTCCTAGCAGAGTGCCTAATTCCCTGGAAGGGTCTCTTCTGATGGTGCAGGGGAGAATTGATGGAGCTACTAAGCCTTTCACGATGAATTCCATCAACAGACTGGTGGCACTGCAGTCGGATATTGCGAAGTTCGGGCCAAGCTTGGAGGATGTGGAAGCATGTATCAGGGTATTGAACGAAGGCTTGCTGCAGTTCAGGACAGAAAAGGAAGTTGTGGCTAAGACAGATGGGAAGATGCTGAATTATATGTTCGACAAGTATATTCAGTATCAGAACAAAAAGAAGATATAAATGTTACAGCTGGCAGGACTTTCTTCTTCTATTCTTTCTTCTATTTTCCACGTTCCCGGATGAAATTGTAAAACTTTAAAGTTATTGGTTTTGAAACCATTGCTTTAAGTTATGTGGAACGATTCTATTAGTTAAGTGATAGATGTGTCACTTGAGGAGAAGTTAGAGGAGGATGATTGTCAGATGTCATCTTTACTTCTTGTTTATGTTTCAGTTCAGTTGAGTTTCCCATTTGTACTTTCCCTTCTACATTCTATAAGTAGAAGAAGAACCTTCGGGTTAATGATCAGAATTTGTAAGCAGCATTCTTGTGTTCCAGACTTTGTGCTGAAACTCCTGATAGCCACTTGAAGCAAAGGAATATAAAGGAGCAGGTTTCCGGAGAACTTTGTGTAATGGTGCATTTTGTTTCTAGCTTTCTATCTTAGATCTTCTAATAAACTTTGTGTTATTTTAGATCTAGATCTGAAGTTGCCTTTGCTTATAATTTTGTGTGTTGATATCTATTGGTTTCTTCTATGTGCATGCAATCAACTCTGTTATCTATTGATTGGGTTGCACATCTTCCCCATTTCTTCCCTGTGTTTTATTATTTCTTTCTTCTATAAATATTTCCTTTCTTAAACAGCTGCTTACTTGCTGCAGAACTATACAGCTATGGTTCATGAGCTGAATAGTTAAAGTAAAACCCCCATATAGATACTAGCATATTTTAATTGACAAATCTGACACGGGAGCCTCACCGGTAAATGAGGGAGATTTATCTCAAGGTAACGGTCAAGGAGGAATACCTGTGATATGTAGGTCGAAGGTTGAATGCGCGCGTTACTGACTTTATCCAAGATGATCATAGAGAAATCCTTTTTGTATGGGAAGGACTACCTATAGATACAAAGCAAGACCACCAAAATAGTATTAAATAGCAAATGAGTGGAGGACTTCCTAGCAAGGCTAGTTTCTGGGAAGTGTGATGCTTCCTCGAATGGTTGTCAATCCAGTCTGTTTAATCAAATTCAATGAAAGTAAATACTGAGAAATAAAGGTCCTATTGCTAACACTTTGATTTAGGTATCTCAAAACATCAATAAACTATATTTTATGCAAAGTATTAAAATCTAAACTAAATCTAGCATCAGGCAAGGTATGTTTTTGGTTGGGACAGGTCACAGGGTGTTAGGTAAGGTCACAAAGGTATTGGTTGAAGGTCTGGGTGGATTTAGGTGATGTTAGGGGAAATTTGGTGAAGTTAGAGAGAAAACACAGAGACCGATATCGGTCTGGTGACGATGTCAGATAGAGAGGGGAGACTGACGATGGTTAAGGTGACTGATGTCGGTAGGGGAAATTTGATAGTAAATTATTAAAAAAGGTTTTTAGGCTCTCTGTGATTGCACAGAGAGTGAGGGTAGTATGGTTTGGGTCGTAATATGGCTGAGAAGACTCAGGGATACTAAGAAGGAGGTTTAGAATGGTGAAAAGGATTGGGATGGTTGAATAGTGGGTTGGTGGGAAGAAGGTGATGTATAGGCAATAGAGGAAATAAACTACTGAAAGAAACAAGAGATCTACAAAAGGAATAAGTAAAATGATTAGGATCACAATACTTACTTGATGTCTTACAGATCTTGGGAGTGGAGGAGGACAAGGTTGATCCATGAAGAAATTTTGAGCTCAGTGCCATGGAATACTCCCAGAGTGTTCCTATGAATATTCCAATGCTCTGGAAGGAAATGAGGTTGTCTTGCACTTGATGGTTTGTGTGTTCATCATTTGGATGCAGGAGGGCTTGAAGATTCATGCTTGAATGTAATCAAGGCTCCAGTAACTGAATGAACAACCCATATAAAGATTTGTGAAAGTGTATATAAGGTAACCAATGGTGGTTAGGTGACCGGTGTCGGTTGAGGGATAACTAGCGTCAGTTAAGGCAGGAAAGTCTAGGTTTACCAAAAATAGGCAGATCTTTACTATTTTTGGCATGATTTTGATTGAGTCCACTTAGGGAAGTGGATTTATCATGAGATAAGGTAGGAAGATCATAGAAGAGGTCCAATTAGGTTTAGGAAGAAGTCTCAGTTAGTTAGGTTAAGTGGTGACTCAACACTGGGAGTGATGACTCAGTGCTAGAGTGATGACTCAGTCATTGTGAGTTAAATGCCCCTGGAATGGGTCTAGGGTGAAGTGAGGTGTAATGATGAGGTGGAGGTGTGAGGGTGAAATTAACTTAATTAAGATAATTAATTAATTAATAATGTGAGGATGAATATTAGTATATGATGAAGGGGTCATGATTAATTAAATATATTACATTAATTGATTGAAGGGGACCAAGGGGAGTGTGACCCAAATTTGGTGTCTACATTTTCCCATTTTTGTCACATAGCTTGTATTGGTAAGTGATGCTGAAAAAATAGGGAGTTGATGTCCTAAGGTATAATATGGTTAGGTTTCCCCAAGTAGGGCTGAAGGTGATCCCCCTCAAACTACGAACCGATGAGGTTGGAAAAGTAGTTCAGGGAGTGGTTTGATAAATAGGTGATTGATGAAAGTGAGGGTTAGGTCAGTAGGTAAGGGTATGGTCATTTTGGGTAAATTTGGTAATGGTCATATTGGGTAATGGGTAATGGAAAAATTACACACACACGTATAGATTGTGATATGGTACCAGGTGAAGAGCTTGCAAACTCTACGTTGTCAAAAGGTGATAGGTTTATCCAAATGAGGTTGAAGTGATTTATGTATCCAAGGTATAGGATATGGTCATGAAGCACAATGAGGTCAGGTGTAGGAACATGGGTAATAGGTTTTGTTCCATGGCACCAAAGGTATGGTCAATGGGATAAACATCACATCATTAGGTTTAGGTAAGGTCATTAGGCTAAACAGTGCATAACAACATCGCAAGGTATAGCGAGTACACAAATTCAGAATGTCATCCTAGCTTTCAATTCAGGTTCTGAAGGGTAGAGTATGTAGGTCAGGATACTGTGAAGTGTAATGGGAGGTATAGGTAAATAACATGTCCCTAAACATGTTAAGGAAATGTACAGGTAATGTAGGCTTGATGGGTAGGGTTGTAATCTGTTGGTAAGGTCATGAAAAGGTTTGATGAGAGTTAGGAAAAAGGCATTGGAGCATGTTTAGGTTCAAGGTCAATGTTTAGGCATGTTGGAGTCAGGTATAGGCATGGTGGAGTCCAAGGGTGAAATGATTATGGTCATGGTCCATACATCTGTTGATTTAATTTCCAAGATTTGGTAAATGAAAAATGGGAAATCGATATGATTATATGTATGTTGTGGTGTCACCAAATATTTGATATCATGGAAATGTGAAATGATTGATGTTATGATATGGTGATGTTATAAAATGGTAAATATGAAACAGCACATATTTTTTATGATTGTTTAATTTCAAGTTTTGTGTAAAATGGAAACTAACTAGGGTAAAATGTGAATATAAAAAAAGGGGAAAAATTGGTTATGGTAAGGGAAAGAGGGGTGGAATGAGCTAACCTCAAGGGCCCCATGCCCTCAAAGTGTTACCTACATAGCCCTGAAAAAAGGGCCTCAGGCTCATGTAGTTCTCCCATAAGATAGGGAAGCATATGATGAGGTAGAGGAATGGGTTGGTGGGTTTTAGGCATGATTAAGTTTAGGTAACTAAGGCATGGTTGAGTTTAGGTCATTTAGGCATGGTTGATTTTAGGTCATTTCATAGGCATGGTTGAGTTTAGGTGATATTTAGGCATGGTTGAATTTAGGAGGATTTTTAGGTCATTTAGGAATGTGAATCTCCTAGGCATGGGTGATTTTGGTGAAAGATTAATTCCCAAATGTAGGTGTCTGGTCTGGTCCTATGTAGGAGAATCAAACTTAAGAAAAAGGTGAATGGTAAGAGGAGACTAAAAAATCCACCTAATTGATAAGAACCATGATGAGTCTACCATACCCAAGATGGTGTATAAACATAAAACCCTAAAGGCATTTTCATGATTGAATGTTCTAAGGGTGAATAATGTCACATGATCATGAAATGTCACATTTGCAGCATGTCCCTTGAGTAGGTGGAAAATTAGAAAGGAAAGGTGGTGAGGTGAAAGAAGTTGGTTTAGCATAACCTGTGTGAGCTACAACATGCCTCTTTGATGCAAGAGACCCAAGATCAAAATAGGCAAGTCCATGACGAAAAGAGTCATCTTTTTCTTTTTGCTTTTGTTTTTATAGACTGATTGATGTAGGAAGTCTATGTGGGATGAGTAGAGTATCTCCTTGAGGTCTTCGTGAAGTTGATCAATGCGGGAAGCTTCAGAATATTTTTATTTTATTTTTAGAGGAATAGTCTTCTTTTGAGTGATAGACTATGTACAATATGGCTAGCTTTGTATAGTTGTCCTTTGAGGGAGCAGTCTATTTATAATAGTCAAGATAGAAAGATTAATTGTCCTTTTTGAGGGAGTCATATTTTGTGAGAATTTGAATCAAGGAGTTTTGAATTTGAAAATTTTCATGTATATTACTTTTGAATTTTTTTATTGGACTTTTAGGTCATGGACAAGACTATAGAGAAGTATAGGACTTTTTTATGAAGACAAAACCATAACACATAGTTGGTTAGCTATGAAATAACAGGTTTTAAGTGAATGAACAACCATGGGATACCATCCTTGAAAAGGACCTTCAAAGTATCCATGAGAATCATGCCATGAGTAGAGCCGTGGTACTCATATTGAAGATAAGGCTGAAAGATAATGGGTTCACATGATTCTTGAGATCACCCCGATCATTGATCACTTAAAAAGGTAAGTGGAAGGTGAACATTGTCTCAAGGGAAAGCATTTAATAGACAAAGGTGATCTAGGACTTGATTCAACAATAGAATGGTCAAAGATGCAAGATCATTGAGGGGCTCAGATTCAGGTTTACCTTCAAGTGAAGATAAATGATAAGCACCTATCCATAGGTATGAGTAACGATATAGGGTCCAAGCCAATTAAGATCTAAAATGGATGCCCTTCATTTACTTTTCTTTTTTGTTACATGTTGAAATTTTCCTTCAGGGCATGAGGTCTACCGACTTGGAAGGTTCAGAATTCTGGACACATTTATCATAGGCATGTTTGATACAATTTTTGGTAGATTTGGAGGTGATCAAGAGCATTGAGACAATGTTCATTAATAACTCGAGATGTGCCAAACGAATGGGCATCTTGGTCAAAAATCATCATCATTGATACATATCTTTGAGTGAGATATGAAGAGATGGAATTTGGACTTTGAGACTCAGGAAGCATATGTACCATAGACCAAAGAGAATGGAGTGTAGTTGTAGGAGGTACAATACTATCTAGGTAAGCAATAAGGGTAAAGGAATGATGCTTATGGCTATCTCTCCTTCAAAAATTTGTGGGAGTAATGTTAACCTGAGTAGTGCTAATGCAGAATCACAGCACCCCTGGACGCACATCAGGCTTCTAGGTTGATGTTCAGGCATCCAGTGTGATTGCACAACATGGAAACCTCTCTCCAAGCGTGGGACTTGTGAAACCGAGAGAGGAATCTCCAGAGAAGGCTGGTTCCTGCTCCTAAACTACCTGCCACAAGCTATTCCAGTGCAGGCAAGCTAATCTAATCCTAATCTAACCATGCCAAGGAGACAGAGAGAGAGAGAGAGAGGGGGAAAAACAGCAAAAGCCTACACTAAAACGGTGATACACCAGAGAAGGAGAATGTTGAACATCTATCAAAACTGCCATGGGACAAAGAGAGGTGAGCAATGGGAAGGATGGACAGATGCATCACAGGCCCAAGGATAGATTTCACACAGAAAATGTCCCAAAACTCCATGAACACAGCTCCAGACCTGCAATGAACATTCAAACATGCACAGATACCTGCAATGAAGAGAGGCAAGAAGAAAACAAGCAAAAACGAGAGAGGATGGACAGATGCATCACAAAACACGTTTTGTTGCTCCAGAAGTTTGCACAGAACATCATTCCATTAGTAAAAGGCAAAAAATGCCATTACAGAGCAGGGAGGAGGTTCGAACTCCATTTTCAACCCTAGAGAAGAAAAGAAGGGAGGGCAGAGCAGAAAGAATGAACAACTTTTTTTTTTAAAGAAGCCCCTCCTTACAATTTATAGGAGAAAAAAGAGAGGGAGAAGAGAGGAATTTCGAAATCTGCCCCAACCACCTCCAGACTGCATTTAAATCATTCATTATGGCAGTAGGTGAGAATCCTAGCAAACCCAAAGAGTAGCACTGTATTTTGCATTTTTAAGAATTTTTCTCACCCAATTAAATATATCCAATTTTAGTTGGACAGAGGATCTCATAAGGCTTTCCGAAAAGTCCAACCTTGCATGAATCCGAGATCCCTGTGAAAAGTTATGGCCATTTGAATATCTGTGCCAGTTTCTGCTTCTCTCTCGGACTGCACCAAAATCGTTGCGCCTCCTGAATCATGTAGAGGATTTCACAGCTTTCCGTTGATATAAAGAACATGCAAATCCGAGCTCTGGATCAAAAGATATGGCATCTGAAGATTTAGGGCACGGAACAGACAAGAATTTTTAAAATATTTTCCCGCGCTTGCCACCTGGATGACACGTGGCAGCGTGCTGATTGGACGAGCAATTCTCTCTCCTCCGTCTTTCGCGGGCTTTCCTTTTGAAATTTTCTGTGGGCCCCTTAAACTGTGGCCATTTCTGTGCGCCAAGGCGCAACTTTTTCGGTGTCAGCACTCTCCTTCTTGCGCCATTTCTGTGCGCCATCTCGGCTCCTTCGCGTACTTCGGCTCCATTCTGTCCCGGATGTCCCATTTGGGACATCCTTTGGGCAGCCTCCTTTGCCTCCATTTCGGCCCATTTGAGGACACGGTGTCATTCTCCTGCTGTGCCCATTTCTGTGCGCTTAACGCTTCTTCGGCCGGTTCGGCCGGTTCGCGCAACTTTTGCGAAAGTTGTGCTTTTCGGCCGATCAGCACGGGTTCGCTGCCATGTGTCCCAATGTCCCAACTGCTTTTGGACTGTCTTTGTGCGCCAAACCGGCGCGCCGCTTCGCGTACTTTTCCCACTGTCCCAAATGCCTTCTGTGCGCCATTTCGGCGAGTTCGGCCGGGTTCGCGCCTTTTTGTCCCAAACGTCCCGACTGTCCTGGACTGGACTTAGCCATTTTTTCATGATTTTTCCTGGATCAACAACTTTTTCTGCAACCTTTTTTCCGCATGTTCTCAGAGCTTGCTCTTTTCCTGTGGCCAGGGTAAGTTAGAAAATTTTTGAAGGGACCCTAGAAACCTGATTTTTGCTCTGAATCAATCAATTTTCCTTGGACTTGAATATTCTTATGCATGTTATCAAAATTACCCGAGGGGGGGTGAAATTTTGGATAACAATTTGGCTACTCAACGGGGTCATCTGCCTGCTAGATGAATGATCAGTAGCCTAAAGCAATCCATTGGGCATGGAGTCATAAGAAAGCCTGAAAACTGATCTGAACTTTGAAAAAATCCCTCTGAGCCACTTGAAACCCATTGAACTTGGAGTTGTTTCACCAAAATGCCACTGAAATGAACTGTGCAAGAGCAAAACCAGCAACACCAAAAACTATGTACAGAACTGAAAATCATACATGCTCCAAATGGAACATGCAGAGTGTGCACAAGCACTTCTTCTGCTGAAAGCAAACCTACCTACTCTACTCTAACTGGAAGCAAAGGCAAGCTAAACAAACCCTGCAACTGGTTGTGAGAAATAGCTTCCTTTTCTCGAAAGTGGCAGTCATGCAATTGATTTGGAGCTGATCATGGCTGTTTGGATGGATGGAAAATCAACAAGAAGCTGGTCTTCTACCCAAATCATCAAGGTATCAGCTGAAGGCAAATTCAATACCTCTTTTAGTTGCTCTGCATTTGGATTGAAGAGGTATGACAGCTGATCCTTGGTACTTTGTAGCTCACCCTCATGCTCAGAAGCAAGCATGACTGGTTGTGGCTTCTCCTTTGGCTCCAATGAAGCCAAATACCTGATTGGGCAAGGTCTGATCCGTTTGATATGCCCATAGCTCTGATTTTCAACTCCAAGAATGGAGTTCTCTTGTAGACCCACCTGAATGGATGGTGTGGAAGAAATGGTGGAATTCCTTCTGTCCTTTCTCTTCCTCCAATGAAGAACATTGAAGATTTAAATCTTCCAATTTTGATTCCAAAGAGCTGCTATAAGATGCAGGCTGCTGCAAATGAAAGCTCTCCTTCATGGCAGCAGGCTCTGGTGTTTGGAATGTGGATGATGAAAGAGAGAATGGTGAAAACTCAACCGGCTCTTCTCCATCAAAACAGTCCTCCAAATCTGACAGGTAAACTGCCTCATTGCTGTCCTGCTGCTCGTGTTCAACTTCCTCCATGGTGTCCTCTTGATCTGCAACTTGACCACCATGGTTTCCTTCACTCTCCAATATTGAGTTTGAGAGATCAAACTCCTCTTCAGTACTAGAACTTGAGAGAGATGAAGTGGAAAGAAGAACTGAAGGTTCTCCTGTAGCCTGCTTTGTGCTCAAAGCCCTTGGATCTGCACTTTTCTCCTCCACAGCTAGATTGTGCTCCTCTTCTTTTGGATTTGGAGCAGCTTCTCCTTCCTCCAATGTTTGAAGGCAATCTTGCTCTTGATTGAACTCTTCCTCTAGCATGAAGTTTGTCAAGTCAAACTCTTCATTCTGCTGCTCTAGAGGACAAGTTGGGGCTGCAAGATCTTCTTCTTCTGCTGCAACAAAATCAGTCCTGACCACCATTTGTTCAACCTTAGCCTCTTCTGTAGGCTTAACCATCAAGGGGATCTTTGTTATCCCAAATCTGGCAGCCCAAACCTTCAAGTCGTCTGTCATTTCTTTTCTGTTGGGCTCCTCTTCTTGCTGTCCTTGATGGCCATTTTTGTAATTTCTTCTTCCCCACATGGAATTGGGAATGCAAGAGGAGGAATAGGTTGAAACTCAACTGATTTTACAATTTTGTGTGGTGGTGGAGGCGGTGAAACCTCTTGTTTCTTTGGAGGAGGGGGTGTTTCTATTAGCTCTTGTGGAGGGGATGACTGTTTGGAAGGGAAAAAGGAAAGAAGAATCGAGGTGTGGTGGAAGACTGAGAGGTGGAGAAATGGATTCAACACTTGGGACAGCAGATGGAGGGTTTGAAACTTTGACACTCCAGATGAGATGATGCTGATTGGGAAATGAGGAAGAGAGAAACCATGATGATGGTGTAGAACTTACCCATTGACAAGGTTGTTGAACAACACTTCTCTCATACAGGCCTCTATTTCTTCAATCCACTTGTGCAAGTTGGGGGCAGCATCTTTATCATGAAGTCCAGCTTCTCCTGAGGGCTGTAATGCCTTGGAAAAGGTCCCACCCATGGACAGGGTGCTCCATAACCGATTCCAAAAGCTCTCATTTGAGCTTGAGCCTCTGGACTGCACCATCCCCACCTCCATCTTTTGGATTTTCTCCAACAGACCAGCATCTTGGATCTGATGGTCTTCATTGTATGCATACTCTTGCTCTTGGAAAGCTCCATAGCCAAACTGACTTTGGCACTGCTGCTCATATGGGTATGCATGCTGATCTGGAGGATTTGTAAAACGTGTTGGAGGTGGAATATACTGTTGTTGTTGATATGAATTCCATGATGGAAATGAAGTCATGATTGCACAACTTCATGGAATGAAAAGAATGAAAGAGATGGAAAGAAAGATGGATGGAAATGAATGAAAATGATGGAAACGGGTCTGCAACTTCAGAGATGGGTTGTTGACCAGATGGAGTCGCCAGATGTGTTTGCAAGTGCCTCCAAAGGCTGAAATCTTCACAGGAACACACCAACCTGCAAAAGATGAAGTGGAAGACCTCTAAGGTCCCACCTGGCGTGCCAAAACTGTTGATGCAAAATCACAGCACCCCTGGATGCAGATCAGGCTTCTAGGTTGATCACTCAGGCATCCAGTGTGATTGCACAACATGGAAACCTCTCTCCAAGCGTGGGACTTGTGAAACTGAGAGAGGAATCTCCAGAGAAGGCTGGTTCCTGCTCCTAAACTACCTGCCACAAGCTATTCCAGTGCAGGCAAGCTAATCTAATCCTAATCTAACCATGCCAAGGAGACAGAGAGAGAGAGAGAGAGGGAAAAACAGCAAAAGCCTACACTAAAACGGTGATACACCAGAGAAGGAGAATGTTGGACATCTATCAAAACTACCATGGGACAAAGAGAGGTGAGCAATGGGAAGGATGGACAGATGCATCACAGGCCCAAGGATAGATTTCACACAGAAAATGTCCCAAAACTCCATGAACACAGCTCCAGATCTGCAATGAACGTTCAAACATGCACAAATACCTGCAATGAAGAGAGGCAAGAAGAAAACAAGCAAAAACGAGAAAGGATGGACAGATGCATCACAAAACACATTTTTTGTTGCTTCAGAAGTTTGCACAGAACATCATTTCAATAGTAAAAGGCAAAAAACGCCATTACAGAGCAAGGGAGGAGGTTCGAACTCCATTTTCAACCCTAGAGAAGAAAAGAAGGGAGGGCAGAGCTGAACAGATGAACAACTTGTTATGTCCCATCTAAAATGAGCCAAATCTGGCTTTATACAATGCATGGGTCGAGCCCAGGAGATAGAAAACATAGGAAAACATGTAAGCAGCCCAACCATTGACCAAAACTCATTCTTCATTAAAATCGGTGGTTGAGACATCACTTCTGGCCATGCTGAAGAAGAATGCGACCCATGTGCATTAAAACTGGTTGTTGAAACGTCGCTTCTGGCCATTATCACGCGTCAGATCCGTTTCTCAATTTTCTCTCTCCAGACTACACCAAAATTTGAGATTGATCCCAGAATCATGTAGAGAATTTCATAAGCTTTCCGTTGATATAAAGAACATGCAAATCCGAGCTCTGGATCGAAAGTTATGGAGGTCTAAAGTTTTAGGGCACAAAACAGGTGAAAACGTGTTTTGAAATCTTTCCCGCGCTCTGCCACCAGGATGACACGTGGCACGTGCTGATTGGACGAGCAATTCTCTCTCCTCTACCTTTCACGGGCTTTCCTTTTGAAATTTGCTTGTGGGCCCCTTAAACTTAGACACGTGGCGCTATTTCATTGGTTCGGGTCAGTGCTCGAAACTTCACCCTTTGACTTTTAGACTGCCTCCCTTGCGACACGTGTCGTGATCTGGTTAGTTCTCGGCCCTTTTGGCTCTTTCGTATCCACCGCGTCCATTTGTCCCGGATGTCCCAGTTTTCCTTGTGCTGAAGTTTCTTGTTTCGGCCGAAACGGCCAGTTCGCGTCCATTTGTCCCAAATGTCCCTGTGCTTCGCGGGACAAATTCTTCCGGTTCGCCCGATTCGGCCGGTTCGCGTCGTCGCGGCCCAGATGTCCCAATCTACTTGGTGTGAAAGTTCTCCTTTTCGGCCGATCCGGGCGGTTCGCGTACTCATGGTCTGAATGTCCCAATTTCTTCCGGACTGTTTGTTCTCATTTCGGCCGAACCGGCCGGTTCGGGTCCTTCGCGTATTCTTGTCCCGAACTGTCCCGCTCAGCAGTTAGTCATTTTTCTTCCTCTTTCGGCCGGATCGGCTTCTCGCGCCCGTCACGTACTTCTATCCCAGATGTCCCTTTGCTTCACGGGCCGCCTGGAGGCTTTTCAGCCGATCCGCGCCTAGATGTCCCAAATGTCCCGACTGCCCCTAGGACTAGGACTTAGTCATTTTTTATGATTTTTCCTGGATCAATCTACATGCTTGGAACTACAAAACTCTGATGCATGTTATCGAAATTTACCCTAGGGGGGAAATTTTGACAACAGTTCCGTACAATGACTTGTGCCACGTCCGCTAACTCTCATCAACTAGCTTCCGTATGGTGGTCACTAAGTTTTTATTACTGGATTCTGCCTGACCATTTCCCTGGGGGTAATAATCCAAGGCATGGGCCAAGATTATCATGTGTTCATAGCAAAAACCAACAACTTCTCACGAGGAGAAGTTGGAAGCGTTATTAGCAATGATTTTGTATGGAACGCCGAATCTTACGATGATATTCTCTTTGATGAAATTACAAACAACCTCAGAAGTGGAATTCTTGACAGGAATGGCCTCCACCCATTTGGTGAAGTAATCTATTGCTATTAGGACATAACTATGTCTGGCACTTGATTGGGGATGGAGTGTTCCAATAAAGTCAATTCCCCACTACCTGAATGGTTCATCAATAATGACCGGCCTGAGGGGAAAAGTAGCTAATTTTGGCTTGAAAACAAATTGTTGGCAGAGCTCACATTTTGCTACCCAGGTGGCTGTATCCTGAAATAGTGTCAGCCAATAGTACCTGGCCCAGATGATCTTGTGTGCCATCACAGAAGAGGAGAAGTGATCACCACAGGTTGAATCATGAAAACTCTCCAGTAACTTTATCTACTGTGGCTTGTCAACACATCGCAAGAAGATGCCATCTATTCCGTGTTTGTATAAACAGTCATCCCAGATGACATATCTGGCTGCTCTGAGATTTATAGCACGTTTCTCCTTTGAAGTTAGATGAGCTGGACACTCACCATAAGTGAGAAAGAAATAAATATCATAATACCATTCGTCACTAGTAGCGACAAATAGAACCATGGGTAGAGGATCGGCTTTCTCCAGTTGGCTTTGTGCTCCATCGGTGCAATCATCCTTTTGCTCAGGGCCTTCTGAATCTCTGTTTTCAGCCATGAGTTGACATAGGCCTTTGCCTCTTAATAGCTTGGTTGGTTTTATATCTAGATCGTACTCTTGAACCTTTGCAATCCAATTTCCTCGCAAACTTCCTAATTCTTGTTGAGTTAAAATTGACTTGACTGCCATGTCAGGAACCAGCACCAATGTGTGAGAATTTAGAATATAATACCTGAAGTTCTCGACGGCTTTGACAACGGTGAAGGAATGCTTTTCCAACTGAGACATTTTTAATTCATGAGGCTTAAGAGGAGAGCTCATGAACGCAATTGGGGATTCAACCTCTTCAGAGTTCTTTTGCATTAGGATAGCCGATACGGTATGTTCAGATGCATAGCTATACATGATAAAATCCTTGGAGAAGTTGGGACATACCAGGATTAGTGTGCAAGCGACGGAGGCTTTTATATCCTTGAATGACACCTTTCCTTCTTCGCTCCACCGAAAATTTGGTGACCCTCTCATCATGTTTGATATGTGACAAATCTTTTCAGCAAAGTCGGGAACAAAGCGCTTGAGAAAGTTCACTTTTCCAAAGAAAGAGTGAACGCCAGTCTTGCTTGTAGGTAAAGTAAGGCTCTGAATATCCCTAACCCTATCAGCATCTATCTTTGTCCCTTCTTTGCTAACAACATGCCCCAGCAACTCTCCTTCTGTGACTCCGAAAACAGACTTTTTCAGATTTAAGGAGATCCCATGTTCTCGGCATCTAATCAATACTTGTTCCAAATGATCACAATGATCATTTCACTGTTTAGAGAACACAGTCAAGTCATCCAAGTAGACTACAATGACCTTCCCCATCATGCCTTTGAATGGGAAGTCCATCACCCGCTGAAAAGTGGTGCCAGTGTTGGTCAGACTAAAAAGCATCATGCTATAGGTGAATATACCCCAGGGGGTAGTGAATGTTGTTTTGAATTGGTCTTTAGGCGAGACTTCAATCTAATTGTAGCCTAAAAAACCATCAAGCATTGACAACATTTCTGATCCAGTTACTGCCTGCAGAACCTGATCCATTATGGGAAGTGGATAGTTATATTTCAAGGACGCTTGATTCAAGTTACGAAAATCCATGCATATGTGTATCTCACCATTCTTCTTATGTACTGGCACAACGTTTGTAACCCAGGTACTGTGATGGATAGGAAAAATGATCCATGCATCTAGCATCTTTTGAATTTCAGCCTAGATAGTACCTGAGATCTTAGGCTTATAGTGTCTCTATTTCTGGTGAAAGGGTTTGACACCCTCTTTCAATGGGATTTCATGATGGATGTATTTTGGCTTGAAAGACTTTAGATCAGCATAGGACCATGCCAATACATCCATGTATTTCTTCAGCAATTTGACAAACTTCCACTTTTCTTCGGGTGTGCAACATTTTCCGATGTTCACAAACTGCGGATGTTCTACCGAACCTAAATTGACCGGTTTGGTTTCTGGGCAGGAGTTAGGATCATCTCGTCTTTTTTTTCTAACAAAACGATCATGTCTGTCGAACAAATGTTCCAGAGAAACCAAACATTTTGGAATTTTATTTCCTTTGAGCTGACATATGCCATTACTTCCATGTATTCCTTCGTCTTGATCAGTAACAGATTCACGGCACATGGAAGTGGATCCTTCAAAATGAAGATCACTAAAATTCTCTACCTTTTCTAAGAAGGCAATAAGTTGATTGTCATCATTGAATACCTGCCAGTGCTGAGAGTTGTCTGGCACACTTGGGCAGAAAACTACCTCAATGGTATAGGTGTTTGTTTTCAAGCCTGGGTGAGGGAGCATGAGGGATGCTGAGATGGCTAATGAGTCTGCCATGTTATTCAGAGCTCTTGGGATGGTTTTTATTGAAAAAGCGTCAAACTCCTCAATGTTGTCCCATACCGCATTGCGGTAATGCCTGAGCCTTTCATTTTTCACTTGATATATCCTTTTTACTTGATTTACGACCAACTCTGCATTACCTTGTACTTTTAGGTTCTTGATTCCTCTTTCCTTTATGGCTTGCATGCCAAGTAGCAAAGATTCATACTCAACAGTAGTATTCATGTTGAAAAATTGTAACTTGAAAGAGAGAGAAATAATCTCCTCTTCGGGAGATATTAGCATGGCTCCAGCGCCGCACCCACTAGTCACGCAGTTGCCATCAAATTGCAAAGTCCAAATCTTGTTAAGATCCTCTGCTTGGATGAGGACATCCATTTTGTCAGACTCAGTAGATAAGAAATAGTTCCCCATCCCTAATGATTCGAAGAGGATTTGGGCTTTGGGGTCATCAGAATTGGTAACCAAGTATTTCTTTTGTGATTCCGGCTCCAATGTTTGCATTATGCCTTCGACGGGGATTCTAGCCTTAGACTAGTCCATATGAATCTCTCCACCAACTTCGCTGCAAAAAATAATTCCTAATAGAATTCCATATGCTGCCGGAATATTGGCAACAAGGACGGTCATCTTTACTCTTTTCTCTGGGAACGCCGCAAATGCAAACTGTGCATCTTTGATTTGACTGATCAACGAAACCTGCTTGGTTTCCAAGGAATAACATCTGCCAAAAGGCTTGGTAAGGGTAAGGCCTAGGGTATGGGTGACCTTTGCCAGCATGACGCTATCTTAAGCCCCAGAATCAATTATGCAGTTGCTTAGTTTGTGGCCATTGATTAGTAGGGAGAGATAGAAAGGCTCTATTTTTCCTGATGCAAAAGTTGAGGCGACATTTATGTGAGACGCAGAAGGAGTAGAAAGGATTCCTTTTGGGGAAACCTGAGTAGTTATGATAGCTTGACTTTAGATGTATTCGGTCAACCTTACAAGCTGCTCAGGATTGGACTGAAGATACTCGGCTTTAGACATTTGGATCTTGGTCTTTTTAGCATGATCAATTATGTCGAATGTGGCCAAGGGTTGCATTGATGGAGGAATGAGTCCTGTCATCACCAATCCGGCACTATGATAATTCTTCACCGGGAACTCCTCGTGCTATGATTATTTACTAATGCACAGCCTTTAGTTTGGTGGATGTAATCTGGAAACAAAACAACAACCGAACACAAGAATACCATGGAATGATGACAAATCTGAAATATCAAAGTAAATTATAATATTAACATGAAATTGTTACAATCTCACCCATGAGGTACTTCAACAAGACTCTGCGAGAAACTTTACAATTACACCTCTTGATGGCTTCTTCAACACACCTTTAACTGATGGCTTCCTTTGCACACTTCCTACAATATTTCTCACTACTTCCTTCTATGCTAAATGAGGGGGGTGGCCTCTCTATTTATAGAACTTCCAGGCTTATCCATCCTATCTCTAAGATAGGATAAGAAATCCACTCTGACGAATCATATTCCATACCTTAACTCTTATTTGTACATGTAAGCTTATCTCTTAAGATAAGATAAACCTTATCATTTTACATGGGTTCCACATTTTTAGACTTTTTACAAATAAAATACACAAAATATTTATGACCTCACTCCTTGTTCTTATTACCAATATAATATTTCTAATTCCTAATCATGTAGATCCTACTTCTCTACTTACCCCAACTTTGACATTTTTCATTACTCTGACCGTGGGAATATCAAACTCAATAGGAAGAACTGGATCAATGCCATAGGCCAACTGAAATGGGGAGTATCCTGTTGCTGACTTTGATGTTGCCCTATATGCCCACAATGCTGCATGAATCCTTTTATCCCATTTATGTACCTGCAAGGCTGCATCTTTTGCTAGAATTTGACACAACACAAAATTTGTTCGTTCCACCTGTCCATTTGTGCTTGGCTTGTATGTTGTTGCCTTCCTGTGCTTAATAGAAAACTTATTGACTAGGGCTTCTACCACCTCATTAATGAAGTGGCTTCCTTGATCTGTTACAATTTCTAATGGACAACCAAATCTGGTGACAATGCGTTCATATATGAACCTTGCCACTTCATCCATGGAAGTTGTTTTCAATGGCCTAGCTTCAACCCACTTGGTTAAATAATCTGTGGCAACTACAATATACTTATTTTGGCGTGATGTAGTTGGAAGTGGACCTACAATGTCTATTCCCCACTTTTCAAAGGGACCAAGGGGAAGAATAGGACATAATGGAGCTGATGAAGTCTTACGGTTACCATGTGTTTGACAAATATCACATGTCTTACAATAATTATAACAATCTTTAAAAAGAGTGGGCCAGTGATAACCTGCATCCAAGATCCTTCTTGCTGTAAGTTGTCTAGAGAAGTGCCCTCCACATGTACCATTGTGGAATTCTTCTAGCAGTTCCTTCCCTTGATCACGTCCAACTGCCCTCTTGTACTGTCCATCAGGTCCTATTCGAAATAATACTCCATGCAGAATAGAATATGGACGACTGGCTTGAGTAATCTTTCTCTTAGTCTTTGCATTGGCACCATCAGGAAACTTGAATTCATTCAGATAATTCCAAATATCTATGTATTCACTAGGGATTGTGTCAAGGGATAACAATGCTGCATCGGGGAA
Source organism: Taxus chinensis (assembly GCA_019776745.2). Lineage (NCBI taxonomy): Eukaryota > Viridiplantae > Streptophyta > Pinopsida > Cupressales > Taxaceae > Taxus > Taxus chinensis. Next base: position 103,363 of record JAHRHJ020001109.1, on the reverse strand, counting down.
ATCATCATCATCACAAGATGATCCTAAACCATCATAGGCTCGAGAGAGTGCATCTGCATTGACATGCTTCTTTCCTGGCCTATCTATAATATCAAATTCAAATTCTTGTAGCAAAATTATCCATCTTGCTATCCTCCCTGATGGGTTAGGCTTATTGACAATATATTTTAGAGCCTGATGATCTGTTACAACTATAAATTTCTGCCCTAGCAAGTAATTTCTAAACTTCTTTACAGCAAAAATGATAGCCAGAGCCTCTTTTTCAGTTACAGTATAATTTACCTCAGCACTGCTCATTTGTCTGCTCCCAAAGTAAATTGGATGTTCATTCCCATTTTCATCCTTTTGGCTCAAAGTACTTCCTAGTGCTGCATCTGAGGCATCAGTGTACACAATGAATGGCTTGCTCCAATCTGGATTCTTCAAAACAGGTGAAGACACCAGGGCTTCCTTCAGTTGTCCAAAAGCTTCATGCGCCTTATTTCCTGGTTCATAAGTAACATCCTTCTTCAAGAACTGGGTTAGTGGCTGTGCAATCTTTGAGAAATTCTTGATGAACCTTCTATAGTAACCCACATGGCCTAAAAATGATCTCAACTTACTTCTATTCATAGGAAATGGTAAATCTTTGATTTTTGAAACTTTATCAGGATCAGTACCAATACCATCTCTGGATACAACATGCCCTAACAAAACACCTTTAGAACATCCAAAGACACACTTTGTAGGGTTTAGTGAGGCTTGTGCTTCATCTAACCTTTGAAATGTTGTCTCCATTTGGTGCAGGTGGTCCAACTTGCTCCCATAGATGCAAAAATCATCCAGAAATACTCTGATGAAGGTCCCAATGTAGGGTTCGAACACCCTATTCATCAAACGCTGGAATGTTGCTGGAGCATTACACAACCCAAAAGGCATAACTCTATAAGCAAACGTTCCCCAAGGAGTGGTGAACGTGGTCTTCAGCTGATCTTTCTCTGCTATACGAACTTGGTTGTAGCCGCTATATCCATCAGCAAAACTATAGCACTCCTGGCCAGCTACTTCGTCCAAGATCTGATCTGAAAATGGAAGAGGGTAATGATCCTTCTTTGTTGCCTTATTGAGCTTCCTGTAATCAACACAAATGCGTAGCTTCCCATTCTTTTTTATTGAGATCACAATGGGAGAAACCCATTCTGAATTCTCCACAGCAAATATGAATCCTGCATCAAGCAACTTATCTATTTCTTCTTTTACAGTCTTGGAAAAATTAGGATTCATTCTATATGGCATTTGCTTTATGGGCTTAGCACCATCTACCAGCTCAATAGAATGTTCTACCCAACTTACTTGACGGAGTTCCTTGTAATCAAAAGTGAATAGGTGTATGTACCTTCGAAAGAGCTGGAGGTAGGATTCCTTCTCACTCTCCATCACAGCATCACCAATCTTTATTTGTTGGAGACGATCATCAACTTCTTCTTCAGATAATTTTATGGGGTCATGAGTTGGTGTGACTGGAAGGATATCCATGACTGAAACATCAACCTCACTTTCTTCATCTTCAGTGTCCACTTCACTGGTACTAGAGTAATCAGAGGATGTCCAATCATCAGTTTCATCACTTGAATCCACAGGTTCTGCCTTATGATGTCGAGGGATCACATTTATCTTCACCCTCTCTCTACCACGTCCAAGTGTCATGAAACCTTCATTCCAGTAGTTTCTTGCATGAACTCTCCTTAGCCATGGTCTTCCCAGCAGCATTGGGTACGCAACAGTACCATTTTTCATCACCTGAAAGTCTACCACACATACAACACCCATAACAGATATTGCCACATTTGAAACTACACCTTCTGGTTTAGTTTTTCCCTTATTTAATGACCTTAACATAAGTGTTGAAGGGCGATCAATTTTTAAACCCAACATATTCATTACAGACTCGGTCATTACATTAACTGCAGCACCTCCATCAACTAAGACATCATGAATTGAAATACCATTACATAATACCTCAGCTTGTGGAGCATAGGGATCTGCCTCTGCCTCCAAAACAGGGACCTCAACCTCCTTCCTTCTTCGAGCATTGAGTCCACCTCGCAACTCCCGCCTCTTCTCAGAAGACATAGCCAAGAGTTGACCATATGTAATATTTGCAGGCCTTTTGGACAGATCTTCCAAGATGGAGTATGGTCCTTGCCCCTGTGAAATCAGAAAATCCTGCACACCCAACTTTCTTCTCCTATGTTTCTTACTAGTTTCTCCTTTCATCTTCTTAGGATCATTTCCATCTTGATTATCTTTTTCTTTCTTTCTTTTTGTTACAAACACATCTACTTCATTATTTCTACTCTTATCTACTACATCAAAAGAATTCACAGGTGCTTTTCCTTTATCATTATCTCCTTTACCAGATGTAGAAGCTCTATCTGGACAATTATACTTATAATGACCCTTTTTATAACAACCATAACAAACAACTTCAGAAATATTTCTTTTTGGACCTCTATCTCCTCCCTGAGAACTAAATTCCTTTCCTTGAAGAAGATTAATAGTTAACTGACCCATCTTTTTGAGCAGATCTTCATACTCAGTAGATGTACTAGGAGAAATATTTGTGCTCACCGGGAGTGGTTGTGGATTCTGGACCAAAGGTGCTGGTGTAGGCTCTACTTTAGCAACAATTTCTTTGGGCTCCTCTTCCATGCTTTCTTCTTGCCTTCTTGCAATCTCCTTTGCTTGTTCAATGGTAGCTGGGCGGTCATACTTCACTCGTTGTCTGATCTCTGGCTTCATCCCAAGAATGAAGTGCTTACAGAGGAGATTATCCACGCCATTCATCAACCCATCCGCTAATCCTTCCTTCCGGATCTGGGCATCGAGCTTCCTCCTTAGCTCTAGAACACGAGCATGATAATCCCTTATCTTCTCCTTCTCTCCTTGGGATAGCTTTGTGATCTCGATCATGAGATCTGCATATTTCTGTTGTTCACCAAATTCTTCAAGAAAACTTTCAGTTAATAAATCCCATGAATTTTTCACATTATCACCTAGTGTTTCAAACCACCTAAGTGCTGAACCATCCAAAAAGGTAGGAAAAAATTCAGTCCATTGTTCCCTTCTTATAAGGCCATTACAAATACAAGATCGTTTAAACTCTTGAATGAAAGAAGAAGCATCTTCATTAGATTGAGCTGAAAAAACAGGAATCTTTCCCATTTTCAAAAGTAACCACCGTGAAATACCAACCCACAAGTACAATCAACAAGACTTATGTGCACAAATAATTGGAATCACTTACTAGAAAGTAGTAAAATAGAAATGACCACGGTAAACTATGGTAAAACTTGACTTACTGCGGTAAAAACTGATTTTACTGTGGTAAACACTATTCACGGTAAAAAGTGAAGTTACTGCGGTAAATACTATTCACGGTAAAAAGTGACTTTACTGCGGTAAATACTATTCCAGCAAAAATGACTTTACCATGGTAACTACTATTCACGGTAAAAATGACTTTACCATGGTAACTACTATGCACAGTAAAAACAAGGTTACCCTCCAATTGATTTTTGACTAAGTGGGAATATCTCTCCAGAAAATCCACCAACGAGGAATGGTCCCGGCAACGGAACCAAAATGTCATCACCAATCCGGCACTATGATAATTCTTCACCGGGAACTCCTCGTGCTATGATTATTTACTAATGCACAGCCTTTAGTTTGGTGGATGTAATCTGGAAACAAAACAACAACATAACACAAGAATACCATCGACTATGATAAGACGGAATGATGACAAATCTGAAATATCAAAGTAAATTATAATATTAACATGAAATTGTTACAATCTCACCCATGAGATTGACTTCAACAAGACTATGGGAGAAACTTTACAATTACACCTCTTGATGGCTTCTTCAACACACCTTTAAACTGATGGCTTCCTTTGCACACTTCCTACAATATTTCTCACTACTTCCTTCTATGCTAAATGAGGGGGGTGGCCTCTCTATTTATAGAACTTCCAGGCTTATCCATCTTATCTCTAAGATAGGATAAGAAATCCACTCTGACGAATCATATTCCATACCTTAACTCTTATCTGTACATGTAAGCTTATCTTTTAAGATAAGATAAACCTTATCATTTTACATGGGTTCCACATTTTTAGACTTTTTACAAATAAAATACACAAAATATTTATGACCTCACTCCTTGTCCTTATTACCAATATAATATTTCTAATTCCTAATCATGTAGACCCTACTTCTCTAATTACCCAAACTTTGACATTTTAACATTACCGGACCACTTACGACAAATATTTACTTTTTACAACATTCCTATTGTACTTTGACTGTTACCGTACTCCACATTATTGGCGGCACCGTACTGACGGCGCCGTTATCTTCTATCAGACGCTACTACTAATTATACTTAACAACATCCTATTCCTAATACATACATTAATGAAATAGAAATTACGGAGGAAAATTTTAGTGTCGACAGAACCATGACTATAAATGTGGACATGGCATTCAAGTGGATTTTAGGTGAACAACACTAGAGGTCGTGGTGATGTTTACTGAAATGCACGCAAGGGTACAGCACTTCTTCCGGGCTAGGACATGAGTGAAATCTCTAGGCAATGTCGGGCATTGGATACATCCATATTTAAGAGGTTTTCACATGACCAAAATTATTTTGGCTTTTCTGACATTTTATGGGCAACTGATGGCTCCTAGCACAAATTGCCTAGACTTAGTGACACCTTAGATCAACCAAGGATCCCCCATTTTCAGTTGCATACCCCCACTACCTTCAGTTATCCTTCCTACAGTGAAGGAGGTTGTGGAGATTGACACACTAATTCATGCATTGAGGGAGCTCACTGATTTGGACCCAGCATAGTGACCAGATTAGCATCTGGTGATGTTGGTGGAGGTGATCTGTTCAGTGCACCAAGCCACCACTATGGATCATGTGGTGTTGTATGGTGAATGCTATAGGTGAGAATAATTTTATCACTGGATCACATGATTTCTTTTCTGGAGATGAGATGATGGCATATATTTTTGGAACTGGTGCAAAGGATCTTGGTCTTTCATAGGTAAATGTCAAATAAATAAAATATATATATATATATATACAATATTTCTAATTCATTTTTTTCATCTTCTCAGATTTTAATATATATGTATTTCATTGTACATCATGTACATACATGTAAAAAAGTCTAATTTTTTTATTTTATTTTAAATAGCAAGAGCCGGTGAAGGAAACATTCGGTATCGACATGCTAGCTACTGTAGTTGGTGCATGTTACAAACATAAGTTTCAAGTTGTACATTAAATTTTTTATTGCAAATTTCATTTGATTGTGCACTTTTTATTTTATAATGTTTCACCTGTAATGTACATATTAATAGATGTTTCCCTTTTTATACACAGGATCCTGACGGGTCATCAATTGACTTATCTGGGAACTAAGGCTACTGTTTCATGCCTCACATGACTTTTACTCAGGAAGTTTCTCTTTACACTTTGTTTCTAATTATGGAAGTTTTTGGAATTGTGGATTACTCTTTGGCTCTGCCATGTGGTATTCATGTAGATTAATATTGATTTAACATGTTTTTTGTATATTACTTATGCAAGGGTTCCAGAGAGACTCCTCCATATATGCAAACTCTGGAGGTTTGTTATAGATAAGTGCCATAACATCTTAGATCCACTAACTGAGGTACAATTTTAGAAAAATTTGTTAAATGGTTATGGAGGTGAATTATTTCTTATTTCCGAAATCTACAATATCAAATTTTGTATTCTATGAAATATTTAATGTCTTGAAATTTACATAACTTTGTATGTAGCTTACCTATCAAATGAACAATAACTGGCACCTAGATGAGTCTCTGTTGTCCCTGCCATTACTAGATAGACCCAATGTAAAAATTGATAGGGATCATGACCTTGCGGTAATATTTCACATGCATTCCTTAACTGATTGATTCTGTCAAGTTATCTGTAGATTTTGGAATGTAGTTTCAAAATCATAGCATCTGGGTGTTAAAAACTTGAACTACTTTATGAATGTTAAAGGTTAGGTTATTTTTTATGATTACTTAGAGACAATATTTTGATGGACATAGATGAAATTTGTGTAGTGGCTATCTCCCTACTACATCCCCAGGTTTGGACATGCTACTTAAGTTGCCCCAAGAGAGGGAAGATGTTTCATTCGATAGGGATTCATAGAGATTGGATGTACAGGCCATTGTGATCCAAAATAAGGTGAAATATTCCTAGTTCATGACCCTCTAATCATAACAAATTAATATATAAACTTATGCGATGGTTTCATGTGGTCCTATTGTTTGACACAATTGGTTCGAGATGTACACCATATTATGAACTTAAATCCGTAGAGAACGATACACATTCATGGCAGCACACTTAGTTTGATACATTATATATCCATGTGTTTGCCAGGTGAATAAGATATGGAAGATATGGTTTGATTCAAATTCATTAGGACTTCTTGTATAGTATATTATATGTATATTATATGGTATAGTTTGATTCTTCAAAAACTATGGTGTAACAATATATATCCTTATGTGCCTACATGGTGGTCAACTATTGTATGAAAAGATGAAATGTCAACAAGCATTTGACTATTAACCATATGCCTCTTAAGTCATTTTTTTCACAGATCATCATGTCCCAATTGGCAAGAAAATCTGTATTGCTTGATTGATTGTCAGGATTTATCCATTGATGTTTGGTTTTATGAGATATTATTTTATAAGATTGAAATCGTTATCAAACTTTTTCAAACAAATGATACGCATATCTGCCTATGCATGTGGGGTAACAATATTATCTTGAGTTTGAACACTTATTTGGAATCCAATAATGCAAATTTGTGCTTGAATCATTTCATTGATGCCAAAAATGATGGTAATTTTTTGTTATTCCTTTAAGATATATGACCAAGATGGCCAATTTGATCAAGAGTTTTGTATAGGTTAAGAAACTTATAAGCAGGACATTGTTGAGGCATATGTCAGACAACTAATGCATTGTGGGAAAGTATAAATAAATATTCACATAGTTTGGGTGAGGATAAATTCATCATGATTAAAGTGCTCTAGAAGTGGGAACAAAAGTGTCTAGCAGTGAAATTTTGCCTGGAAGTAGTGGTTAACTTGAGGTTGTGAAACGATATTTTGTTGAAACTTAGTTGGTCCACATGGCACTTATTATCTAAAATGTATGCCAGTCCATTAAGTGGAAGTGCACCAAAATATTGGAACTTCTAGAAGGAGGTGGTCTTCCTTTTTATGCTAAAAGTGTCAAATAAGTCTTGACTTTTTTATTCAATCAGAAACATTTCTTAATTTCCGCTAACCTATCTTCAACTTCGACCCTCATATGTACTCAAACTTTTTGTTCATCCTTAAGGTGACTCTCGTCTTATTTTAGCTCACCTTAGTTAAAAAGAGATGAAAAATAAATTCCAGAGTATTTACATGATATCCATTTCCGTGCATCTTTGTTGTCTAAGTTTAAATTGTAATAATTGCAATACCATCTTCTTCTTCTCTTCTATTTTTACATTCAGACATTGTGGGCTCAGCAAACCGATTAAAATACCTGTTTTGGTATGATTGAAATTTAGGCTACAGGGAAGGATGTTGCTAAGGAATGGCCACTGCTATCTGGCTGATGAACCTTTATTCCTGTAAGAGCCCTATCTTCCCTAATATTGTTCAACTTCGATAGGCTGACTATTGGGATCTTATTACCTAGAGAGCCTCAACACCGATTTAAATTGATTGCAAATAAGGACGGCTAAAAGCCTCTCTCAGGTTTTCGCAAATCAAAACTTTCGGTGGTCTCACTGAAATTGTTTGCAAACGTAAACCACGTAGACAATAGCATTTTGAGGAAAGTGTAAGGCTGTCAAACCTATATTAGGGATATATTGAGGTTGTGAATGTCATGGAAGGTATGATACATTGGCTGAAATATTTGGCTAGGTGAATGTTGTAGAGGAGGTACATCATTTTGGTGTAGGAAAGGTTGTTGCTTCCGGGCTACCTTCGTTCGGCGTAGTCCCTTAAGAGCCCTGAGACCAAAAACTCATTCAAATTCGACGGATGACTACTGAATTGGCACCTAAAGACATCTTGATCTGATCCTACACCTCTTATACTAGGGAAACTCTATAATAGCCTATCTCTTTTTTTCCTTCTCCAATTCGGTATCTCAATAGCTGCAATATTATTTGTAAACGCCCTGAAATAGTGTAGTTTGAGCTAGTGTAAGGTTGTCAAATGCTATATATTTTACAAAGGTACGGTGGGTCATGGACCAAACCAAGATATGCCTAACATGTTTGGGTGGTTAGGTGAATGAGATGAGGCAAACATTTTCAAGTGCACAACTAATTCGTTGCTTCCGGGCTACTTCGTTTTCTGGTGTAGTCCCTTAAGAGCCCTGAGACTAAAAAATCATTCAACTTCGATTCAAGGTGACTACGCAGACTCCATGGCACCTAGACTCAATGTGGTTTATATCCTACCTTAGTTTATGCCACCCTCTACAATAGCTATGTCTCAGTTTTTCATCCTATCCAATTTCAGGTGCTCTCACTGACATATTGTTTGCAAAAGTGAAATAGTGAGTTTGAGCATGTAAGGTTGTCAAATCTATATTTTGCAAACAGTGGGTCATGGCACCAAACCAAATATGTATGACACATCTAGGGTGGATAGGTTGAATGCTAGAGGAGGCATCATTTCCGCACCTACAATGTTGTTGCTTCCATGCTACTCTTAGTTCGGGTAGAAGTAGTCCCTTATGAGCCCTGAGACCAAAAAATCGTTCAACTTTGACACCTAGGGTGATCTACCACTCAATGGCACTGATATGTCCATTTCCATTTCCTATGAAAAAGCTCAAGTTACCCTCTACAATATTCTGCATGGTTTTTTCCCACTTACTCAATCCCTCTACTCGCTAATCCTATTGTTTGCAAACATCTGAAATAGTGCATTGGAGCCAGTGTAAGCTTGTCAAATTGTATATTTTGTAAACATGGTGGGTCTATGGCACTGAACTTTTCTGCTGATCCTATTCTGGGTGGTAGGTAATGCTAGAGGAGGTTTTTTAAATGTTTACAACTTGTTTCTAATGAACGAGGCTACACCATCGTTCGGGCGTGTCCCTTAAGAGAAAGACCAAAAATCATTTCAACATTTTGGGTGGAGTATAGACACTCCATGGTCACCTAGAGATCCTCATCTTAAGAATTTTGGATCTAACATTGGAGTGATAGGGACCCTAAATAATCGATCTCAGTTTTTTCCTTCTCCATTTCGGTGCTCTATGTTACCCTATTGTTTGCAAACATGTCAAGAATAGTGCAGTTAGCCAGTGTAAGGTGTCAAAGCAACTATTTTTAAATTGGGTCATGGCATGAAACTGACTACAGATCACGAACATCAAAGGTAGGTGAATGCTAGAGGAGGTACTCCTTTGGTGCAGGAAAATTCGTTGTTCCGGCTACATTTCGAAAAATGCGTAGTCCCTTAAGAGCCCTGAGACCAAAAAATCATTCAACTTCGACAGGTGACTACTAGACTCCATGGCACCTAGAAATTCTTGTGGGATCCTACACCTAGTGTAGGGACCCTCTACAATAACTTCTCTCAGTTTTTTCCTTCTCATTTCGGTGCTCTCCATGCCCTATTGTTTACAAACGCTTGAAATAGTGTAGTTGAGCCAATGTAAGGTTGTCAAACACTATATTTTGTAAACAGTGGGTTGGCACTCTTAACTGACTATGCACTATCACATCTAGGTATGTGGAGAAATGAAATTTATAGGACATGTATTTTGTGCGAACAAGGGTCATTGCTTTTGGGCTACTTCGTTTGGGTGGTGTCCCTTAAGAGCCCTAGAGACCAAAATTATTCAACTTCGATGGTCACTACAAATTGGACTTTGGCACCTAGAAACAAAATTTGATTTAAACCTTCTCATTTAGGGACCCTTTACATGTATTCTATCTTGCATTTTTCCTTCTCCATTCTCATGAATCATGATTTAGAACTATTGTAAATTTATCTCCAATTTCTAACCCTAATCCATGAGTTTGAGATAGGTGTAACATTCAAAGCATCCTATATTTATGCAGGGTGAAATCTCACTGGGTCATGGCATAACCTCCCAAAATTAAGATTTAGTTGGATAAATCCTCCCCTTATAAACTAGAAAGGAATCATATTTTGTGAGCAAAACTTCCATTTGTGGAAGGTCTACATCTACGTTAGACTTGTATTTTAACAGGGACCTGAGGCATGTTCTACCTCAAACACTAAGCTATTTTCGACGGGATGACTATCAAGCTTACTCACTTCACCATAGAGACATCTCCTTATTGACCATATTTTATATTCCTTCCATCAAAAAATTTACACAATCCTTCCTTGGTTTTTTCCAATTTTATATTATCTTACCATCTAATTAATTTAGAAACGTGACATTAAACCCATTTGTATATTTAAATAAAATGAAAGGTACAATCGATCAAACATAACTAAATTCTAACCAATTGGATAATGGGTATTAACACCATTAACTGATCTTATTTTCAATACATACATTATAACTATTAATAAATGAACTAGAAGGCAAAAGCACATGGTGAAACACATACATCATTACATTTAAAAATGGGCTACAATGGGGAACTATTGTATCCTTAAGAATGAGACTCAAAATTATGATTTAACTTGAGGAAATGGGTATGGGACTGCTTGAAATCCGTGGCATAGAGGATCGCCATATCTTATCCTAGACCTTAGTGTAGGGACCCTCTACAATGTATATATCTCAATCTTTTATGGGGCTCGAATAAGGTAACTCTCTTTAATTTACCTATTTTCTTTACAAATCTGCACGAATTCAGGGTATTGACCCATGTCTAAGGAATCAAAACCACATATAATGGGACGGTGGCCTTGACCTCCCTCCGACTGTCTAGACAGATAGGGTGGCAGGTAACACCTATATTTTCTTTATTTTGGATGGACCAAGGAAAAGATTATATTCTTCCTAAGATACCTACAAATTATATTCATATAGTCACAAAAAATTTTTCTGAGACAAAATATTAAATTTCAACTTGCAGGTGACTACGTGATTTACTCTTCCAGAAGTTATTTGAACAATAAGTCAGTAAATGAATATCTCCCATCGGTATAGTGACCCTCTATGGAGAGCTCACGGTATGTCCTCTTCCCAACCCTATGCTTATAGGTGTTGATGAAGGCTGAAGTGTTGGGTATTCTAGAATGTAAGGCATAGTATAATGGGATATTTTACCAACTGGTCCTGGCTTTCAAAAATGTGTTAAACTTAGGTGGGTAAATGCAAATATCCACGGTTCTTATCCCCAGCTCTAGGACACAAAAATACCGCTATGAGTTTGGTCGTTGGGTTAGGTTTGATAATATGGACATATCGGAGTGCTAGGGATGACAAGAAAATTGTAAGGCCAAATTCTTCTTAGACTTCTATCCCTAACATAAAATGATCTCGGCCCATGTGCTAGAGGACCTAATCTGAGGAGGGAAGTTTCTGTCATCACCAATCCGGCACTATGATAATTCTTCACCAGGAACTCCTCGTGCTATGATTATTTACTAATGCACAGCCTTTAGTTTGGTGGATGTAATCTGGAAACAAAACAACAACATAACACAAGAATACCATCGACTATGATAAGACGAGAATGATGACAAATCTGAAATATCAAAGTAAATTATAATATTAACATGAAACTATTACAATCTCACCCATGAGGTACTCCAAGTGTTATTGACTTCACTTGATTTCAACAAGACTATGGGAGAAACTTTACAATTACACCTCTTAATGGCTTCTTCAACACACCTTTAAACTGATGGCTTCCTTTGCACACTTCCTACAATATTTCTCACTACTTCCTTCTATGCTAAATGAGGGGGGTGGCCTCTCTATTTATAGAACTTCCAGGCTTATCCATCCTATCTCTAAGATAGGATAAGAAATCCACTCTGACGAATCATATTCCATACCTTAACTCTTATCTGTACATGTAAGCTTATCTTCTAAGATAAGATAAACCTTATCATTTTACATGGGTTCCACATTTTTAGACTTTTTACAAATAAAATACACAAAATATTTATGACCTCACTCCTTGTCCTTATTACCAATATAATATTTCTAATTCCTAATCATGTAGACCCTACTTCTCTAATTACCCAAACTTTGACATTTTAACATTACCGGACCACTTACGACAAATATTTACTTTTTACAACATTCCTATTGTACTTTGACTGTTACCGTACTCCACATTATTGGCGGCACCGTACTGACGGCACCGTTATCTTCTATCAGACGCTACTACTAATTATACTTAACAACATCCTATTCCTAATACATACATTAATGAAATAGAAATTACGGAGGAAAATTTTAGTGTCGACATCTTCCCCCTTCCTAGCTTCTACTCCGTCCTCGGAGTAGACTATTCTGGTGCTTGGAAAATCTTCAACTTGTCATGGTTGACCCATTTCGTAATGGGAGTGCCATCCAATTCCTCCAGTCGGTACGTACCATTTTCATGCACAGCTGCTATTTTGTAGGGCCCCATCCATTTTGGAAGAAATTTTCTCTGTCTTCTTTTTTTGTATCTGGAATCATATACTAGAACCAAGTCATTCACATGAAATGGAGACCAATGGATCTTTTGATCAAAGTATTCCTTCTGCTTCATTTTCTTCTTATGGCTTGTATCCTTTGCTATTTCCCTCATTTCCTCTAGCAAATGAAGATGTACCAACCTTTCTTTTACTGAATCACTTTCATCCATCCTTTCATTTTTCATAACTCTCACAGTGGGAATATCAAACTCAATAGGAAGAACTGGATCAATGCCATAGGCCAACTGAAATGGGGAGTATCCTGTTGCTGACTTTGATGTTGCCCTATATGCCCACAATGCTGCATGAATCCTTTTATCCCATTTATGTACCTGCAAGGCTGCATCTTTTGCTAGAATTTGACACAACACAAAATTTGTTCGTTCCACCTATCCATTTGTGCTTGGCTTGTATGTTGTTGCCTTCCTGTGCTTAATAGAAAACTTATTGACTAGGGCTTCTACCACCTCATTAATGAAGTGGCTTCCTTGATCTGTTACAATTTCTAATGGACAACCAAATCTGTGACAATGCGTTCATATATGAACCTTGCCACTTCATCCATGGAAGCTGTTTTCAATGGCCTAGCTTCAACCCACTTGGTTAAATAATCTGTGGCAACTACAATATACTTATTTTGGCGTGATGTAGTTGGAAGTGGACCTACAATATCTATTCCCCATTTTTCAAAGGGACCAAGTGGAAGAATAGGACATAATGGAGCTGATGAAGTCTTACGGTTACCATGTGTTTGACAAATATCACATGTCTTACAATAATTATAACAATCTCTAAAAAGAGTGGGCCAGTGATAACCTGCATCCAAGATCCTTCTTGTTGTAAGTTGTCCAGAGAAGTGCCCTCCACATGTACCATTGTGGAATTCTTCTATCAGCTCCTTCCCTTGATCACGTCCAACTGCCCTCTTGTACTGTCCATCAGGTCCTATTCGAAATAATACTCCATGCAGAATAGAATATGGATGACTGGCTTGAGTAATCTTCCTCTTAGTCTTTGCATTGGCACCATCAAGAAACTTGAATTCATTCAGATAATTCTAAATATCTATGTATTCACTAGGGATTGTGTCAAGGGATAACAATGCTGCATCGGGAAATCATCATCATCACAAGATGATCCTAAACCATCATAGGCTCGAGAGAGTGCATCTGCATTGACATGCTTCTTTCCTGTCCTATCTATAATATCAAATTCAAATTCTTGTAGCAAAATTATCTATCTTGTTATCCTCCTTGATGTGTTAGGCTTATTTACAATATATTTTAGAGCCTGATGATCTGTTACAACTATAAATTTCAGCCCTAGCAAGTAATTTCTAAACTTCTTTACAGTAAAAATGATAGCCAGAGCCTCTTTTTCAGTTACAGTATAATTTACCTCAGCACTGCTCATTTGTCTACTCCCAAAGTAAACTGGATGTTCATTCCCATTTTCATCCTTTTGGCTCAAAGTACTTCCTAGTGCTGCATCTGAGGCATCAGTGTACACAATGAATGGCTTGCTCCAATCTGGATTCTTCAAAACAGGTGAAGACACCAGGGCTTCCTTCAGTTGTCCAAAAGCTTCATGCGCCTTATTTCCTGGTTCATAAGTAACATCCTTCTTCAAGAACTGGGTTAGTGGCTGTGCAATCTTTGAGAAATTCTTGATGAACCTTCTATAGTAACCCACATGGCCTAAAAATGATCTCAACTTACTTCTATTCATAGGAAATGGTAAATCTTTGATTTTTGAAACTTTATCAGGATCAGTACCAATACCATCTCTGGATACAACATGCCCTAACAAAATGCCTTTAGAACATCCAAAGACACACTTTGTAGGGTTTAGTGAGGCTTGTGCTTCATCTAACCATTGAAATGTTGTCTCCATCTGGTGTAGGTGGTCCATCTTGCTCCCATAGATGCAAAAATCATCCAGAAATACTCTGATGAAGGTCCCAATGTAGGGTTCAAACACCCTATTCATCAAACGCTGGAACGTTGCTGGAGCATTACACAACCCAAAAGGCATAACTCTATAAGCAAACGTTCCCCAAGGAGTGGTGAACATGGTCTTCAGCTGATCTTTCTCTGCTATACGAACTTGGTTGTATCCGCTATATCCATCAGCAAAACTATAACACTCCTGGCCAGCTACTTCATCCAAGATCTGATCTGAGAATGGAAGAGGGTAATGATCCTTCTTTGTTGCCTTATTGAGCTTCCTATAATCAACACAAATGCGTAGCTTCCCATTCTTTTTTATTGAGATCACAATGGGAGAAACCCATTCTAATTCTCCACAGCAAATATGAATCCTGCATCAAGCAACTTATCTATTTCTTCTTTTACAGTCTTGGAAAAATTAGGATTCATTCTATATGGCATTTGCTTTATGGGCTTAGCACCATCTACCAGCTCAATAGAATGTTCTACCCAACTTACTTGACGGAGTTCCTTGTAATCAAAAGTGAATAGGTGTATGTACCTTCGAAAGAGCTGGAGGTAGGATTCCTTCTCACTCTCCATCACAGCATCACCAATCTTTATTTGTTGGAGACGATCATCAACTTCTTCTTCAGATAATTTTATGGGGTCATGAGTTGGTGTGACTGGAAGGATATCCATGACTGAAACATCAACCTCACTTTCTTCATCTTCATGTCCACTTCACTGGTACTAGAGTAATCAGAGGATGTCCAATCATCAGTTTCATCACTTGAATCCACAGGTTCTACCTTATGATGTCGAAGGGATCACATTTATCTTCACCCTCTCTCTACCACGTCCAAGTGTCATGAAACCTTCATTCCAGTAGTTTCTTGCATGAACTCTCCTTAGCCATGGTCTTCCCAACAGCATTGGGTATGCAACAGTACCATTTTTCATCACCTGAAAGTCTACCACACATACAACACCCATAACAGATATTGCCACATTTGAAACTACACCTTCTGGTTTAGTTTTTCCCTTATTTAATGACCTTAACATAAGTGTTGAAGGGCGATCAATTTTTAAACCCAACATATTCATTACAGACTCGGTCATTACATTAACTGCAGCACCTCCATCAACTAAGACATCATGAATTGAAATACCATTACATAATACCTCAGCTTGTGGAGCATAGGGATCTGCCTCTGCCTCCAAAACAGGGACCTCAACCTCCTTCCTTCTTCGAGCATTGAGTCCACCTCGCAACTCCCGCCTCTTCTCAGAAGACATAGCCAAGAGTTGACCATATGTAATATTTGCAGGCCTTTTGGATAGATCTTCCAAGATGGAGTATGGTCCTTGCCCCTGTGAAATCAGAAAATCCTGCACACCCAACTTTCTTCTCCTATGTTTCTTACTAGTTTCTCCTTTCATCTTCTTAGGATCATTTCCATCTTGATTATCTTTTTCTTTCTTTCTTTTTGTTACAAACACATCTACTTCATTATTTCTGCTCTTATCTACTACATCAAAAGAATTCACAGGTGCTTTTCCTTTATCATTATCTCCTTTACCAGATGTAGAAGCTCTATCTGGACAATTATACTTATAATGACCCTTTTTATAACAACCATAACATACAACTTCAGAAATATTTCTTTTTGGACCTCTATCTCCTCCCTGAGAACTAAATTCCTTTCCTTGAAGAAGATTAATAGTTAACTGACCCATCTTTTTGAGCAGATCTTCATACTCAGTAGATGTACTAGGAGAAATATTTGTGCT
Source organism: Taxus chinensis (assembly GCA_019776745.2). Taxonomy (NCBI): domain Eukaryota; kingdom Viridiplantae; phylum Streptophyta; class Pinopsida; order Cupressales; family Taxaceae; genus Taxus; species Taxus chinensis. The sequence goes on along the minus strand of JAHRHJ020001109.1, from coordinate 86,889 downwards.
CACCGGGAGTGGTTGTGGATTCTGGACCAAAGGTGTTGGTGTAGGCTCTACTTTAGCAACAATTTCTTTGGGCTCCTCTTCCATGCTTTCTTCTTGCCTTCTTGCAATCTCCTTTGCTTGTTCAATGGTAGCTGGGCGGTCATACTTCACTCGTTGTCTGATCTCTGGCTTCATCCCAAGAATGAAGTGCTTACAGAGGAGATTATCCATGCCATTCATCAACCCATCCGCTAATCCTTCCTTCCGGATCTGGGCATCGAGCTTCCTCCTTAGCTCTAGAACACGAGCATGATAATCCCTTATCTTCTCCTTCTCTCCTTGGGATAGCTTTGTGATATCGATCATGAGATCTGCATATTTCTGTTGTTCACCAAATTCTTCAAGAAAACTTTCAGTTAATAAATCCCATGAATTTTTCACATTATCACCTAGTGTTTCAAACCACCTAAGTGCTGAACCATCCAAAAAGGTAGGAAAAAATTCAGTCCATTGTTCCCTTCTTATAAGGCCATTACAAATACAAGATCGTTTAAACTCTTGAATGAAAGAAGAAGCATCTTCATTAGATTGAGCTGAAAAAATAGGAATCTTTCCCATTTTCAAAAGTAACCACCGTGAAATACCAACCCACAAGTACAATCAACAAGACTTATGTGCACAAATAATTGGAATCACTATACTAGAAAGTGACTTTACACCTTTCTACAGTAAAATAGAAATGACCACGGTAAACTATGGTAAAACTTGACTTACTGCGGTAAAAACTGACTTTACTGTGGTAAACACTATTCTATGAAGTCTGCGGTAAATACTATTCACGGTAAAAAGTGACTTTACTGTGGTAAATACTATTCACAGCAAAAAGTGACTTTACCATGGTAACTACTATTCATGGTAAAAATGACTTTACCATGGTAACTACTATGCACAGTAAAAACAAGGTTACCCTCTAATTGATTTTTGACTAAGTGGGAATATCTCTCCAGAAAATCCACCAACGAGGAATGGTCCCGGCAACGGAACCAAAATGTCATCACCAATCCGGCACTATGATAATTCTTCACTGGGAACTCCTCGTGCTATGATTATTTACTAATGCACAGCCTTTAGTTTGGTGGATGTAATCTGGAAACAAAACAACAACATAACACAAGAATACCATCGACTATGATAAGACAGAATGATGACAAATCTGAAATATCAAAATAAATTATAATATTAACATGTTAAATCTCACCCATATGTCCAATCCATTTGACAGTTATGACTTCATCACAAGATATGGGACATGATACACCTCTTGATGGCTTCTTCACCCAACTGATGGCTTCCTTCGTGCTACACTTCCTACAATATTTACTAATTACAGATCCTTTATGTAAATGAGGGTGGATGTAATTTGGAAGTATCCACTCTGACGAATATATTCCATACCTTAACTCTTATGACATGTAAGCTTATCTCAAATATCAAAGTAAATTATAATATTAACATGAAATTGTTACAATCTCACATGAAATATTTTGACCTCACTCCCTGTCCTATGGGAGAAACTTTACAATTACACCTCTTAATGGCTTCTTCAACACACCTTTAACTGATGGCTTCCTTTACACACTTCTGTTACTACAATATTTCTCACTACTTCCTTCTATGCTAAATGAGGGGGGTGGCCTCTCTATTTATAGAACTTCCAGGCTTATCCATCTTATCTCTAAGATAGGATAAGAAATCCACTCTGACGAATCATATTCCATACCTTAACTCTTATCTTTACATGTAAGCTTATCTTTAAGATAAGATAAACCTTATCATTTTACATGGGTTCCACATTTTTAGACTTTTTACAAATAAAATACACAAAATATTTATGACATCACTCCTTGTCCTTATTACCAATATAATATTTCTAATTCCTAATCATGTAGACCCTACTTCTCTACTTACCCAAACTTTGACATTTTAACATTACCGGACCACTTACGACAAATATTTACTTTTTACAACATTCCTATTGTACTTTGACTGTTACCGTACTCTACATTATTGGCGGCACCGTACTGACGGCATTATCTTCTATCAGACGCTACTACTAATTATACTTAACAACATCCTATTCCTAATACATACATTAATGAAATAGAAATTATGGAGAAAATTTTGCTTCCGAGTGTCGATAGTCCCTAAGAGCCCTAGACCAAAAAAAACTTCGACGGGTGACTACTGTCTCCGTGGCACCTAGAGATGTCTTGTTGAATCTTACACCTCAGTGTAGGGACCCTCTACAATATCTTGTCTTAGTTTTTTCCTTCTCCAATCGGTGCTCTCGCTGCCCTATTGTTTGCAAATGTGCGAAATAGTGCAGTTTGAGCTAGTGTAAGGTTGTCAAACGCTATATTTTGCAAACAGTGGGTCATGGCACCAAACACTGTGCCGAAACATCCAAGAGTGGCTAGGTGAATGCTATAGGAGGTGTCATTTTGGTGCGTGACAACGTCGTTGCTTCCGGGCTACTTCGTTTGGGCATAGTCCCTTAAGAGCCCTGAGACCAAAAAATTGTTCAACTTCGACGGGTGACTACTCAGACTCCGTGGCACCTAGAAGATGTCTCATCTAATCCTAGACCTTGGTGTATAGGGACCCTCTAAAATATCCTCTCTCGATTTTTTCCTTCTCATATTGGTGCTCTCACTGCCCTATTGTTTGCAAACACGCCAAATAGTGCAGTTTGAGCCAGTGTAAGGTTGTCAAACGCTATATTGTGCAAAAGGTGGGTCGTGGCACCAAACTGAACTGTACACACATCTGAGTGGCCAGGTGAACACTAGAGGAGGTGGTCATTTTGGTACGTGACAAGGTCGTTGCTTCCGGGCTACTTCATTCGGGTGTAGTCCCTTAAGAGCCCTGAGACCAAAATATCATTTCAACTTCGATGGGTGACTACTCACTCCGTGACTCTGCACCTAGAGATGTCATCTAGTTTATGATCCTAAACACCTCTTGACGTAGGGACCCTCTACAATATTAAGGAAGCCTCTCTCAGTTTTTTCCTTCTCATATCGGTGCTCTCGTTGCCCTATTATTTACAAACGTGCACGAAATAGTGCAGTTGAGCCAGTGTAAGGTTGTCAAACGCTATATTTTGTAAACGGTGGGTCGTGGCACCAAACTGACTGTGCCAACATGTGGGTGGCTAGGTGAATGCTAGAGGAGGTGGTGTTTCAGTGCAGGACAACGTCGTTGCTTTCGGGCTACTTCGTTTTGGGCGTAGTCCCTTAAGAGCCCTGAGACCAAAAAATCATTCAACTTCGACATGTGACTACTCAGGACTCCGTGGCACCTAGAGATGGCTCGTATGATCCAAAACCTTGGCATAGAGACCCTATACAAAATCCTCTCTTGGTTTTTCCTTCTCTAATCGGTGCTCACACTAGCCTTATTGTTTGTAAACACTTAGTGCAGTTTTGTAAGGATGTCAAACACTACATTTTACAAACAGTGGTCATGGCAAAAACAACTGTGCACACATTTAGGGATGGTTTGTAAACACTTGGGGAGGCAACTTTTTCAAAATGGTTCTCTAAGCTCCAAAGTCCTTTGTCAAAATACAACTTTGTCAAAATTTAAGAACCCCCTCCAAAGGTACATAAATCATTGTTAATTATTTACTCTTTTCTTGTAAAACAATGAAAGCTTCTCTTAGCTTCGAGAATTTAAAATTCTCTACTAACAGTGCCAACCACGTGAAGGTGGAAGCTTTTCTGGCACCACTAACCTAAACATAAAAGTGTTAGTCAAAGAAATTTAAGTTTCAAATCAAAACCATACTAGATATATACAAAATACACAAATTTAAAAAAATATATGAACTTAAATCTAGATCTATTAAACTAACAAATTTATATATACCATCAAGAAATTATATAACCTATGTAAAAGTTATATATACCAGACATGAGCATTGTAAATTCATTCCAATGAACCATCAGGATCAGATCTACTCTGAATAGTAGACAAGATTGCTTCATGATCTGACTCTCAAACCTTCCAAAGAATCTTGTTATTAGGCCTTCCTCGATATCTATACAGCTGAATATTTGTCGCTAGAACTAGATGCGAATATAAGAGTATTTTCTTGTGTGTCTCAAAGTCTTCAAACACCCAAACAGAGGAGTTTTTTAATGGATACCGTCGAAGCCAAGTTCCAGTAACTACCACTGACCCTGTAGGGTACTCAATATCTTTGCCATCTATAATAGGAGAAGTCAACTTCTTTCTTTCCTCGATGCAACGACATAAGAAATAGTTTGTTCCTTCTTCATTGTCTTCTGTCGCAATAACTGCAAACACATGTCCTACAAAAAAACAAGGTTTCAACTCAAATTTAAATTACATATTAAAATTTCAATGGACATAACTCAATACAAAAATTAAATAAATAACCATAAATACCTTGTCGCACCAAAATCAAAATTTCGTCAAAGTCCTTGGATGTTGCAACTTCATCTGCAGAAACAAGTCGTAATGCTTGTGGAGGTTGATAACTAGGAAGCGAGTTAGAGGCCTACAAATCCATCCATCCACCCATTCTTGTGAATCACACTCAGCAGTGACAAATTTGATACAAGATGCACAAAAACATGTCAAATTTCTTGTCCATGTGGCCCACGAAGTAGCGTTTGAGCTACAAAATGAGTGCATATCACTGGACCCAGTGAGTGTCATACAATCCTCGTAGTTAGCAATTTTTTGTTCCTCTATCAACCAAAAATATCTGCGAACTGTGGAATTTTCTTGAGAACCTCAGGCCATGTTGTCAATACACCATTCCACTATGCTCTTTGCATCTTTCAATTTAGCACCATCTTTGTACTTCAACTCTTCTCTTGCAAGAGCTCTTTTCACACATGCCCCTACACCGTCATGCTCTCCTTTTCCATGTCCAGCCTCAGTGAAACTCCAAATATGTTGCACACCCATCTTGACATGCATCCTACTCATCCAATAAAACATTCGTGCATTCTTAAACTGAGACATGTAATTATCTGACCATATATAATGTTGTTTGAAGTGGATGTCCCTATCAGACAAGTTTCCATAAAATAACTGGAAACACCCTTGCACAAATTCAGTAGAATGAGTACGATCATCACTGATATAAAAGTGGTACTCTCTTAAAAAAAATTGATCATTCTTTGTACTGTTAGGAGAATGTATAAATGCTATATGCACAAAAATGGAAACTTGTACTGAGTTGTAATATTGTGATTGAACCTCCATTTGTGGTTGCAATGTGTAATTCTCTGCAAAATTGACCACTGAAACAATAGTACCAATAGGAAATGTGTCTTTGCATATCTTGAACTGTTCATCCAACCATCGAGCTCTATGTGTATGCCTAGCATACTCATAAACAATTTCATCCTTAAATTTTCTCATAAATTAGAAAATAGGCATTTGTTCTGTAACTAGCTCACACCGTTTAGACTCTTTTCCATCTTTCAACTAGTATGCAACTGATTTATATTTATCAAACTCAACTAAATTATGTCCTATTGTACCTTCAATTTTCTCATGGATGCAACTTTCCAATTTAGGTAATCCGCCGCATGTACCACAACTTCCATCTAAACAATCCTGACTATAAAAAAATTGTCCAACTTCTTTTTCACAAAATATCGTAGGAATGAAATCCCTGGAAGATATTGGTGGAACTTGAACACCACATTCCGATAACATAGTTTCAGAATGAAAATAGAATGAATACATAAAAATTTAGCATAATGCATCGCAAATTCAACATGTTGCCTACAACAACAAGTGGTGCGAGCGTGGTTGATTTTCACATAGAATGGTTTCAACACTTCAAAAAAAAGTTGACTAATTTTAATTTCTAGATTCTCTTGTTCAAACTTACAAAAAAATTAAGCTTGAGTCATATCTAAGAAATGCTTTGGATGTGGTTCACGATTAGTAGAACCAACACTATGTTTTACAACATCTCTTGTATTAGGTGAAACTCTAGTGTTATCATGCCAAAATTGAATAACAACTTCTCTTATAGAATCAATATTATTTTTGTCCTTACGTGGTGCTCTAGCAGAAAATGCCCAAAAATCGGTGTTATTGAGTGATTGAAGGATATTACGTCTTTCAATTGCTTTCATTAGATTTTTTTGATTAACTTGCAACATTCGACTTGTTTGCATAATCAAACATTGTTTTTTTATTGATTCACTTACAACACTAGTAGCAAGTACACGATGCACAATATTACTATCCCTAGTGCGTCTCTTGACACCAACAGTGTGATATGCATCATGAAGGTTTTCAACAATTGTAGAGGTTTGACCACGTATATTAGATGTTGTCAATCCTAAGGTGTTTAATGTAGGTCTCATTTTAATCAATTTCATCAAACTAACCAACAACTGACATCTTTGGGAATCATTTAAAATTTCAAAATGATTATCCCAAATTTCAGTGGCTTTTCTTCTGATTTTCCGTTCAGAAAGTTTGTCAGACATTGGTTTCAAAATGTTTTCATCAATTTCAATAAAATAATTAGGTTTCTTACAGTAAAATCCTAGGAGGTGTTTTTGTCAAATTTTTCTTGTCTACAGTTTCAACCTGAATTTCCTTATTCACATTTTCATTGTCTCCTTCAATTTCAACATTTTCTACATCATGAGTATTTAATTCTTCTTCAACATTGATAGTAAAAACATCTTCATCATGAGTATTTAATTCAACTTCAACATTGACAGTAGAAACATTACCTGGTTCCTCATTGCTTACAATAGTAGGGGTTGAAGATGAACCTCTTCTTGATTCACGAAGATTCCGCATTCGCTCAACATTTTGAAATTTTTTGGCCTCTAATTCGTCTGGGGTTTTTTTACTTATTGACTTCGTTTCTTGTCTACCATGATGTTTTGCTTCCAGTGATAAGAAAAATGTGTAGAAAATGACAAAATTTCGACAGTAATTCATACAGTAAAGTCAAATAGTAAAAATCACATGGTAATTAAAACATTGTGATGTGTGTAAATATGATTTATGAACCGCGATCACACTTTATAAACCGTGATTGTGGTTTATAAAGCGTGATTGCTCAGTGTTTGTTTAAAAAAACTATGATCGTGGTTCTATAAACTGTGTATCATCAAATCTGACCCTGAGGCTCAGGAAATCTTTGTTTTTCCCCAACCAAAGCTATGGAAGGTCATTATGAAGTGTAAAAGGTCAAAAAACTTCAAATTTACTCTTCCAAAGACTTGAACCATGCTAAAAACTGAAAACATTTCACAAAAATGGTGTCATCGCGTAGGGGAGACTGTTAGCTTCGTAGAAATATTGATTTTAAAGTGAATAGAATAAGATAAATATCATTTTATAATTTTTTACTAACAATAGGTCTTTAAGACATTTTTCCCGTGAATGTTCATGTCTACGTTTAAGACTGCAACTTTTGTTTCACTTATCAAAATGTGATAAAACTTATACCATCCCAAGCATGGAAAATTCTATACATGTTAAAAAAAAATATTATTTGATTTCAATATTTTTTTGATATAGTTATGGCGGGAAAACGGAAAGTGCTCCGTTTTCTAAATATTTTCAGACCACTTTCACAGAAAAAATCATAAAAAAAATATTGCTAAAAAAATACAAAATAAAATCCATCCCAAGATAGACAACTACATCTAACATTTCACCAAAGGAAAAAAAATAACAAGATTTGGTCATCCAAATTGCGGGCAAACGGACTACAATCTTATAGGTTTTTTCAAAAAAAAAAACCAAGTCATATAATTTTAAGTGTTTAATATAGCTAAACTTGTCCATTTTTTTAAAAAAATTAGTATTTTAGAAACTAGATTCTGGATGCTACGATTCATATTTATATAAATTTTTCTAATTTTGAGTGCGTGTATTGCTAATAATCCCTACAAGTTGAGATTTTGTTGTTTTTTGCAATATGACGTCCACTTATGACCCCTTTTTTGTCCACCAACTTGGTGCACTTACCCGCACTCCTCAAGATTGTAAGATTTCAAAGGTGAATTTTTTAGATTCCTAGGACTGAAAAGGTTCTACAACTCTTAGGAATTATGAACTAAATGTGGGTGAAGATATAAGGTTACAATGGTTCAGGTATTTAAGAATGATCCTATTGTAAAGCTAAATGACATTAAATTATTTGAAGAAGGATGAATCTATTTCTCTAGTTGAACAAGGTTCATAAGACCTCTAAGTTCTTGATTTTATTGAAATTATTTCAAAATTCAGAAGGGTTACTTCAGTAACTGGCCATAATTCAAAGTTGCATGGATTCAATTGTTAGTATGATATTTCATGAAAAAAATACATGCTTTAAGATACTTGACATATTCAAGGGAATTTGGAGATGTGATGATAGGTTGAGGGGTTTTTTAATATGGGATATGATATAAGTGAAATTTGATTGTTTTGAAAAGCTACCCATTTTTAAACAGGTGTTATTCCCAATTGTAATGAAAAACCCCCTATAGTTGTGAAGTGGTCTCAACTCTAAGAAAACAAGTCACCATTTGTAGTTATTAAACATTTCCAGAAATATGTACACAAGTATGTATCATGGAAGTATCTTCGTACCTACAATTTATTGATAAACAAGATCAGTTGATAGAATAATGGGTACATGACTTCCTTATTTAATAAACAAAGTTCTATGAATAAAAATCTGTCCTAGATGTCAAATGCAAGAATTTTCAATGCTATGAGACTATTAGGTTTCTAGCCGTAAGAATCCATTAAGTACTAAATGGAATAGTGAAGAAGTGATATAAAGACAATTTTTGGGATTTCTTTTGGGGGAAATTAATAAATCTTGATATTATAATCCCAAAAGTGAAGGGTGACCAAAAATATAATCAAAATGAAATTGGACAACAAGTAGAGGATTCTATACTTTTTAGAGATTGCATGTGTTCATTTTTGTGCAAAAACTTGTTGCAGTCAATGTATGTGAAACACTGTTATAATGGTCCCCATAAATTTAGTATATAGTTTGATAGAGCGTTATTTTTTCTAAATCAAAAAAATGATCTAGATGAATGCAATTTGAACTAAAGTCATGAGGGTATGATATTGAATTTGGTCGATTGAAAGTCAACATGAAAAATCAAAAGCATAAGCTAGTCCTATCATGTAACTAATACCTGAGACTAATTCATCCAAATTTCTCAAGAAACATTGCAAGACTCCAAGAATCACAAATATTTGGTACAAAAGGTATGATCTGTGAGTGCATGAACCATTATGAGCATAAAGGACTAGGGCTTATAATTACTCTTTAAAAAATATTTCTATGTCACCATAACAATGATTTAGCTTTAGTGTTTAAGAAATTTTAATGAAGACATTTGACAACATAAAGTATCAAATTTTTTATAATTCTCTAAGGGTATGTCCTTATCTTTAGCAATTGAGTGTCCCTGAAATGTGTAGTGAAAATTTTTAATCTGTGATAACTCACTAGGTTGTTTTGTGCAAAAAATTGGAAAAAGGGAAATATTCTATAAGTTGTCAAAGAAAATCAAAAAAAATCTCATTGGACCTGATAGTTCCAATCTTACAAGAATAGCTAGAATTTATCCAACAAACTAATCGAGCATTGAAGCACTAATAACTCAAACTTTTGACGCTTCATTTGGAATACAATTTTAGGAATATTATGAGAATAATATTGATAAGAAGGTAAAAACAAATCATCAATAAAAAATTATTATAGAAAAAATGAATATCTACAAGGAATTGTAGATATTATGATCAATTGATAATGTCGATGATATATTGTTGAAATAGTAAAATTTCAGATATGCCATGGAGATAAGTACTTTAAATTGGAATTGAAAATATATGTTTCAGGATTTCATACTCATAAAAGAAAATGCAAATTCAGGTACTCTTTCATGATATAGGCTATAAAAATACCTAAAAGTGATGATTTGATAAAGTGATAATGAAAAAATGGAGGTGTAGTTATGTTTTGGGGGAGCTTTTTCCTAAGTTTAGGGATCTTCATTGCATATGTTGGAGACAAACCTGTTCAAGATTTTTCCCAGTTCAAGATACAGATGAAAAATAATCCCAAGTAAGTCATAAGGTCTCATTTTTCCATAATCATTGGTAGTGTTGAACTCCTACCTATCCATGTATATATAAAATTATCCTTAACTTCCATAGATAAATATATGGACATCCAAAATATGGATGAATTGTAACTCAAGTGTAATACACACATTATTAATTGCATTAATGTTTTGGTAATGATGGTTGCCATCATATTGGAAATGTACAGATTGTTGGCCATTGTGTATTTGTGTTTGTCATTGATGTCAACCCAATTCATGAAAAGGATTTCATGTATGTCATGACTATCATGTGTATAATCAAGTTGTCAAGAATGAAGGTTGATATGGTAGTGTCAAGTAATTCAAAGAGTTCATGGAGGTCCTAGTGCATGGTTGAGTGAGATGAGTCATAATTTGAGGTCTTTCTAAGTTAGATTGGAAAATTTTCATGAGATGTCATAAATGGAATGATATGTGTTTCATGGTGTACATGGGTCTACATGGTCAGTTCATGGTCAATTCATGTTAGAGTTGAGGTCATTCCAAGCTTGTTTCTAGACCTAGAACATGCAAAATGAGGTAGAGAGGTATGAAAACTTGAACCAAATAATTATTGTTCCAAGCATGGTAATAATATTTGATAGTGTACTTGAGGTGTATGGTGAGTTTTAGGTCATACAAATATTAGAGGTTTGATTCTATTATGAGGTCCTTGGGAAGCAAACAGTGAGAAACAGACATTTAATAGGTAAGTCATGGTAAATGAGATTGGATAGAGAGTTTTAGAGACATATCTGGATATATGGTGAGTTTGATAAATTTTAGGATGCTGTCATGGTGCTTCATGCCAAATTTCAGGTCATTCTAAAGAATATTTTGAAGATATGCAAGTTTTGGTAAAACCGGGTAAGTAACAATGTGTTTTTTCAAGAAAAGTTGGACCTTTTGATGCTCATTGTGAACTATATGATTTATATGGGGACCTAAGATTTTTGGAATATATTTCTTAGGTCAGTTATTAATCTTTCAAAAAAATAATGAGGTGGTTTGATCGTCACATTTTTATGAACGATCGTTAAGAAGCTAAAGTGGTTTGAAACCCTAGCTAAACCCTAGCTAGGAGCAGCTTGCAAAAGAAGAGGTATATCAGCCCTGTTTTGATTGCTAGTGCAAAAAGGGATGATTGGATGTTGTAGAGTAATCTTCCATATTTCCATAGAAAGGTATATTAGTAAAAGCATGTGGTGACAATATGTGGGCCCCACCTAAATTTTCTTGTTTATGAAGAGTTCCAGTTTGAGGAGAAGTTCTCCAAATGAGGTAAAGACTAAATTTCCATTTATGATATCCAGGAGTTTTTATTTATGTTCATGAAGGTTTCAGATAATGGTTGATGTTGAAAAATTGCAAAGTGTGCCCTATTTGTGTTGACTGGTTTTTGGGGCAGTTTGGAGCAACTTTCAGTAAAATTGAGATTGCAGGAGCTACAAGGGGAGTTAGGACTCCATTCAAGTTGTGTTGTGAATTTGGTTCAGATATATTTCCATTGGTATATCAAACTTGAATTTTGAAATGGTATGCAAAAGTTATGACTCATTCTTTGAGGCTCAAGTTTGAAGGATGCTCATTGTAGTAGGTTGCAAGCAACTTCAAGAGGTAAAGTGATGATTATGAGTTTGTTCAAGCTTGGTGAAGGTTTTTATGGATTATAAATCATGTATAAGTATGTTTCATGATTTTTTTAATCTGGAAGTGGTTTTTGGTATGATGGAGCATGTTGGGCTAAGTGTCAGTTCTTGAGTCCAAGAAGGGTTAAAAAGTAGTTTGCAGAGATGGACTTGGTTGAAGGCCTTCCACTTGGAGTTGGAAGGATTTATTATATGTTATGGAAATTTAATTCAGATATATTTCCAATGAGGTATGGATTTGTCTCATTGGTGATGTTTTTTGGTTATCATTTCAGGTCATTTTGTGAAGAAGTTTGTAGTTGCATTTTCAGGACAATGGTTGTTCTTGCTGAAAGTATTGAGTTGTTTGAGAGCATGAAATGGATGAGTTGATGCTTGATATCACCTGAAAGTGAATAGGGGTGAATTTGGAATATATTAAATGAATTTTAAGAGGTCTTTAAAGTATCATAAATGGTGTTTATCAACTGAGTTTGGACAACAAGTTTTTGGGCAGCTTGATTTAGTGAAGAAAAAAGTTGCTATGGTTTGAACATATGATGTTTCATGAGTCTAAACTTGATTATAAGTTTTAACAGGTTATTTTATTTCCATTTAGTGGTCACATGCCATATTTTAGTGTTCTTGAGGGGTCTTGAGGCCCAAAGGTGAAATCAGGTTGTTGGAAACAACTGTTTTGAGAAGGTAATGAGCCAGTGGGCCCATTAAATGAAATAATTTGATTGGTTCAATGTAAATTGTGACCATGGATGATGTTTAAATGTTATTTTACTCATGTGTGGTTGATTTATAGATCTTGAATAAAAATATTTTTGATGTTAGGATATTTTTCTCATTCCAATGTATGGGGTTTTGAGGATTTTTTGTGCATGGATGAAGGATTTTGGCTAGGCCGACCTATATGGGTCATATGTGACTATTGTAATGAATTTATTTGGATTTTTTAAGATTATGGGTTTTATGGTTTTTTAATGAGGGACCGACCTATTTGATTTTGAAAGAAGAAAAGCATATAAAGTGCTTGTTTGGTTCATTTTTGAACTAGTGCTCTTGGAGGGAAAAGTGTGACCTAGAGGAGAGTGTTTTGCAGGTATAAGTGCATGATTTGAAGGATGAGGAATAAAATTAAATGTTAAGGAATGATTGAGATCATGTGTGCAAGATTTTAGAGCCAAGACAAGTTAAGAAGGAAGAAGATAGAGCAAGATTGAAGACCTAGGGTTTGAGCTAGGGTTTGTGAGTTGAATAAGTGATCTCCATCAGTTGTGGCAGAAAAAAATCAGAGATAAAACATCTTCAGGTGGCTGAGTTGGTGCTTAGTCATCCTAGGGGGTTGTAGCCTCCTTGTGGAGTTGGTGCTTCACTAAATTAGGGGTTGGTGCTCCTTGTAGGGTTGGTGCTCTACTAAACTAGGGGTTGGTGTTCCTTGTGAAGTTGGTGCTTCACTAAATATATTTTCTTTGTGTAATATTTGAAACAAAATAAATTTTCAGTGGGTTTTCTTCCCTATGAGGGTTTCCCACTTATATCTGTGTTCATGTGTATGCTCTCTTGGTTGTGCTTATGTGTTGATTTTTTCATGTTGTTAATCACACATTAATGGATGGATAAATGTTAATGGTGCATGTATGATAATGTATGGTAAATTGAAATAAAATTTTGTAGGACTGATTAAGAGCATATTACTTTCACATTCAGATAAGATTTACTTCTCAAACCATGTTAGAGCATGATCCCCCCTTTATATTCAAGATTTGTATCAATAATGTTGGGGTTAAATGTGCCTTAGTTCATAATGGATTGGAAACTTGGCATTTATGCAATTTATCATTTCTCCACCAAATTGGTCTCGCTAAGGCTTCTTTGGCTTCCATCCTGCTATTTTTATTCATTAATTAGACAATATTCCCAAGCAGGGTAAATTATGCATTATCACACTCTCTGTTACTGTGTGTGTCATGTATGACTCCCTAATTCATGTCACATGTGATTCCCCAGTAATCTCAATTATAAAATTCTTTTTAGGTGAAGTCGTGGATCCATACTATGCACGCGGTTCCCTTTACTCTTCATGCATGACTTAAATTTCTTTATCATAGGGGTTGTATATGATGTTCCAGTACGACAAATATACATTCAAATATTGTAACTCTATTGAGTAAATCCACATGAAACTCCTATCTTTGTTGTATCTAATCGTCAAATTTCTTTAGAATATGGTCTTGGCTATAAGTACCTTGCTTTGTCATAAGTTTTTTCCGGAAATGGTCTAGGTCGGCACATGGTTACAGGGAGTCACAGAACCAGTGGCTTTTTTGACTAAATTTAATAAATTTGGCCATGGTTATCATCTTCACTCTACATCCTCTTTGGAGGCTTATGATTTTTTACATACTTCATCGCTTCCTCTCTTATATTTAGAACTAATCATTGACTTCTACCTACTACTGACTGGCCTAACATAAACACTTTTTCTACTCACAATTATGTTCTTAAAGTACTATGGGGACCTATGATCATTTCTTATATTTCCATCACAAGAGATGCCTTACCCATTAATTTATTAATGCTACTTCCTAATTCGGTGTATTAGATATAGCCTAATCGAAAGTAGTGATCCTCTTGAAACCATTCCCATTGACCCATATATATAGATATATATATATATATATATATATATATATATATATATATATATATATATATATATAAAAGACATGCCAACTCTTTTAAATGAAGACATCATTCAACATAATCTCGACACTGTTACTAACATGTGAATGGTTTTGTTAGATTTTTCTCTTATGCCTACTGAGTAAGATGAGATTAAACAATTTATTCATGATATCTTTATAGGGGACTATAGTGATATGACTGATATCGATCCTTCAGTAGCCATGCACGATATTTTCCTCCACCCTGGTGTAAAAATTGTTCAACAAAAAATTCACAAAATACATCTAAAGGTCACACCGCTCGTCAAAGAAGAGATAAAATGCCTATTATAATGTTGGCTTTATTCATGTTGTCTATTATCCTAAGTGGGTTTCTAACATCATGCCAATTATGAAGCCAGATGGTAGGGTCCATTGTTGCACAATTTTTCATGATCTCAATAAGGCCCATGTCCCAAGGATAGTTTCTCCATTGATCACACATTAACACCATCATTGATTCCACTGCTGGATATAATATTCTTTATTTCATGGATGGATTTACTGGTTACAATCAAATTAAAATCAACCCAACAGATCAAGAAAAAAAATCATTTACTATGTCCACAAGGAACATTTTGTTACATTGTCATGCCCTTCATCCTTAAAAATGACAGGGCCACTTACCAGGGTCCCATGAAACATATATTCCATGAATATATTCATAAAATCCTTGAAAGATTATGTTGTTGATATACTTTCCAAGATCACTTGGAACATATCTTTTTTTTATTCCAATAATAAAAAAAGATATACTCAAGTATCTCATCATTGCACACATCTTTCCAATGTTACGAACATATAAAGTATGAAGTAAATCTAAAAAGAAGTGTGTTTTTGGAGTTACAACTGATAAGATCATTGGGTACATTATTTCGCAACATGGAATTGAAATATATCCCAACAAAATTTATTCCATTATAACCATGCCTCCACCTCATAATTTTCATCATTTACACTCACTACAAGGTAAATCTAGGCCATCCACCATTTTATTACATAACTCGTTGATAAAACCCAACCATTCACACATTTAATGAAAAAGGACACTAAATTTTTCTAGGAAAATCATTATCAAGAGGCATTCGAACTATTAAATCATATCTCTTAAATCCATCCTGTCTTAGTACATCCCATGGAACAGATGCCAAACCTTTTCTATTATACATTTCTACTACATTCTATGCATTGGGGGAACTTCTAGAAAAACATGATAATTCTCAACATGAAAGTGTTGTCTATTACATTATTCAAAATTTACTCTCTTATGAATGTAATTATAGATACATTGAGAAATTATTCCTTGGCCTTATCTTTGTGGTGAGGAAAATTGTGACAGCACCTCCTTACTAATGAGTTTCATATCATTACCAAATTCGATCTGCTACGATACTTGTTATCTCGCATACACATCTTTCGAGACGACTCACACAATGGGTCATGATACTTACAAAGTTTCACTTCAAGTTCATTCCACAAAAAGTAATCAAAGGCCAAGTCATCATAGATCAATTAGCTGACACACCTCTTTAAGATGCGTCACATGTTTGCTGATTCATTTTGAGATGATTTCACTTCTTACACTGTTGACACTGACACTTTTAATATTGCCCCTCTTTCTCTCAGAGTAGGGGCTAGATATTTTGTTCATTACTCCACATGGTGATCATCTCTCCTTCACATATCACTTAGGGCTTTCATGTAAAAATAACATTGTTGAGTATGAGGCTCTCATTCTCAGCCTCACCATTGTCACATGTAAAGACTTCTTATTCACAATATCCACATATATGGTGATTCATTAGCTTATTATAAATCAAGTTAATGATACATATCAAACAAAATAGGAGCATCTTATTCCATATAAAAACTTGGTCAAAACAATTCTCGTAACATTTTATTCCTACTCTCTTACCATCCCACGAAAGGAAATCATCATGTAGATCGTATGGCTAGTGAGGAATCACTTATCCCTTAAGATATCACTAATGAGAAGGACATGTTCATTATTTGAAACTTACGACAACCATCTATGATCGTTCACCTCTTCAAGCATGTGAAATCACGTATGCATTCATGACCATCCCTGAATGGTTCACTCACATTTACAACTTTATTATATCAGAAAACTATTCCTGATGACTTCCAATCTACATGAAGATCATCGTTTGCTGATGACGCGAAGCCATGCAATATGTCATTATTGAACATTATTCAAACGATCATTTTATGTCATTTTTTACGATGTATAAGGCTCACAGAAATCCCCACCATTGCTATCTCATGTTCACGATGGCTATGTGGTATCACTTCTTAGGTAAAATTATGTGCACAGGGATAATTTTATGCCAGGGCTACTATGGAACAAGATTTTCCTATAATATGATTAAGTGTTGTGATAAATGTCCAAAAACATGGTAATCTAGCATGCATCTCTCATATGACCTTCAAAAAATTGCTCCATCATGGCCCTTTTCTTTATGGGGTTTTGATATTATAGGCATGATAAATCTTGAATCAGTTGATGGCCACACGTATATTATCACGGCTAATGAATATTTCACTAAATGGGTCAAAGAAGCACCATTAAAAACTATCATTGGAATTGATATATATCGTTTCATCACTACTCACATCATTACGTGCTTTGGAATTCCCTCTACTCTTATCACTGACAATGGATATTATTTCAAGAATAAGGATGTTAAAAG
Organism: Taxus chinensis; assembly: GCA_019776745.2. Taxonomy (NCBI): domain Eukaryota; kingdom Viridiplantae; phylum Streptophyta; class Pinopsida; order Cupressales; family Taxaceae; genus Taxus; species Taxus chinensis. The sequence goes on along the minus strand of JAHRHJ020001109.1, from coordinate 69,658 downwards.
GCTTTGCACCAGATTCAAAATTAAAAAATCATTCTCCACTCCTTATTACCCATAGGGGAATGGCCAAGCAGAGACCACCAATAAAACCATACTCAAAATCCTATGCAAGAAAGTTGATACTAGTGGTGACAAATGGCATAACCAAATCATATATGATCTTTGGGATTACCGCACTAATGTGCATACACCTACTAATACTATACCATTCTATTGTGTTTACGGTACCGAAGCCATTATCCCACTAAAGCTATAAATACCTTCATTATGGGTCTCAATAAAAGGAATACTTACAGAAAATTAATATCACAAGAACTGCCTGCATGAGATTGAAATGCTTGACTCTCACTGTGTCCAAGATCTCGAACATCTTCATGTATATCAATCTCGCATCACCCAAGCATACAATCAAAAAAATTGTCCTTGTGAGTTAAATGTGGGTAATATCGTGTTAAAATAAAATTAAAAAAATGACCGTAGAAGCTCCCCTCAAAGGGAAGTTCAAACCTAATTGGCTCGGTCCTTATGTCATCACATAAAAGTTTGGGGGTGGCATCGATCATCTTACCACTCTCATGGCTAAACCACTTAAAAAACCACTTAATGTGATGCATCTTAAATGATATTATGCATAAAGAACACTCATTTCCATATGATGCACTCTTGTGTTATTGTTCACACTTGATTGTTGAGGGCTTACTACATTCATGAACCTTAGACATTGCACATTTCATGCTTTGCGCTTCGTGATACATCATTCTAGCCTTTTTTTCTTACATATCATACTATCCTCTTCTACATGATATGCTCTACGCTTCAGTGATCTATATATCTTGCACACATAATTAAAACCATTTCCTAATAATGTAATATTATTCTATGGTTTATTCTTGACTGATGAGGGTCTAAATTTGAAATGAACCTCCTCTTAGGATCATTCACATGTTCATGGGGGCATGCATCTCCTATCACATACACATTGTATATCACTCCATTTCACTCATCCATAACATATTGCATATCTTGGTTGCATGCATACTCTTTCTTACTTATACTAGTTACATGTAAACTTTGTTTCACATGCTAGATAAATACTTTGTATGTCATTATATTTTCTATATACACACGCACGTTCACTTGCTATTTAGTTGTGAATGAATACTTTATCATATCATACATGCTTTGACATAATTTTTATACAGATCTCTACATGCAACAATAATTCTTGATAATGTACCTCTTACTAGCCCCACCGAGGCTCTTAGGGGCATCTATATTTTTACTCTTACATGCATCAGGTGCTATTGTATGATTTTTTACTACTTCTTATTCTACTCCATTCATAAGTATACAATTTTTTACTACTTCTTATTCTTACTAGCACACTACGTTATATCATATCATACATGCTTTGACATAATTTTTATATTTCTAACATGCTAACAAGTGTCTCATGTGTAGCATTTTATTTGCAATAACTATTTTCCACCATGGTTGTCTATTATTTTCGGGCCCATGGTTGTCTATTACACTTTCCTTTGTCTTATCTTCTATTCTATGCCATTATTTGTGGGCTATGCCCTATTTCTTATTTGTTCACTACTTATATGCTTTTGGCCACTTCAGTCTTGATTATATTGCGACATTATGAGCGATGCCCCATGTTTGTAACTCAATTTTTTGTGGTCTACATTGTCTTATTGCTTGCTAGCTTACACATTATATTATATATGCATATTTGTCTTGTTTTCACCAACACATGTTTCCAGCAAATGTACATGGGGTACTCATTGCCAAGCTAGACGCTGCCATGTTTCCAGCCCCTTTTTTTTCATGTGTCATGGTTTCTACCATGCACATCCCCTCCCCCTATAGGGTACCAGTTTCAGATCAGCATTCAGTCCTCTCCTCTAAGAAGTTCTATTCAATTTTCTAACATGGTCTCTCTCTCCTTAAGCCTCCTTGAATCGGTAGACATGAAATGAGTTGTTTTGTCACCAAAATATTTGTGCAAGCTAATTAAATCTCTCAGTGTTGAAAAAGATTCCCTCAAGGTCCATTAGTGCCTTCAAGCATAATTTCTCCATACTAGTCTTCTTAGTGTTTGTAAGTTGTTCAAGGATAGTCATGGTGTGTGAAAGTATCAGCTATGGTGTTTGGGTTTAAACTCATGTTGAGGTGGAAAATGACTATATCACTCAACAGGTCAAGTTTTTTGTGCTAGAATCTTGGTATGTGCTTGGGATGAGTTTTGAATATTATAGGTCCATGTTCATGTCTTGTACTGCTCTTGACAAGAAGACCGATCTTTGGTAGCAGTTGCAAGTTCCTCTCCACAAGCTCTAGTTGTAAGTTAATGAAGGCAATGAATGTGTTGTGTTTGAGGACATAGATGAGAATGTGGTGATGAAAACAATCTATGGTCTAGGATTGTACATGTGTGTTTTCATAGAAAGTGCAGACTAAGGCTCTAAATGCTCATTATTCATAACTCTTTCATATAATATTTGTGGTTACAACCAAGGTGGTAATATGCTTAATCAAAAGATCTTCTCAAAAGACAATCTAGGACTAAATTCTTCTCTTGAGTAAATTGGTTCATGCTAGAAAACTAAAATATGGGTTGGTCTTACAAGTCTCTTATTCAATCTCTGCATTCTTCATTGAAGAGATAGTGTGTGCACTATTTTCAATGTATCTTTTCCATAAGTGGATCATAAGTATATTAGTGGATGCAAGGAATGTACAAAAATTGGAGTGCAGTGGTTTTAGGACTAAAATGCTTTGGTTTCATGTTAATTCAGACAATTGGGAAATTAATGTTATCAAGTACATCAACATTGAATATTTCTAAAGATTTTCAAAGTTCCAAACACAAGGTGTCTCTTGCAAACTTGTTCATTTTGGAACATTATGACCTAGTTCACTGTAACAGTCATGAAGGATCAAGTCTGTAGCAGTCTCTTTCATGAGTTTCTCACTCATTCTCGTGAACCTAAAGCCTTGAACCTAGAGCAAAGACATCCATTGAATGGTGATATAACTTGTCTGATGAAGAGTTGAGACAGAAGGAGGCCATAAAACTGTCAAATAGAGAGTGATGGTTTGTTTCTTAAAACCCTAACAGTTTAAAATCCTAAGGGATGAGCCAACCTGCAATCATTGAGGATGCCACCCAAGCTCCTTGTGGAGCTATAAAGCTATTATTTTCTGTCTCAAAAGTTACTCGTAAGAACACAGTGGGTAAATTGAATGTGATGGATCGTGTAACCAAACTGTGTTCTCTATGCACTACATATTGTCATGGAAATTTCATCTTGCAACATCTTGAAAGTTGTATTTTGGTCCAAAAAGTATCTCTAGAATGTGAATGCATTTGATCTCTTGTCTCCTATGCATGATTCACCTAAACCTAGCTATAGATAAACTAACTCAAGTCTGAGATCTTCCCTTCTGTAAAAAAAAAATCTTAAATCTATTTTTCTGATTCTAATCAGTTCTCAATCACATGTGATTATTTTGGATTCCATGAACACGTCTTGATTAGTGGTCAGACCTTATAAGAACAGGCAGTCTTAAGTCTTAGAACTATGAAGAGACCCTCTTTTGCAAGTAGTGATTTTGTCACTTTGTGGAGAATACTATTGGGACTAGCTTGAACTCTAACCATGTTTTAAAGTTTTAAAGGTGTGAGATATCTATGGGACAAGTTCTAGTGTGCTTCTTGATCTATGAGAGGTTACTACGTGTAGTGTTTACCCTCAATGAATTTTCATGTTTAATGAAAAAGTGGAGATAAATGGCGAAGGAGTAAAGGTAAATTGGTTACAAAGGAGTTTGGGAACTTTGGGCATGTGAATCAGTTTGTAACTCCTTCCTAATGATAGATATTTTCTCAAGTTAGATTCGGTACTTTATGACAACTTCAGATTAGTTATTCTTTGTGCCTACAGAGGTCATTTTTTAGAATATAAACTCAGAATTACAAGGGAGTTTGAGAGGTGCCAAATGTCAACCTTCTAAGTATCTTGAGAGGCTCTTGAATGTATCCAGGGATGTCAAAGGTCTAAGATACGCATATGACAAATAATGGGCAGTTACAGGTATTCTCTCTCATCTAGTTTGAACTATTCAGTGCAAAAAATGTGAAGAGACTTGGTATGTGAAATTGAAAAGTCATGAATAGGTGTGCAATAGTATTTACAAAAGTAATTTTTTAAATTTGAAGTTGTTGTTGATAGTTTATGATAGCAATACTGAGATGAGAGGTTTTAAGAGATGAAACTGTATTGAATGTGTTGTCCCTCCTGACAGAGTTTCTTTGATGAAGTGAAGGGTCTTGCCAATTCTATGTAGAATAAATTGTAATACAGTTGCAGAGATTGCGATTGGCATTCCTTAACTAAGAGTAGTGAACTGAAGTTACATAGAAAGATAACCGAATTCATAAGATATAATGGCCTGCAGGCCATTGGGGAGAAGAATGCAAGTAAGCCAATGGCTATGTCTGAAAGTGTAGATAGATGATGTAAGTTGAAGAATCATTGCAAAGATATTTTATTCATGAATCAGAATACATGAGATGAACTCTGAGAAAAATGTGTAATGAAAATTAATATAAAGTTAAAGATCATTTGTATGACTAAACCATTGTGAAATGGGTGATTCAATGAATAAGAGTGTGATTTATGAAATACTAGGGTAAAGTGAGCCTTGTATGATACTAGGGTCCTTGATTAATGATCTGAAGAAGAGTGGATTTGTCAAGGGAAAATTGAGAAGAATGTCTTTTGATCTATTGGTCACTATCATTTGTTTGAGACAAAAAATTGTAATGTGATCAAAATCTTGGTTAAACACTTTCTAAGTTGAAGCTTCGCAGTAGGAGGGAGAAGTAATTTCCTTGATAGTTGTATTGCTTTCAAAAGAAACTCTCTTAAAGCATGGTTTATTTTTTCAAAGGAGTTCCGAGCTTTCAGGCAAGTTGAATCCTTGTCAAATTTAATAAGTATAACTTGGTTAAATTTGGAACGTAGCTCCATGTTAGATGCTCAACTTAAATCAATAACTTCCAAGACATTTATCCTCAGCTAATTCTTGGGTCCCTTGACTGGGGCAGTCACTTTCTCCCAATTTGACAAAATTTCCAACAAGCAATTAAATATTAAATGTGTTCTTTCTCTCATGGATTGGCCTTTAAATGTTGATTTGGTTCATTGTCTACAAATGGTGTATAAATTTGAAGCATGTCACGTGGATAAAAAATTTAACACTAGACCATTCTTCAAACCCCCTCTCAGTGTCCTGAGATCGCTTCCAAAAACTCAGACTTGGCATGAGCTCACCCAAAAAACTTTACACTGGAGATCAAAGTAACTGGCATGAGATCGCCCAAAAAACTCGTTCTTCCAACATCTTCAGGATCTTTTCTATCTCTTTCACTCATCACGGATTAGGTGCACATGTTCCTTTTCATATTTTTACTTACTTTATTACATACTTTTTACAAGTTTGATCGAATTTTTCATTATACATGACTTTGAATACTTTTTTGTTCTTCTTTTTATAGGTCCTGTCCTTAATAGAAGTAGGACAATCCTTCCACATCACATCATTAAACTACATCAAAAATAGGTACAACGTGAATGGCACAACACATACGCTTAACACCCTAGATCATCACTTCATCTTTCTTAGCTTCCATACTTCATTTTTTTATCACTCCACACTTTTCCTTGTCTCTTCAACACATATTTTGCCATTGATCTATGGTTATCAAGTACACATATCTTATCTACTTTATGTTATCAAGTATTCACTAAAAAACATAAATTGAGGGCAAATGTAGACACTTGGGTACATTTCTAGGTCCTAATCACATACTACTACTCATATGATTCCTAAGAAAGAAAACTAATAATTTACATCTATCTTTGGCCTCTTTTCTATCTTTCTAGCTTCCTCTTTGGTCTTGCACACCCCAAAACCCATTTATATTTTCATTGCATTATCTTTCTTGAATCTGGACACCAATACCCAACTATTATGCTAGCACCTAGGCACCCTCATCCCCTCTAGGAGCCCCCAAACTCTTTGTATCTTGCTCCCTTATTTTGGGATTCTTTTCTCTTTTGGGCATCTTATTTTCTTATGGGTCAACATTTTAGTTGTCAACTACAAAATTCAACCAAGGGAATCATATAAATAAAAATATATGTGAAAGGACCAAGCTTTAAGCATCTATTTTACTATCACCTAAGGTTACATCCAAAGGCATTTCAAGAGCATCAAAACATCCATCTAGCTTCATTCAAGGGACAAGGGACTATATTTCTGCATAGAATTCATAGGAGGGGAAGTTCATTTTGGCATCCACACATCTATCTACATTGAGTACATTTAGCTATTGCTTGGTATCAAGTGTATCTTACACAAGAGCCACCTAGGGTAGAATCCTTCACACACACACAAAATGACATGGATTTTGAGATGTAGTACAATTCTCAGTCATAATTTCACTCTGTTAGGTGACCACCAAGGTTAGTGTGACTCCCCATTTGCATCTCTTTCTTTTTAGGATTTGATGTGTTTTAGGGTTTTGCAGGAGATCTCTTATTTTATAGGTTACAGGAAAGCTTGGAGATCTTCCAGTGACCTACAAGCGATCAACAATGGACATTAGTGAACATCTTGCAACACTATAAAATTCATTTTATGAGGTTTTTTTGCAGTCTCCAGTGCCTAGGCACCCTCGACCTAGTGACTCTACAATTAGGATCAAACATATTCCAACATTTTTTAAATCACAAACAAGAAATTTGAGGATCAACTCAATGTGGAATTTCTTTGAAGTTAAACCTTTAGCTCCAATTTATTAGATCTTTCCTTAAATATTCCTCACTTGGTTCTTCATTTGGATGCTCTTCCAAGAAAATTTCATGATTAATTTAATTCAAAAATTGGTGGGAGTATGAAGGGAGAGGTGGGATGGTTCTCAACTTGATTTTTCAATGTTTGTACAAAGAGGAAGGGTGTAAGATCTGCTTATGGAAGAGAGGGGGTGGAAGGAGAGGCCTTGAGGAAGTTAGAAACTTGAAAATTAGGCTAAGATGGTTGATAGGGAATGGGAATTAGATATTGATAGGGAAGGTAAGTGGGAACATCACATTGACAGGGTTCATCCACCTTAATCTCTTAGCCTCTAATGCTTGCAAATGTGTATTTCGTTCCTTCAAATCTTGTAACATCTACTCCATCCTCTAAACTTTAGCTTCAAATTCATTTTTATGCATGTAATTATTTCCATAATTTGTGTATCCTTGTTTTTGAACAACAAAATTATTGTAAGGATAACCATACTGATTAGTAAGGTTTGGATCATGGACATATTCATTGTTATAAGGATTATGATATTGATATGGAGGAGGATTTTGGAAAAAAATAAGGTGGGTTTGAATGGTATAGCTGTTGAAAGTGTGGAATCCTTTCAAGAAACGAAGCCATGATTGCACAAATTCATGGGAAAGTGATATGAAATGATGGAAGAGAAAGGAAATGGTTTGTTGAAATGGGAAAATAGGATATTTGGGCCAGCGAAATGGATAGATATGTTTATAAAATGCCTACAAAGGTTGAACATTTACCAAGCACACATCAAAATTGGAAAAATTAGAATTGTAGAGAAAAATATTATGGAAAACCTATAAAAGATATGAATTGGGTGTTCCCACTAGGCGTGCCAAAAACTGTTATCACTTTGAAGAGCACCTTGAGTTGAAGAAGTGCAAGCAATCCTTCTCTTCGGTTGATATAATGGGATATTCTCAGAGTGTGGGTGAATCAATGTTGAGAAGAACCTCTAGAGAGGGCTGGTTCCCTGGATTAAGCACCTAAACTAGTTCTCTTGATGGAGATGAGGGAGAGAAATAACATAAAATAACAAAAATTATGTAAAAGTAGGTGATACACCAATTGTTTTGGATACATATGACTACACAAGACACACTATTTGACTCTTCAATACCTACAAACTTCAATTCATTTTATTTTTGATTAGATTTCACACTCAAAAAAGGAATAAAAAGCTATTACAAAGGATGGGAGGGAATATTTAAGTCTTTCCACTTCCAAACTAATCTAAAAAACTAAAATTGCACTTAATATGATTTCTGAAAGCTTCAAAAATCTTAATGGATGTGTTTAAGATTCATAAACATGCAAAGGAAAAAATATATTCACTTAAGATAGCAATGAACTCATGTGAAAAACTTCAATACAAATGCAAATGGAGGAATTCTATCTTTTATTGCATCAAATAGGTGTTGGAGTACAAAATCTGGAATAGTCTAGGAATGTCAAAATCATTAGCCCCTAATTTCTTCAAAATCCTAGGTTTATATAGGAAAAATAAGGATAAGTAAGAGGAGGAGTGGAGCTGGAACTTCTCAACATTTCAGTTCACCTCATCTATCCCTAGTTTATTTCAGTTCACTCCTAACACTTAAGATTGAATCAACTCACTCTCTCAAAAGTTGTAACACCTTGACTTGAGTTCGAGACTCCAACTAGGCTAGTTGGAGACAAATCCAATACTAGCTCGCCTTTGTACAATTCAAATCCTTCAAAATTAAAAATAATTTTTAAATAATAATCAGAAAGACTACTATTATTTACATGATGCACAAAATATCACTGATGAGTTTTCATGGCTTTATCTACTTTGTTGACTTCAGTCAACTTCTTCTTTACAAAAATTAAGGTAAATTTTTGTCTTCTTAGCAATGATTAAGGAAAAAAATATGTCTCCTTGTTGGCTCCTCGACACATACTTGAGGTGATTATGTGCTTTATTGAATTTGGATAAGCATCATTCCTCACCATGAAAAGTTTTTAATAATAAAAATCCATTATTTAAGACCAACTTACATGGGCATGACAAGGATGATTAAAGTTTTTCAAACAAATATAACGATGGTCAAACTGACCATGGTTAGAGTTACACTTGTGGTTGACCTCCCTTTTCAACTAGGGTTGAAACCCTAAAACATTTCACTTGGTGTTTGTTTTTTTTGTGTAGAAGTTTCATTTAGTAAACCCCTAGTTTTTCCTATGTGTGGGGCTGCCATGATCCATTTTGAATCCGCATTTCCATTTCATCTAAGCTTTGCACACCATTGATGATGATATGGTAATTTCCTCCTTTCTGTCATTATCTTTAACTTGTTGCAACTATTTTTTATTTTGTAGAATTCCATGATTCAAGAGTTTTATCTAACTCTCTGCAATGGTTTATCAAGTTTATGGGCATGTTTTCTTGGATGGGTCGAACTACATTTGGTGGAGCACTATTATTTTCCTTTTTTTCCAACTTGAATATTTGACATCATGAGAGCTTTTCACTTCTTGATTGAGCTCAAATCTATGAGTCCATTCAATATCCCTTTGTGCATTTATTTCTTGCTAGTGTTTGCAACACTATGGATTTTCTGTATGGGTTATGGTTTCTCACCTATTTAGCCACCATTGATTTGTACATGTTCAAACTCTACATAAATATTAGCTATGGATTTGCAATATTTATTGTGGCTCAACCTACAACTTGGCCTCACTTTATCGTCATTGGTTTTCCACGAGCTCAAGATCTACATTTTTCCTAGTTCTCATTTTACTTCAACTTGGTCATGATTATTTACTTCAGCTCGGGTGTTTCTAACCTTGAGCTCACATTTAGAGTTTTTCGTGGTCTTGTGTGAGTCTAACTTGCATGGTTGTTTGAGCTCGGGTGAGCCCTACTCTTGTCACCCATTTTCACTCTTGAGCTCTTTATTCCTTTTGGCTTCAGCTCAGTTTTGATTTGTATCTTCTTTTTGTGGTTTTGCCATTGTTTGAGTTATGTAATTTTTGGAGGGTTTGATCCTTGTTTTCCAAATGAGCTCTGTCATAGTGGTGTTTTATGGAGGAAAACTTGAAGCTATTTTCTTTAGCTTACCGTGGCCTCTTTTTGTAGCTTAAAACTTGATGCTCAGTAGTGTAATGTTTCTCTGTTTGATAGGGATCTCCATGGTTAAATTAACTCATTTTGAATGTTGAACCTTTAGCTAAATGTGTTGTCTCTTTTTATGAAATAGATCATGCTCGCCTTCATCTTCAAATGATTTTTTACTAAAAGGCTAAGAATTTTTGTCCACATTTTATTTGATGGGTACATTAAAAACTTGGGGTTTGCCAAAAAAAAAAACACACCCAATTTTTCTTCCCTTGACTGCATAACTTGACATTAGTCTATGTAAAAGGAAAGACATTTTCAAATTTTTAAAAAATAAATAAATGCATTTATGGAAACTTCTGATCCTGGGAAATTGCATGTATAAATGCCATGATGCTCTTAAAATCTTCTTTTTTCTCACTATTGTAGATATGGAAAACCTGTTTTTTCAATTTTGTAAAATCCTTTGCAATTTCATGGATAAAAATTGTTGAAATGGCTTCAAAATATTTGTATTTTTCCATCACTTAGATTTATCCATACTTTTGTGTTTGGTTAAAAACCTCATCAGTTACATGAACATCTGAAATTTCATTCCTTTGTTAGAATAAAATATGTATCTTCACATTTGTATTTTGAAAATTGTAAAATGTATGAGAACACTAATTTATGGAAAAATTACAATTTGAAAATAATTTTTCTACCTATATACTTTGGTGAACTCTGTATCTTTTACTATTCACTTGAGAAAACAAGAACCCTGCAATTTGAGATCTTAAAAAATGGATAAATGCAGTTGAAGTAGCTTCAAAAAATTGCACTTTCATACTCATATTTTTAATTTGATAACTTTGCAATCCTTTTTTAGTAGATGTATCTCATGAAAATCTTCCAGTAGCTTCTTTTATGAAAATCCCACCTAGTGAAAGAATACATATACATGTGAAAATATAATGAAGCTAAAGGAACCCTGAGCTATGACACAATATGCTTTCCTCTCTTTTAGGTGCACTTGGAGTAACTAAATGGAGCTACTTGGAGAAAAAGTGGATAATGGAAGGGTATTCATCTTTTAGGAAATGAGGGGTCACATTTCTCTTCCTTATGTTTTTAGTTTCAAATATATATTTATTCTTTACTTTCATAGTTATATCCCACGACTTGTGTGGGGAAACTTGTACAATTTTCCTTATGAATATACACAATTGTTTTATGCAATGAGTTGTTTGTTGCTTCCTTTACATTGATTTTCAATTGCATAACTAAATGAACATTTGAAAACTCAATTGTTTAATACACTTGCATATAATCATAACGAAATAATGACAAACTTTTATACCTTTTCTGATCATTTGAAAATAAGAAAACATAAATAATGATTCCGTGATTCCTTTTTGGCTCTAGTGTGTCCATTTCTGATTTAAGGTTTCATTTCTATCTCCATCAAGACCTGCAATAGTCTTCAATGGTTGATGCATGATTTTGGTGAAGATGAAAAATATGGAATGAAATCCTATATGGGGAGTGGGCATTCTGAAACATGATCCTTTTTTTGCTAATCTACTAAAAAATAATTAACCTAATTTTTTTATATCCCTCCACTATGATGACCAAAAATGATCAACATGTGTCTAGTGTGAGATTGCTAAGTTGAGTAGATTTGGTTATCCATAATATTTACAGAGTTTGTAAGGCTAGGATAGGTCTAGGATGATAATTCTTAGAAAATTTCTTATAGATTATTTTCATAAGACTATAATTATAGTATAGTACCATTTTCTTGAGTCTTTAATATTTACTTGCATTAATAAAAGAAGTTTTTCTCATCCCTTGTTGAGAGTTATACCTGATATCTAAATCTGATATAAGTTACATGGTGTAAGGTATCCCTTCATTGGGAACCTTGATCAAGACTACATCATTATCCTTCACTAATGGCTGCCCATTTTCTCTCATTTATTACGCTTAGCAGTGCCTTAATATATTTGTTATGGTTGTCACCATCCAAAGTCTTTAAAAAATATTTATTTTTAGTTTTAGACACATGCTCAATCTGTGTAACAATGAATTAGTGATGTTCACTCGAAGAATGGTTCCTTTAAGGGATTTGGCTATGTTTTTTGCATGATACACATAAATCTAGCATATATTTAGCTTTGAGATTCTATTTTATTTATGAAAAGATAGAAATAATACAAACTTCAATAAGGTTTTTCTAGATTATTGGTTAAATCTATTGCTAACAGATTGTATGGTATCTCTAATGTAAAGCTCCATATTTAAGTATAGGAGGAAATTTTTTGTTTGGAAGTTACCCATACTGAGATATTGTTAGATCATTTGGGTAATGCTTTGTGTTGTTAGTTAGTCCCTTTAGGTTCATCTCATATTGATATATTTCTAGATCAATTTTGTAATGCTCTTTTTGTTATTAATATAGTCCCTTTACATTCGCATCTCCATTAATCTCCCCCTTATGACCATGGATTTGGTCAATGTGGGAGATCCCACTCTTATAATAGATAATGTAGTGACTCCCCTCAATGTTATTTTACTTATCCAACTTGCAACTCTCACGAAGGAGGTTATGGTGATGGTACTGCTCATTCCAATCCATTTGACTATGGAACACTCACATAAGGAAAGTTCCTTCACTTGGCTCCAACCATATTGCTTACTATGGAAGATAATGCATAGGAGAAAGACAAAGAAAAGGATATTTGGGACCTAGTTATAATTGTTTATATCATCTTGCTAGTGGTTGAGGAGGGTGTGGGGAGGCTAGGGTGACAAACTAGACGAGCCTCCACCTCTACTACCCTTGTTGTTTATGGCTCATATTTCTTAGTAATTTTTTGTTTGACGGGTTTAGCTATTTTTTGCTCTCGTTTATTGCTTGGAACCCACATTTTTGGTTGAAAATTTAAACACATATTCATAATTTTTTGAGTTGATTTGTTAATTTCCCGGCTATAGCCAATTTGACTATTCAAAGTGTGACCTTTTTAATCACTTTTTTGCATGATTAAATTGCACTCTATTATTTATATTAATATATGGAACACATTTTCAATTAAAAAAACTAATATCTTGGGATATCATGAAACATCAATATTAAAATGGCATTTTACAAATAAACTCTTATTACCATAAAAAAATGAGTTAATGTAATATTTTTTTCATTAACCAATAAAATGGGCAACCCAATCACCTGCACAACTATTTCACATTTTATAATTTAATATAATTTTACATGTATTGAAAGGTATCACCCTGATTTTCTGGGAAAAGGGGGGTCGAGCCCTTATAAAAATAGGTCGCTTGTTGAGTAGACACAATATTTCCCTAAGGAGAAGATGCACATAGGATTTGCGCATGGGAACACGGTGCATTTGAAGGTATGGAAAGATAGGAAAGGAAATGCATGCCGAAACAAGTTGACTCAGGACTTAGCCATTTTTATGGATACATGCTATTTTTGGAGATAGCGTGCGGAGAACACATCAGGATGGAGACTTTTGCGACACACAAATGGTATTTTGGGAATGAGGGACTGATAAGCATCATGCATGAGCTTGAGTTAATAATAATATTAATTCTTCTATTTAACTATAGGATGTCTATTACTAGGAACACTTGCATGTGTGCATGTTATTGTAAAGGCAAAATGGCTATTATCAACATGCAACCTATTTTGAGAAGTGCATAGGAGGTGAAGGGCAAGTCCCCACCCCTACAAATATGTATTTAACTATGTGGTTTAGTAGTGGTGAATTATTATAGAGTTATGCTAGTGGATATGATGCATGCATGACTTATGGTGATCCTTTATAATGTAAGAAGCTTATATGTTTTATAGTGTTTAATGTAATGGGGTATGTTGGTTGGATAATGGTGTTAAACATGAATGTAACTGATTCTTGTATGGTTTATATTATTATAATTATTATTTAATTCATGATTCTCTAATATCTAGGTTTGGAATATACTCTGTGGAATGTTTATGGTTATTTATGGTTCTCAATATGCTTTATCTTCATCACATTAAAATCCTACACAAGAAACTCTAAAGAGGGGCCTAGTACCTTTACACACTTCAGGTGAGCACTCAGCTCAGGATGGGTGATGTGCCAGTGTGCCTGGGTTTTTCTTATAGTGGATTCTAGGCTGCATCATTGGTTCCATTGTCGGAGCCTCTTTTTCAGCCGTTTTCAAGATGGTTCATGATGAATACGTACCGGTTGACCTTAGCAAGTGTTGAGGAGTGGATAAAATATCTGTAATAAGAGTAAGCTCGAGGTTCAACACTAGATCTGAGTTTGACACACGCGTGTAAGTGGAGTAGAATTTGTATGATTGTTTATATGAGAGCTTCTTTGCTATCTTTCCACTAGAGAAGTACGAGTGGCTACTTGCTTATGCATCTAAAAGGAATTTGAGGTATCACACACTTGTCTGGAAATAAGAATTTTCAGGCACCTCTATGATGCTAACCTGATTTGGACGTGTGTTGTGATACTTGGTTCCGTGGTGTTTTGAATAGCTATATTTTGGAGTACTCAATTTCCACTTACTCATTCCCGGAGGTAGTTGAGTTCCAATTTTTATGTTATCCCAGGGGAACTTATTTGCAAGACATTCCACTAGCAATCAAAATCTTGATGATAACCCTGAGCTTAGAAGAAAAACCGATGGCTAGATAAACCCCACCACGCATGGGGGCAGGAGTAGGTTTGGTGAAGGATGGTATAACCTAGATGTAGAGAGGCAATGAGAAGAAAGGTGGCTTAAGTATAATGAGGCATGCGAGAGGGAGATAGAAAAGAAATGTGATATTGCAGAATGGATGGCGTTGAAGAGACAGATGGCTTGTGAAGGATTTGGATCTCACGTGAAAGGCGTGGAGCCGAAGCATCTGGAACTCCCCCATTTGGGTAAGCATAATAGGGAACCATCCTCGGCCTCACATGGGAGCATGCACTAGCAGAGATGACATGGGCCATGGGAACGCATCTGAATCTACCTGAAACCTAGCCCTTACGCTTGGTTTTCCAGTATCTAGTACAACCAATAGTCAGCAAGCTAGTTTGGATAGTAGAAGAGCATGAGTAAGTCATATAAAAAGTACATCTATGGCTGGGAAAACATCTTCTTTGTTGTTTGTAGGTACCTTCTCAAGCGCATCGTTAGCACAAAACTCAAGCGCACAGAATTTTGGACTCACTTCTGGGAGTAGTACCACCTCACAGATTGTAGGAGTTCATTTTAGTACCACTATTAGGACATAGGGAAGTACATCCACTGGTCCACTTCTAGCTACAAGTGGAGGATCAGGGGGCATAGGTGGCTCTAGTTCTAGTGGATTTGGTGGTTCTGGAGGTAGAGGTAACACATGAGGTTCTGGATCAGGTGGGCAGGGTCCTCATCAACCCCAAAATATTTACATGGAGATGTCTCTCCATCTTCCAGAGTATAGGGGCATAGAATATGTTACTGAACACGTGCACATGTGTGAGATACTGTGGTGTGCAAAAGGAATTATGTATTTTGAGCGCAAGGAAAGTCATTTTGCAACTACATTGTAGGGATGCGCACACAGTTGGTACATGAAGTTTGACCCTGATCAGACTTGCATAGATTATGTAACATTAAAGGATGTTTTCCTTAAGGAGTTTCATATCCCTGAGTTTGAGCAGAAGAGTATAAGCGTGCTCAAGGATATTAAGCATAACACTACTGAGAGTGTTCAGGAATATGATGCTCGTTTCAAGACACTTTTGTCTAAACTTTCTTATGATATTCATGCAAGCCAACATGCAATGGTTCATTGGGGGCTTGATCACACCTTTTAGAAGGGCATTGTCACATAATACATATATGGACCCATGCAAAGCACTTGAATGTACTTTGTGTGTTGAAGCAGTTGGAAGTATAGACACTGGAATGAGCCCATTCCTAGAGGCACAAGATTGCAGCTATGGCAAAGCAGTTGGAGAAACTATCAAAAAATTCAGCACATGAGATGCACACTGGGATTTGGTGTACAGATTGTGAAGTGGAAGGGCACACTAAGGATAGTTTTCCCTACAGATCAGTGCGTTCATTGTTGCTAGACTGTGAGATATGTCATTTGGACCATGATGCAAGCCATGCCCATTATTACAACACGTGATAAGAAAGAATGTATCTTACTATTGTAATATTTTCCAGTCCATGACTCACAATACAGAAGACTACAGGTTGATTGGTCAGATCCATGATGCCATAGATATTGGTGTGTGATAGACATGGAGTATTAGATAACTCTAAAGGAAAAAGTGAGCACCATGATCATGACCACACTCAAGCGCACTATGAGCGAAACAAAGGGTGTTTTGAAGGAGGTTGTGGCAGAGGCCGAGGATACCATGGTGGATTTAAGGGCTGAGGCCATGGTGGTGGACAAGGTGATTTCCCTCATATGAATTTCCTGACCACTACAGTGTTTAGAATATTACAGTGGGAAGAATCACAGCTATGAGGAATTCCACTTACAAAGCATAAACAAGAATGTCCTCCGAAATATTGCTTGTTCTTTTTGTGGGAAGAATTACACAGCTAAGTGACTTATAGGGTGAAATACAATGTTTAAAAGAACAGTCACATGAAGTTAGAATAGAAAGAAGGCAGTAGAGACAAAATAATATGATATTGATGACTTAAAAGAGGTATGCAAGATGATGTGCTAGGAGAATATCATTCCATTATTAGGGAATTGGCTAAAGGGAAACACTCTGCGCGTAAGTATTAAAAATGGACGATATATCCTGCATGCTAATCTTCCCCCTCATAGCTTGGATTATGACAAGGAGATCACTCTGAATGTTGTTGTGGATGGGTGGCTTTTGAGCAATATATTGATTGATACAGGTATGGAAGTTAATGTGCTTACTTTAGATGCATGGGTACAAATGGGAAGAAATCCATTGCACCCATCCTCTAATGTACTGCTTATGGCTAATTGAACTAAGGCCACTCCCATTGGAGTTTTAAAGGATGCATCCAGTACTATACAAGGGGCCAAGTTCACTTGGGACTTTGAGGTATTAACACTTGCAGAATCAAACAAATTCCCAGCTCTACTCTGGTGCCCTTGGTGTTATGCAAATAATGTTGATCTATGGTTCAAACAAGGGGTATATAAGTTTTGAGAACAAGGAAGAAAGAGTGATTATCCCTTTGACAGATGGGAAATCTGTACCTTATGTTGAACCTTTGAGTGAGGAAGACCTGAATAGAATTTATGTACGCACCATTCGGGACCCAAAAGTACTTGATCCATCTAAGGAAGGAATCCTCCAGTGGGAAGATGCACAGTCTATTAGTGATACTACAAGTATTTCTTGTGATAACTGGGCACATGGCACCTATGAGATGGTTGGGTGTGAAGTAAGAAGCAAACCTCATTGTGTTAGGAGGATAGGTAACTCTGTACCTTGGTACACTGGAGAAGGAGACCCTATGGTATTCCTGCATGCCATGGAGAAGTAGTGGATGGATCAAGTGGAAAGAAGAAATATGTTAGTGTATACCCTTGTAGGACAAGACGCCACTGGTGGATGGTTCACAGGGATAATCTCATAGAATGAATGAAGTCAGAATTTCTCTAACCACTCAGGTTTTTAGGAGTAATGCACCTACTCAAATCTGCATATATCATGGTAATCAACCTATGTTCAACACCATAGTTCAACAATGTGAGAGACTCTTGACAAAGGGATAGGAAGCTTTACCACCTTCACTATGGGTGCACAATATTATTCCACTTTACAAGGCTACGCACACGCTTGGTATGTTTATGCAGAACTGCATAGGGAGACTGGAAATCGGCATGAATTGATTGTAGGAATGACCCAGAATTTTGACTACTTCTCTACTAAACCTCTGGTAGAAGAGGCATTAAGGGTTATAAAGCACTTAACTATGGGAGATAGTGCAAAGGTTGAAGAAATCATTGAGGAGTTATTTGGTTAGGAAGAACAACGAGCACATTTTAATGAAGTAGAAGATACAAATGCCACACTACTTAAACACTTGTTGTGAGAAAGAGAAAGGAAAGATGGTCTACATAGTGGATGATGAAGAAGTAGAAGATTTGGACATAAATCATTCAACAGGTACATGTGAAGTGTTAGACAGTGCAGATAAGAACACAAATGTTATCATGAACCTATGAAGACCAAGAAAGTGAACATTGGCATGGATGTTGAACCTAAGGAGGCAATAATCGGGGATTATTGGTCTGATTCTGAAGTGGCAAAGATAATTGAATTACTATGTGATTTCCAGGACTTATTTCCTAGGGGCTACCATGAGTTAAAAGGAGTGCATGAGTCATTAGGGGAGATGAAGATTAAGCTAAAGGAAGGAGTGCACACCTGGTCAAGAAGAGACCTTATAGGATGAACCCTAACCTACGTGTAAAAGTTAAGGAAGAAATTGAAAAAATGTTGAAATCTGGTATCATTAAGCCCTTAGAAGAATCAGAGTGGGTTAGCCCCATGGTAATCAGTATAAAGAAAGATGGTCGGATTAGGATTTGTGTGGATTACAGGGAACTGAATGCTGCATGTGTGATTGATCCTTTTCCTACACCTTTCACCAGGAAATATTAGAAGGCGTTGCAGGGTGAAGTTTACTCTTTCACAGATGGATTCTCAAGGTATCACTAGGTTAGAATTGCTCAGGAGGATCAAGAGAAAATGAATTTCACCACTGAATGGGGAAGTTTTGCATATACTGTGATGCCCTTTGGTTTGAAAAATGTGCCTGTTGTATTTTCGCACATAGTTGTTCAAGCATTCCAGGATTTTATTCACAAATTCTTGCAGGTTTACTTGGATGATTGGATGGTATATGGGCTTGTTAAGGATCATTGTGACAATTTGTGCTTAATGTTTGAAAGATGCAAATAGTTAAGCATCTCTTTAAACATCAAGAAGTGTGTGTTTGCTACACCTTTTGGAACTCTGTTAGGGCACATCATTTGCAAGGAAGGTTTGTTAGTAGATCCAACTAAGGTTGCAGTTATTGTAGGCCTGGAAGAGCCTACCAGTCAAAGTGAGGTGCACATGATTCTTGGGCCACATAGGGTATTACAGAAAATTTATCAAAGGATATGCAAAGATTGTCCACCCCTGGAAGAGTTACTAAAAGGAAAAGGGACATTCTATTGGGGAGAACCACAATAATGCACATTTGAGGCATTAAAGGAGAGACTTACTATAATGCCTATTCTGCATTTTCCCTCATGGAACCAACCATTTCACGTACATGTGGATGCCTCTGGCACAACCATTGGCACAATGTTAGCTCAGCCTGGAGAAGGTATTATAGATCATCCTATTTGTTTTGCTAGTAGAAAGTTGACTCCTGTAGAACAAAATTACACAACTACAGAGTGTGAGGCCTTGTCAATGATCTACGTGCTACATAAATTTAGACAATATTTGCTAGCAACACCCTTTGTATTTTATACTGATCACATGGAATTAAAATACTTGGTAAATAAACCCATTTTACAGGGGCACATATGTCAATGGGTGCTCTTATTCCAAGAATTTGACTTTACAGTCATGGTAAAACTAGGTAAAAGTAATTCTGGCCCAGACCACTTATCAAGGATTCAATCAGGGGAGGACATGCAGACAATTGAAGATACAATGTCGGATGCACAGTTGTATAGGTTACATCACACGCCTTCAGAATTGGAGGATATTGTTGTCTTTTTATGCACAGGTATGGCGCCAGAAGGAATGAAAGCATTAGAGAAGAAACAACTTGCAATTCACGTGGCACCCTTCATGTTGATCAGTGGTGACTTATACAAACTAGGCTGAGATGAAGTATTGCATCGGTGTGTACTAGAGCATGAGCACACAGATATCATGGAAGAGGCTCATGGTGGTATTACAGGTGGGCACTATGTAGGTGATGCCACTACGCACAAGATTCTACTCATTGGATTATGGTGGGAGACCCTGTACAAGGATTGTAAAGAGTATTGTAAGGCGTGTGATCACTGTCAGCACCTTGGAAAACCTGGGCAAAGAGATGAAATGCCTTTGAGGCCTATTGCTAGTGCAGAACCCTTTGAGAAATGGGCTATAGACTTTGTGGGTCCTATTTCCCCATCCGTGCGTAGAACTGGATCGCGCTATATCATCACTTGCATAGATTATCTTACTAGGTGGGAAGAAGCAACACCTACAAAGGATTTTACAACAACTACAACAGCTAGGTTCTTATGGGAAAATATTCTTACTAGGTATGGATGTCTGTTGAGCTTGACAAGTGATAGGGGCACACACTTCTTGAATGAGACAATCAGGATATTGTTGGATGAATTTATGGTTGCGCACCACAAGACTACACCTTATCATCCTCAGGAAAATGGCACTGTGGAGGCCTTCAACAAGATATTGAGCCAGACCTTGACAAAAATTTGTGATGTTGGAAGGAAAGATTGGGATGATAAAGTTTCTGTCGTTCTTTGGGCATATAGAAAAACCTACAAGAGGTTGAATAAGGCCACACCCTTTCAATTGGTGTTTGGCACAAAAGTATCTCTTCCAATGGAATTCATGTTACCATCATTGTGTATTGCATGCACTAGAGGTCTAGCTGTGAGAAAGCATTAGAAGAAAGAATTGACAGGTTAATACAGTTGGATGAGAGGCACGCCATAGCATGTTGGAGTCAGAAGCAGGAAAAGGCTAGGAAGAAGGCATGGCATGATAGACACATCAGGGACAAGAAGCTTGAGGTTAGACAAATGGTACTTCTTTATGATTCTAAGTTTCTACGCCATCTAGGCAAGCTTAAGGTGCATTGGTTGGGACCGTATGTTATCACTCATATACTTGAATCAGGTGCTTTCTAGTTAGAGGCGCTTAATGGAATACGATTACCCAGTTACTTTAATGGGAGTAGGCTGAAGCCCTACTATAAATAAGTCTTCTTGGTGTTTGTAATAAGGAAGTATTTCCATTTAGTATAGGTTTCCCTTTCTGTATTTCTTTTAATGTATTTCCTTCTTCGTCACTATGCTTTGTCAATTTAGTTTGGTGTTTTGTGTAATAAGCACATTTGCACGCTGGAAGCTAATTACAATCTGAAGTATTTTTATGCGTAGAGGACTGCACATACCATTGGTGTGGGGTGGTTGTTATTTGTTATTCACAAATGGGTACACATGAGAACAAACTGTTACAGGTGTTATTCAAGTATGGAAAGGAGCTGCTAGAAAGGAAATTGCTTCTAAAGAAGACCATAGATGGAAATGAATGAATGAACAATATAATGTGAGGTAAGCAGTGGCCATGGAAACTACTAGAAGAGGGCGTAGTAGTGAGGTACTTCATGCATGGAAGCACGTGGAAGAGAATTCTATATCCAGAAGGTAGGAAGGCACACTAGAAGGTTATAGCTGGGGCATGAAGGTGTACCATGTGGAAATTGGGAAAATGGTCAATTAATGAGAGGATTGGTGGTAGGTGAAGGAGTAATAAATGCACTAAATTTTTGAAAATATATATAAGGATGTGATGCGGGTTCATTTTTACCTTTGCGATCACAAGTATTCAGTGAGCTAAGTGCGACCAAGCCAAGAGAATCGTATTGAGGTGCAGAGAGCTAGGAAACTAGACGTGGAGAGAAAATTTGTGCACAAAAGTGGCTTGCATCCCCATTGGTGAAGGGTTTGAGTGCAAAGCGAAGCATTGAGAAGGAGCTAGGGCATGGTTTCAAGCTAGGGCATGTGATTTCGAGCTAGGGTTTGAGCTTACTTGATACAGAAGACAAAAGGTGGGATTTTTATGATGGCACCAAAGAAAGCACCTGCAACAGGCACAAAGGGAAAGAAAAAGGTGGAGGTTGAGGTCAAAGTTGTGCCTGAGAGAAAATTTTCAGAAATGCAGTACCCAGAAGGAGTGATAGTTGGATGGGATTGGGATTCCCACATTCATCGATGCAAAGTAAGTGATTACAATCACCACACCACCGACAATAAGGGAGAATTGGATGCGTTGTTGAACAAGAAGACCAACAAGCACACGGTTGATGATATGCCAGTATATGATGATGCTGGAGAGAATTTGGTGAAGAAGGTAGGGGTTTATCAGTTATATGAACTCCTATATTTTGGAAAACCAGAAGCTTTATACCAATGGCTTATGAGAAGAGTCCATGAGGAATTTTCTATTCTGTTGGATGGAGGGTAAGGATCACAACAACCCTGATTGCCACATTGACAGGACTGAAAGGCACAGGGAAAAATATTATGAGTGATCTGACTGATAAGGTAGTTGTTATAGCCACTAGAAAGGAGTTAGGATACTCCAAAGGTCCACACAGAATGGACATAGAAAAAATAAAGAAGTATCTTGTAGTACAGGCAGCCGCACATCTGCTCACAAAGTTAAATGATCAAGAGAGATGGTCGCAGGTAAACACAATGTGGCTACATATTGCAAAGAAAATGTCAGAGGGTGAAATCTACAACTTGGGTTGGCTACATTGTTGAAACTATTACTAAGGAAGCACACACATGTGAGAAGATAAGTTTTGGCTATCCTACTATCCCTTGTTTTTGTAGAAATTGGAGTGCCCGATGGGCCAAAGAACAAAATTTGGGAATACCCCACTGAGAAGAAGTCCCTCACGGAAAGGTTCGAGAAATATTTATGTGAAGGATCAATGAGTGGCCCATTCAAGCAAAGGGCAGAACTATGGTATGACCAACTTCACATGGCATTTGAGGAGGAATGGCACATTCCAAAGGAACTACCTTCGGTAGTAGGCAAGGCAGTACAGTTCACGGTGTATCAACATTTCTGCATCACATGGTTTTCCATGAAGGATGGGACATGGAGTCCATGGTGCAAACTTCCCTATGCCTTCACAACATGCCACTTCTAGGCCTCAGTTCACATATTTACAGATGCATTTCGTTTGAACTTCAATACAGACAAGGTAGATTGTGACTACCACACTCTCAGGAAAACATATGTATATCCAGGTCAGTCTGCCTACATTGAGAGGCTCATTTCAGACATCATAAATATAAAGCCAGTAAGTTTGGCTATTGGGGATAGTGGAGCCACGCTCATATATCTTCAGCTCAAGCCTAGGCTGGAGAATAACAAGTATGTGGAGAATGAGTTCATGCTCCTAGGGCCACCTAAGGGAAAACACACAATGGAGAATATGTCAACTCCAAAGCCTGTAATGACAATAGAGGTAGATGAGGAAGAAGAACATGAGGATAGTGGAGGCTTGGACCATAGAGGCCAGAGGCAGCCCACAGACAGAGTGGAGAGTGAGCGTGTAGATACTCCACCACAGGTGCAAGAAGGAGAGGAGGACTTGGATGTGGATGTATTCCCTAACGAGCACCAATTTAAAAGGGTATTCAAAAGAACTAGGACCTAAGGTGCAGGAACATCACAGCCTGTAAGAAGATCACCTCGACTCTCCCCTCAGAAAGAAGCACCTGAGAAGAAAAGAAGAAGAAAGCTGAAGCTTAATGAGGAGGTGAAGGAGTCTGAAGAGAGTGTGCTTGGAACTCTAGTGCAACCAGAAGATGTGGAGGAGCCTAGGGATGAAGAAATGAAAGATGAAGAAGAAGGGGTGAAAGAAGTAGAAGAAACTATGCGTGAGAAAACCAATGTGCCAGTTACAACTCAGATAGGAGAAGGGCCAACTCCAAACCTTGGCGCTCAGGTTCCTAAGGGGCCAAGGATGAGGAGAAGTGAAGAATATGTTGTGCCAAGTATGGGCTATGCTGAGGACACAAGAAAAATCATCTGCGCCTAGTTTCAGAGCATAGTGGACCTTAAGGAGTTATATGGGTGGGAGCTGATGGACCCAGATATGGCCACTACATGCAAAAGGAAACAACTATCCTGGTCCATGCAGACTCACATGGATGAACCATATTTTGATGTGTGTGAGGAGTCTTGTGTCTCAAGGAGAGTAAAGAAGGCACCTCAGAGTAGGCACATGACCATAAAGCCCACACTTATGTCTGATGAGCAGGTCAACAATGCCTTAGTCAAGGTATCTGCTGAGGTGGCGTGGAGAAATATTGATAAGGCCACCACCATTAGAGCGATGATGGAAGATAACAAGGATAAAACTACGGAGATAGAGTGCTTAAAGGAAGAGAAGGAGTGAGAACAGACAAAGAATGAGGCCTTTGTTAGCATGGCAGAGGAGATTGGTGATTACATTATGAAAGCAAGGCCTCATCTAGAACCAAAGGTACCTGAAAAGTTTCCTTCTGCAATGCATTATGTACACACATTGGTTGATTTGGTGCTAGAAGATGGACCACTTAGAATGCCTGCACCAAAGGATGTTGAACAAGAAGTAGAGAGAGCAAGGGCCTCTATGATCAGAAAAATTTCAACGTATGAGGTGTTGCTCTAGACTTTGAAGGATGAGCTGAAGAAAGTAGACCAAGCTCTGAATTTGTGTGCAACTCTAGAGGTAGTAATAAGGACCAGAACTCTGGTTGAGGATAATGAAGTTCTGGTAGCAATGAAGGATGAGACTTTAGGGCACGCAAAAAGATTGGCACTAGTGAAACAAAAGTGTGAAGCCCTTGCAGCAGCCCAAGATCCACATAAGGAGAGGATAGATGAGATTGGGAAGCTCATAGCATAGAAGATGGATCTTCTGGAGGGAATGATGTCTGCTATGGCCAATGTTGTCTGCGTTTTACAGAATGAGAAGGAAAAGATTACTCAGGATGAGTTGGATGCCATCACTACAGACATTCCAGAGAAGACAAGGACCACTAGATGACTGGCAGACATTGGAGGCTGAGATTAAAAGTGAATATCCAGAGTTGATCCTCCTAGTTGAAGAAGAGGAAGCTAAAGAGTAAAGATCCATTCTTTTGTACAGTGATTCTTTACATTCTTTCAATTCTTATTCTTTATTATTTGGGAACATCAGAAAGAATCCCCATTGTCGGGACGACAATGTACTTTAGTGTGGGGTAATGTTGAGCAGACATAGTATTGTGCTAAGGAGAAGACACACATAGGATTCATGTGGGAACAAGGCGCATTTGAAGGCGTGGAAAGATAGGAAAGGAAATGCACGCCAGAACAAGTTGACTCAGGACTTAGCCATTTTTATGGATACAGGCTATTTTTGGAGATAGCGTGTGGAGCACACATTGGGATGGAGACTTGTGCAACACACAAATGGTATTTTGGGAATGAGCGACTGATAAGCAACATGCATGAGCTTGAGTTAATAATAGGATTACTTCTTCCAGTTAACTATAGGATGTCTATTATTAGCGCACTTGCATGTGTGCATGTTATTGTAAAGGCACATGGCTATTATCAACATGCGACCTATTTTGAGAAGTGCGTAGGTGGTGAAGGGAAAGTCCCCACCCCTATAAGTATGTATTGAACTATGTAGTTTAGTAGTGGTGAATTATTGTAGAGTTATGTTGTTGGATCTGATGCACACATGACTTATGGTGATACTTTATAATGTAAGAAGCTTCTATGTTTTACAATGTTTAATGTAATGGAGTATGTTGGCTGGATAATGGTGTTAAACATGACTGTAACTGGTTCTTGTATGGTTGATCTTATTATAGTTATTGTTTAATTCATGATTCTCTAAGATCTAGATCTGGAATATGCTCTATGGAATGTTTATGGTTATTTATGGTTCTGAATATGCTTTATCTTCATCACACTAACATCCTGCACAAGTAACTCTAAAGAGGGGCCTGGTACCTTTGCGGGCTTCGAGTGAGTGCTCAGCTTAGGCTGGGTGATGTGCCCATGCGCCTGGGTTTTATACAGTGGATTGTGTAATTGTTTCAAGGAAAAGGTTCACATGTATATTTTATAATGTCATCGTTGTAGCTAGCAGAGGTGAGTATAATTGAAGAAAAAAAGTGTTTAATTCTCTATTCCTAATTTTTTTGGGACATCAAATGGCATTTGATTCAATGGTGAAAGATGTTTAGCTCTTAAAGAGTCCACCAAGGTTCAATTCTCGCTGAAAGTGAAGTCAGGAGATATCGTAATAATGGATGAGGTCGGGATCGTGCCCCGGGCGAATTTGGAAAAATGAAAACCCCTCAGTCCTTGGCCGCTTAACTGAAGAAGTTTGCTCATCTCAACCATGGGATATGGTGGTCTATGACCTGCCAGGTTTCAAACATTTTTTTTTGGGAGAAATGACTATAATTATGGAGGAATTTATAGGCTTGGTCCAAATTCCGCTCTTCACAAAACTATGAGAGCTATATAAGCATTTTTGTTGGTTTGTGAAAAAATAAGGTTTTGTTCATGCTTGAGTCCTATCACTATCAAGCAACCTAGTATAAAAAATTGTTACATTTTGAGCACCTCCGATGATTAATTATCTATAATCGTGGAATATTTTTCGTCCTTATGTGATAAGTTTATGGGATATATTTATTCTTCATATAACAATTTCTCTAAATTTATGAATTATTATGATCGTGATGCAAATTTTTAAATACGAGAATACAAACAATTTTACTTTATTCACTCGAGTAGATTTTGTGGCACCATTTGGAAGATTGTTTTTTTTTGGTGGACTATTTATAATTCGATCATCTGTTTTTTTGGGGGATTGCCCCTTTTTGTGTTCAAGTTCCAATTGGTAGCTCCAATCTTTATAAAAAACTATTATTTACCCATTCATAGTTCTAATAAAAAATATTAATTACGCATAATCAATGAAAAAAATTATATTTAAAATTCTCATTAATTTTATGAGAAATCATTGCACAATGTATGCCACGTAGATTCTAGTCCCCATCGGAAGGAAATACATTGTAAGTTAACTCTAATGAACGGTTTAAATTTTTTTAATACGAATAGCCATGCTAAATCGTGATGGTACATAAAATGCTCGGAATTAAGTATCTCTCCTCTCTTATTATAGCTTTTTAAAATTCCATATTCTTTGCTTCTGGTCTGGTTGAGTGCATCTTATCTTAAAGACAATGATTGGACAGCTTTAAAGCATTCAATCTTGTGCTTTCAAATTTATGGAACAAACATGGATTCCAATGTGTTTTTTCCTTTCATCGTTTGTGATGTAAATTAAAAACACAATAATAATTAAACGAATAAAAATATTCAAATGAGGCAGTTTATTGTATGTTTCAATGATGTTTAATATTTAGAATATTTATTTTTTGTTCCATTGTCTATGCATAAAATAAATTTTGACGTTTCTGATATTTTGTGTCTTTTTTTAGGAGAAGTACAAAACACTTTTTAAGAAATTTGAGAAGTTCCAAACAGTGATTTATATTTATCATTCCTTACTTATAATAATCAATGCTTACAATATTTTTATATTAAAATGAGTTCTTTTATTTCATAATTATCATCAAAAATACACAAAAAAAAAAAAAAGTCACTATATATCTAAAAAATATTAAAATGTTAAATAAGATTCAATTCTTCTTTTATATTAAAAAATTATTGTCCACATGACAATAATATAACTCAAAATATAATTTTAAAAAGAGACTTAAATAGCCTTTCTCTCATATAATTAAAATAGAACAAACCTATAGAAGATACTCTTCTCAACATTTTAGAATTGACCATCACAGTGTTTTAAGTTCACATCCAAATTCTTAAGTATTCTAAGGAGCATTTCAAGTCTCAAAAGTGAAGATGATGGCTCGTTAGAGAGGGATCTATTAGGGTTGCAAGTCCTTATAGCCCCTGCAGATATGTAAAATAGAGAGTCAAACCTTTAATAGGATCCAAATTGCGCCTTAAGTGACTTTGACAGATTGGATGTCCCTTAATCATCATTACTTAACCATTTTTTTTAATATAAATATACACTTGCTCAACAAGTATACACCAATTATATGCAATCTCCATTCTACTATAAAACAAAATACTGATATTTATATAAAATCATTAATTTCCTATCCAAAAAAAAAAAATACACTTCATCTCAATCCCTTAAATATGCAGTATATTATTATTATTATTATTATTATAATATTGTCAACCTGTCGTTGTAACTTAGGCTTGTTATTTAGTAATTTACATACCGTTTAAAACTTCAAAAACTATATAATATTATACAATGGCATTTTTTTAAGGGTAACTTTAGTTCTATATTATTATTAATTGCTTGATTGGAGAATATTAGCATCCCCTGGACTGTTTCTAAAGTAATAAATTCTCTTTTAACCATTTATTACAGTCTTAAAATGATATTAAATGTCAGGGTTTCACAACTTTCCTTCCGAAAAAAGAATTCTACTTTTAAAAATACCATTAACTGTAAATTTTTATTTAGTTACTTACAATCTTTCTTACTTAAATTCGGTAGAAGTTTCACAAAGAAGTATATAGTGTGATCACATGTGTAATGTCATGAATGGATAGGATGAATTGCATTACTATATATTTCTTCATAAATCTTTATTGTAATTAGCCCCCTCTTCTCTCTGTAGAATAGCTTGATCTCTCTATATTTCTTCATAAATCTTTATTGTAATTAGCCCCCTCTTCTCTCTGTAGAATAGCTTGATCTCCCCAATATAGAGAGCAATGGGTTTGGATCATAGTGCAGATCAAAACCATCTTCAATCCAGAAACCACTCTAGTCCAGACCAAACAACATATGGATCAACCATATATCACAATGCTATGGGAGATTATTTTCTAGGGTTTTCAGATCAGCACAAGGAACGATTAACAGCGCCCAAAGTGAAGTCAGTTGAGCACCTGAATGGAGAACACTCAGACCACAAGAGCAAAAAATCCCACCCTCCTGTGGGTGTCCCTGAAAAGCCCCCTACAGAGGCACGCCCTTATGTTTTGGATCTCAGTCCAACAGATCCAAATACCCACTCTGGTAAGAGTTTAAAAAATGTGGTGTATACATACATATATATTCCATGGCTTTCATGCATCTGAACTTTGGTTGCAGCCCAATGTGATCCAGCAATGAAAGAAAGATTGAACAAATACAGCAAAAGGGTTGAGGATCTTGCTGAACACTGTAAGTAGTTGCAGTAATTTTAACATGCCCGCATGCCTGTTATTGCTGCTACTCTATTCTGTGATGAGTCCAGGAAACTGATCTTAATGGTATATCACACTTTTTGTGGCAAAGCCTAGAGTAATGAAGTTTTATATATAGAAATTCTGTTACAGAAGATTTGTAGTGACATTGAACTTTTGAATATCGCTGGATTGTAATTGGGTCCGTTGTAATTGGGTTAATCCCATATTAAAAAAATTGTATTAGATTGAATTCAAAGTTTTATATTGGTTAGGTGTACAAAAATTATAATCTTGACCTCATTCTTTATTTATTCATATCATTTAGAATTTGTACCTTGATGGATAGCAAGGCAACACCTGTTACTCCATCATACAAATAGTTGGACTACACTCATTTGATTAAATATAAATTTTACTTGATATTACAGATTTTGAGCATATATAACTTGACTCAGTTCAGCTGTTTGCTTTCTTTTTCCATTCAGTGAACCTTTATTTGCTGCCCATTTCCATTTAACAAGAGACATGTGTCAATGATAGCAATTAATTGACACATGTTTATTGCCATTTTCCATCCATAAAAAAATATCAATAAGAATAATAAATAAATTAAAATATAAAAAATCGGTTAAAGAATAACAATAATAAATAAATAAATAATAAAACCAATAGTTGTAGGAGACAAAGGATTCTTGCGAGCTAAAATTTAAAATTATATATACCCAATTATTGTTGTCATTATTCAAGTTTTCCACTTTTTTATTATTATCTATCATTTTGGCAATTACATTTACAGGGACAATAACTATTTTATTGTCTAATAAAAGTTCAAAAAAAATAATTATTATATGATACACAAACATTATATATATAAACAAACATTTTTTTAAAAAATTGTCACTTTTTATAAGATAAAATTTTGTTAAAAAATCTATACTAAATTTTTATACTTCAAAGAAAATTTTAACATTTCTTGAATTTTGATATTATTTGGAGGTGAATTGGCTTCCTTTTGTGGCCTTTTAAATTGTGTTTAGCATTCTGGAATGTTTCTTTCTACTTAACATTGTAATATTCTTTTTTATTAATAAAAATATGTTTTACATTAAAAGTTAAATATAATTTTAATCAATCAAATTTAATCACTGATTGATTTTTCTGTTCCCTTTTTTTGATTTAAGTTCACAATGTAGTGTTTTAATGTTGGCACTTTGAGGTGATTTGGTCTCTCTCGAGGCCTTTTTGACTCAATTTGATTAGACATCTTGTGACTTTTTCCACTCATTTTTTTGGTAACATTGTATATTCTTGCTTTTAATATTCAAGTGTATTTTTCAATTTTTTTTTTTTTTTAAAAATATCCAATTTATTAAGTTGAATGTCCATAAATAATTAAGCTACATCTTAAAATTGAATAGTCAACAATTCAACTTACTGACAACTTACTGACATATATATAATGTTTTACTAAAATACTATAACCTAATTATATTATTGATTTTTGGTATTATTTTTTTAGTGAAACTTGGCTACAGCATGTCCGATACAGTAATGGGAAAGCTGAGTTTGGGTGCAGAACTACTAAAGAAAGGTGGTAAGGAGAATCTGTTCAAGGAGAGATTTAGCTGTGATGGCAAAGAGAAGTTACTTAAAGCCCGTGCTTGTCATTTATCTACAAGCACCGGTCCAATTGGAGGATTACTCTTCATATCAACTAAGAAAATAGCTTTCTGCAGTGACCGCTCACTGGTTTTCACTAGTCCCGAAGGAGGAGTAGCTTGGAGTTACTACAGAGTGGGTATTCCATCATTTTTTTTCCTTGGTTGTAACAGAGCTAGTTTTCAATCAACTTATTAAAAGTATTTTCACAAATACTATGCATTGGTTGCAGGTTTCAATCCCAATAGGGAAAATTCGTTCAGTGAGACCATGTGAGAATGTAAACAAGCCTGCTGAGAAATATATACAAGTACAGACGATGGATAATTATGAGTTCTGGTTTATGGGATTTGTGAACATCCAGAAAGCCTATAAATATATCCAGGAAGCTTTGAAATAGTTTAGATAACCGTTATTATTCTTATAATTTTGGGGTGTGTTTTGAAGATCTCTTTTCCCTTCTGCTATCCTTTCTTTTCTGGTTTCCTTTTCCCACCTTATGCTTAGGGACTCCTCATATTAATATAGGGGGGAAGAAAAGGTTTACAAATATTATGATGTATAATTTATTGAGTGTTATTCAATAGTGTTTGGCTGTGTTGGCTGATTTCACCATTGTTTTCTTTGTTCTCAGATTTTTTGCAATAACTTCTTTGTATAGCATGTTGTATGAGTGCTTTGCAATGCTCCTAAATTTAAATGGCTCGTTGGAAATTTTATTTCATACGGCTATATTGGGTTTGAATTTATGAATTTCCTTTAGTGCTGCCTTATATTTTTATCAATCCTCTGCTTATGTATTTCACTATTATCTGCTATGAAATTGTCACTTTATTATGTTTATCAATGAGAGTAAGGGGTGAGATGTAATAGAATAATGTGTTTATTCTTTATTTTAAATTTGACTTTAATTTAATTATAAATTAATATTAAATATTTAATTTATTTATTTATTGTTAAAAAGGTAGAGTAGAACTTCAAAACTAATACATTGATGTTAATACTATTTATTACCACTCAATCACAAACAAAGGAGAAGGTATGTGAAAATTTCAAGATAAAAATTTTAAAATTGATATACTCCACTATTTCAAATAAAAAAAGTTTAAAATACCTATACTAATTCTACTAATTAAGCAGGCTTTAAAGTCTCCAATCTAGTAACTACAATTTTATACCCAAAAAAACAGTGTGCTATAGCTATGGAACTTCAATTTACAACAGTAAATAAATAGAAATAATTGAAATGAGGTAGTTTATAAAATATTATTTTTTATATGTATGTATATATTGAGAACTTTGAGTACATCTTTGCAATATATTAGAATTTCTCTGCTACACACAAGTTGTGTGTAATATAGATTCCTTGCAATATAAATTTTTAACGTGTTCAAGTTGGAATATACCTGTGTTCAGCACAAGGAAGACTAGAAAAAACTACTATCCATGGCTCATTTCAACTTTAGATTATTTCTTGTGGCCACACTTTAGATGGAATGTTACAATATTACATCAAATCTTGTACTGTATGTGCCATAGCGAAATTGGTCAATATGAACCAAGTTATGTACACACTTTTGCTAGTTCTAATAAAACAGTGGGAATTAATTTTCATGGATTTCCTCCCAAATACAGTAATGATTTTATTTATGTAGTATGATATATTTTCATTGAGATGATCATCTCAACTTTAAAAACAACTTAAAACTATATTTAAAATGTCAATCTCAACCCTAAAAAAACCTCCATTAAATATGTATTAAAAACGCAATGGTTCATTATGGATAGCCTCCTCTCTCCTATCTAATAAGGACACTAGATACTTGGGGAGGTTTTGGAAATAAGTATGGTCTGCGATGGATACAAAGTTGAACAAGTCTACCATGTTGCATCTTAAAACTGGTGGATTGATAGAAGTGTTGGATATGATGAACATGCATTTTTAAAAAAAATTATTGTTTAAGTAAGCAACACACATGGGATGAAAGTTTTCCATTCATTTAACATTATCTACACCTTGGCTTTGCATTTCTCTAGCACACATTCCTCTTCAAGTTATCTTGGGAACATTGAACTTGTACGGCACCTTTTAATATAGCTTACCGTATGTTGCTATCAAATGCAAAAACCCCTTTATTTCAATAGGAAGTTGACAAAGTTGCCAATTTCATTAAGCACATTCAACATCATCAAGTGTAGACATTCCTCCAAAAATCTAAAGCTAACTACAAACAAAAAAAACTATCTTCGCCAAGCACCACATGGCTTTTAGGTTTGTTATCAAGTATAGCTTCATTTATAGAAGAATATTTTGAGTATGATGGTGTAGAAGATAAAATATAGTGAAATATGTGAGTACCAAGCAGAAAGGACATACATCCTTGTGGTGGGACCATGTGAAAACTGAGATATTTCAAAGAGGAAAACATAAAATCAAGAAGTGGGATCAAATGGTGATGAAGTTGAAGGCCAAGTTCATGCTTGTGGATTACCAGTCCCATTTAATCAAGTAGCTGTAAAACCTGAAACAGAAGGGAACTAAGTGTGAAAAAGTACAACAAGGAGTTCTATTGACTCAAAATTAGAGCTAAACATGTATAGGAAGATGTAAAAATAGATCTCAAGGTATAATAATGGATTACACATTTCTATTCAAGATGAACTCAACATGGTTAGATTGAGATCTATGGAGGAGGCCTATCAATTTACGTTGACAGAAGAGGAGAAGTTTCCCTGAAGGAAAAAAGCAACCTATGGGGAAAATGAAATTTCCTATGAAGAGGAGCAAATCTAATAAATGATGTACAAAATAATGGGCATAAGGGTATATAATATCCTACATGTAAAAAATCATGTATAGAGAGACGAAGATAAATCCTCATCAAGAGAAAGAGGGTGCAAAAGAGGAAGATGATTTAGTGGAATATGTTTACATTAAGGAAAGATTGCACATCATGCATTCAAGAGTCCACAAGCCATGTAAAATAGTGTTGGTAGGAGGGATGATGCTATTAATCATGTTTCTCAACACGTGGATTCAAAACTATATGCATCTAATAGTAGTATAGAAGACCTAAAACTTAAAGAAGTTATTATGATGAAGAGGGTGTTGTTAAATCCCATAAAAGAGGAGAATTTGTATGCATAGAGAAAGAAACAATTCAAAAAAATTCAAATCGATGAGGTACATGTTGTAAAGTCACAATTAATAGTGCTAGTACCAATGATATTTTTTCTATGTAAAAGATTCATAAGTTTGTTTAAAAGGTAATTTCACTCATGAAACTTTGTAAGTATCATGATTTTTGAAGGTGTGTTAGTTGTTTGAGAATGACTAAAGAAATATGTGTATCAAGATTAGTGTATATGCATATGAAGTCCAGTGCAATGCAATGACCATGAACGTATGAAATATGTCATTGAGTATACCTTGGGAGTATGAAAAATAGATGGTTAATGATGGTTGATGCCCAAATTCTTATATGTTGGTAAAATAAGGATGAAATTACAATCTAAATCCCTTTAAGGAATCAAGTGTAGAAGTGGAGAGGAGTTTGTAGATGTTATTGATTTGAGGAAAGGATTTTCTAAGTGATTTGAAAGGGGATATTGAATGTTTTAGATTCATTCAAGGCTCACAAAGAAAATAAAATGTATGGCAAAGCTGCACAAATAGGGGAGATCTTGCATAAGTTGAATGAGAGGCTAGGTGAATATACTTATATCATGTAAAAGGACATTCTAAATGGTTTACCACCTATGCACAATATTAGTCATCAAATGGACATGATACCATGGACTAGTTTACTAAACACGGATAAATATAGGTTAACACCTATAGAAAATGAGGAGATGTGAAACAAAGATTAGGAGTTATTTGATAATGGGTTGATAAGAGAATCTATGATCAATACCATTCACAATACTCACAATATAGGAGAGATGGATAATGTGCCATAATTCTAGAGCTATGAATAATATTACTATCGAGGATAGATTTCCATTACTACTAGTGGATAATTTGATAGAATTCCTAAGTGGAATAATTTATTTCACAAGAATTGCTCTAAAGATTGGATATCACCAGATAAGAATAAGGGAATGAGATGAGTGGGATATTTATTTCATAGTGCATGATGGATTGTATGAGTGGTTGTTCATTCTATTTAGGTTAGCCAATACATCGAGCAAATTCACATTGTTGATGAATGAAGTGTAGAATCCTATTCCAGGTAAGGTTTTTATTGTCTATTTGGATGAAAATTTTATTTTTAGTGAGACGTATGAAACATTCTTAGTCCATTTTTGGAGAGTAATAGCTAGCTTATGAGAACAAAATATACTAGTGATTTTTAATATATTTATTTTTATGCAGAAGGAGGTGGTATACTTGGGATTTGTGATATCTCAAGAAGGGATGAAGATGGATCCTAATTAGGTGCAACCTTTTGTTGATTTGACATCACCAAAGAGTGTAATGGAAGATTGAATATTTAATGGAATTTCAAGATTTTAAATCATTTCATTAGATAATTCAATGAAATTTGTGCACCAATCATAAAAGTGATGAAAAAAGACACAAAAACAGTTTTGTGGTCTACATATGCATAATATGTATTCTAGAATTTGAATAAGAAGGTCACATAGCATCCATTGTTGGACATTTCTAAATGTTGATATTCATGTAATTGGAGAAGCCAATGGAGATATGGAAAGTCATGAAGAGAGACCTGTCACATATTTTAGTGAGAAACTAAATGATAGAAGAAGGAGATGTTAAGTTTATAATCAAGAGTTTTATGTCATTGTGCAAGCTCTCAAAAAAGTGGAGACATTATGTGTTGCCCACGGATTTGTGTTCTTTATGGAATCATCAAACACTACAATTTATCAATATTAAGGGGAAGACGAATCAAAAAAACATGAAATGGGTTGAATTATTACATAGTTACTCATTTTTATTGAATAACATAAGTGGAAAATCCAATAGATTTGCTAGATGTGTCTAATTGATTATAATTTTAGTGAGTGTAGTAGGGTTTGAAATGATGGAGATCTCTACACAAAGATGAATATTTTTTTGGGAAAATGAAGGGAATGCATAGAACCAATAAGTGAATTGACCACAATCTATGGTTGGATTATTTCTTACCAAAAAGGATTGTTGTTTAGAGCCACACAATTGTGCAACTGCAAGGATCATGGAATGAGTGAAAACTTGGTCTAGAGAGAATCATTGTAAAGTAATGTCAAAATAGAATTTGGGATGGACAAGGCCTTGTGAAAAATTTGGGGACATATATTTCTAGTGGTGGATGACTGTGACAAATGTATACAAACATGCAGAGTACGTCAATTGGTGAAAGGGAAGAGTCATACAATAGGGTTATATCAACCACTTCTAGAACCTAAGTAATCATGGGAATGTTTGGGTGTGGATTTTATGTTGGGATTTCACAAGATGTAAAATGGTTATGATTCTATCTTTTTGTTATAGACAATTTTTTTAAAATGGCTCATTTTATTTCTTGTAAGAAAACCAATGATGTTATACATAGTACCAATTTATTTTTTTAGGAAATTTGTTAGACTTTATGGACCCAAATGTAGTTATAGTGTATGTGTGAATCATGTTCCCTAGGTGCTCTTGTGTCAGTTGCACTTTGTAAAGTAGCGAACAATAACTAGATGTAAAAAATATAGTAGAATGGTGAATGGAATAGAATAGAGTCCCCTCCTATTCTTGTGTGATGCAGATGAACAAATCTTGTCCTTTGTGATGGATCTAAATGTATGAAAATGATATCCAAATGCCTTAGATGAATGCAACACTAGGTGGATATGATAGTAGTGACTAGTGATTGGTCCCTCATTATGGTCTCATAACTTTATATTTATAGGGTTCTCTTGATCTACTTTCGATAATTAACCCCGAAATGGCCAACTGCAACAAAAAGATAAGAGACCTCAAACAGCTAGAAAGAGCCCAAAAAGTGGTGAAAAAAGTTCAAGAAGGATGGGGGGCACCCTATGGGTGCCCCCGTACTAGCCTATGGGTGCCCCCAATTGAGGCTAAAATAATGTGAAGATGACTGAAATCTGACTGGGCAGTGTGTGTAGTGGAAGATGTCAGGAATGACGATAAATAAAATAAAGTAAGAATGGATCCAGCCGATGTGGAAATGTGGATGACTAACTATAGGAGAATCAGTGACTAAGATATGGTAGTGTGAATTCCTAGTAGTTGAATCGACAAAGGGAGATTTAGTGGCTATGAATGGGTAGCGTAAATTCCCTATGGCTTGATCTACTTGATTGAATCTAAATGTTAAACTAGTTTGAAGTGTCCAAATTAACTAAGATGAAATTAACAATCTAATCTACTATTGAAAGGGAAACTAATCTAAAAAAATCACCAAAACTGAAATATTATAATCACAGACAACAAATTGCTTTTATTCTAAACAATTAAACTACTTCTACACTAAAACTAAACAAGTAAATAACCCAGTGTGGTTATTCACCTGTGCTGAGTGTATCTAATCTAATGCTAACATAAAAATAAGAACTTTTCCAATTAATCCTCAATATGATATGTAGACAAACTTCCTACAGAGATTTTCTTCCTCCAAATCCACAGGGATATGAAGAAGAAGATCCATCACCGGGAGGATTTTTATGAAAGATGTAAACCTCTTGGAAATTACTAAACTATTTGCATTGAAAGAAAATTGATTTCTACTCTATTTGATATGATACAATTCAGAAATAATGAAATTGAAGAAATGAAGGAAATCAAATAACAACTCCAACCTGGAATTCACAGAACAAAGGTAAATCCAGTTGTGTGATAATTTCCCCTCAGTTTATCTTTTCAGTTCTCTCATGTCCACGTAAGTCCAAGAGGTTGGGAATGCAATGAGAGAAATAGAGGGAAAGCACTGGAGCAATGGCAGCTTGAATTGGCAATCTGCAAACAATGCAAGTGGAAGAAAGATAGCACAAGGCAACTGAGATTGGCTATGTAGTTTCTAACAGGAAAGAAGGCAGCTTAATAATTGCAAGAATACACAAAATGATCTCTGGCCATTTTTCTTGAAAACAAGTGATCAATTTATAGAAATTTGGTTGTAGAGTGCAAAGCACACTTGGCAACAATGGGTGCCAAATATCACATGAAGAGGCAGTTTGAACTATGCAATCAACAATTTTAGAAGTGAAGAGAGGAGTTAAGGCATGATTGAAATCAAGCCTAAATTTAGGAAATTTGACTGAAAACACGAAGTTAACTCTAAATTGGATGTTGAGTTAATTTACAAAACATGAGTGAACATTCTATGAAAAATCATTATAGGACCGCCACCCTGTGCAGAGCGGTGATTACAAAACTGCCGCCCTACCTGGGTGGTGGTTACAAAACTGCCACCCAGGTAAGGTGGTAGTTTTGACACTAAAGGCCAAAGCATGGCATAAAAAGAAGTGGGAAGCTAGGAAAAAGCATGCAAAGGCTAAGTAAGGATGTCTAGGCTACAAATATAAGTACAAATAGGTTTAGGAGCTCAAACACCTTCTGAAAAGATATGAATCATCATTGGGGACCTTTTGTAACCATTTTTTTGACAATGTAGCACATGTAATTTTGGGTGCGTACATATTTCCCCCTCAGAGAAGCATTTTAGCCATGAAGAGGCGTAAAACATAGAGTCTGAGTATGGCATTCCCAAAATGGGGAGTTAGAAGATATACCTGACATGCCATGTGTCCGAAATGTCACCATCCAAGCTTCCACTACCTGCAAGATGAAAGGAGAGCTCAAATGCAGATAGATAAAAATATCAAAAAATAAATGCTAAATGAAAATGACAAGAGGACTTACAATTTGCGTGGGGATAAGAATATACCTGCTCTAACGCTCCAGCCCTGTGGTCATATGCACTCAAAACGAAGTTAAAACAACATATACATATCAAAACAACTATTTTTTCAATTCATTTGCACATATCCTATTGGTGATTTTTGATTCATTTGTGCATATAACCTATTGGTGATTTTTCAGCTCTGTGACGTGACCATTTTTTGAATGAGTGAGAGTGTAGCCAAAATGACCCTTGTGATGAGGTGATCATGGCTCCACAAGAGTTTAGATGCCCAGCAGATGCGGAAAAAGGTTAGTTTTTTTCATTTATTGCATTTGAAACCTAAAATGCAAAATGTTGAAAAACTAACCTAAGGGGGGATAGGCCATAGGCCTCTTTATTTCTTTTGATGCCATTTTTGAGGCACATATATGATTTTTTTGTATTTTGTGCTCCTTGTGAGCATTTTGACCACACCTACATGTGTGATGGCATTGTACTAAAACTTTATTCCATGATATATACATAATATCTCTTTTTGGATTATTCTTTTGCATTAGAGTTGAATTCTTTCATGGTTTACTTCACATATGTACTCTAGATGTTTAGAATCTTGATTTTATATACTTTTCAGAATATATGCAATGGATGATGAATACTAATAGAATGATTTATTTTTGTTGTTTTGTAATGTTGATATATGATGATTATGCAGACACAATTTAATGTTGAACTTTATCTTTTCAAGTAATGTTTAGTACTTCTTTTTGTTTATTGGCAATGTGTGATGAATAATGATATGATGATAAAATGAATTCACTCCACTCCTAACCCCACACAACCAGTAAGATGTGAGGGCTCAACACCGAGAGCTAGGAGGGACGTGAATTGTATGGTTTTGATAGAGATGGAAATGGTGAGAGAAAGACAAGATTTTGACATAAACCCAATTAGGAACCTACAACTTAACTCTGCATATAGTTTACTACACAGCCTAGAATGTAATTTCTTGCAAGTTTATCTAGACTTAGATCCGAAGATGGCCTCTTGATTGACAAAATAGGTTTTAAGGTTTTGACTCTCTTTTGGAACATGCATATCTAATTTATTCTTCTTGGGATATTAAGATTTTCAAATCACTTTATTAGATTGAAATTGCTTTTAATTTATTAGCTTATTTGCAGAGATCCCCTATACGTTGCCCCATGCTACTAGTAGGAATCCTAGGCTCATCACCAAGGACAAGGGAAAGGTGAGTAAGGGCACTCCCTTCCTTTCCCAACCTCACACCACTTGTAAGAGGTGCACGGGCTCAACACCGAAGGTTAGTGGGGCAAAAGAAGTGTGTAAATAAAAAAAAATTGATTGATTTTGATTTGAGATATATACTTTTTATATTTGTTTTTAACTTTAATTTGTGCTTTTGGGAAGGAAATTTTTCCCCTAGCCTCAACCCCATGTAACTAGTAAGATGTGAGGGCTCAACACCGAAGGTTGAGATAGGCGAACAAGCATCCCAGGTGAAAATGTTTAGAATGTTTTTGTACCAAAGAGGTTTTTCTAGGGAAATATATGACATCAAAAAGCTTCTAGAATTGACTATGGGAAAATACAACTATGCTAGAAGAAATCTATAGGCAGAACCAAGTATGCAGGCCTTGGTAGGATTAGTGTCAAAATTCTTATCTTGTTGAACTGATGAAGTGATAAGAAATGTTGATGTATGTTTGAAGAGATATGATTTGAATAATTGCCAATGTTTTGTAGAAGTTTTTGAGAGTTACTTGAAAATAAGTTCCTTGATTACAAATTTTACAGAATGAGCTGACAGATGATAATGCAATGAGAATGCAGTAGTATACATATGGAAATGTTGGTGGATCACATGCTGAAATGTCTAAGGTGAAGAGAGTTGAAGGATGTCAAACTCCTCACCCCTAAGAGCACACAGTGAAGAAACATAACCTTTGAAGTTTTGTTCTCTTGACAAGGACTTGTACTATCTGGGGTTTAAACTTACAACCCCTACCCATGATTGTGTATATATGTTTATCCAATTTTTTTGAAGGAGGTATTTAAGAACCTCTCTTGTCACATTCTTGACACATTGTTTATAAGTGAGCATGACTATGTTGCTCAAATTGGTGAAGCATAGTGACTTTACATGACCTTTGCACTAATGGGATCACATCCCATGGAGATGACATACTTGATTTCTGATATGTTCATGTGTCTAAACCAAGGTTTAGAATAGAACAATCCCTAGAGATGGATTTGATGGGTATCATATTGATTTCATCCCTCTCTTCTTCTTTTGTTAATTCTATCATATTTATGCCTAAGCCAAGACCATCGGTAGGAAGAAAGGTTGTACCAAGAAGGCTACCCATTCCTTGTGGTTCAAATGGGAGGAAGATCGGTTCACTACTCTGCAAGAGTTTCATGATATCTGTTGTTGTTTTGGTGGACACAGTTTCCACAGATATTGATTTTCCCTTATCAGTTTTGGCCACCTCAAATGTTTTTGGGTCAACAACTTCAGCCTTTGGAATACTCGGGGTGGTTGTAACCAATTGGTTTGACGGAGGTGGTTTGTTTAACTGGTTTGCAAGGGAGCTCATACTCTGTATGGAATCCTCTTTTCTTCTTGAGGTTCTCTAAGTGTATATCAAAGGGCTTAGGATCCCCTTGGGTGATGAAGACCTTTCCCAAATGGAGGAATCTAACTTCCTAGAACAAGGTAGAAGGAATAGCCTTCATTTGATGAATCCAAGGTCTCCCAAGGATCATGTTGTAATTTATTTCCCTATCAATGATGTAAAACTCCGTCAAGATGGTTTTTGGCCCAAGGGTGACAAGAAGAATTATGGTTCCGATTGAAGTAGCCTTAAGACTATCATACCCTCGCAACATGTTTCTTGTAGAGGAACAATTAGTCTCTCCATATCCTAACTTCTGTAAGAAAGAGAAAGGAACCACATTCACAACAGCCCCATCATCGATCATGGCTCTCTTAATGCAATGACTTGTAGATATAAGGTAGGATCACCTCTTTGGGCTATTTCAGTGTCAAATGGCATCTTTTCTATATCAAAAACAAACCTAGTATCCCTATCACTCTATCCCAGAGGATGTATGTATGCAAAATATGATGTATGTATTGATGTACGTATGAACATGTGGCACACATCTTTATCTTATTATATCATTCATTTATGATTTATTAGGCTTAGGAGGTCAGCCTGGTTAGAAGACTATATGAGGGGTTAGAAGGTTGTAGGTAAATCAAATCTATTGAGTATTAGAGTGTGATTGTTATGGTGAAGGTGTAGCAAAGTGGTAGAGGTTGCCCCCTCATAGTGGAAAATGATATTAATGCAATAGTGTCATCAAGTATGGATAATTTCATGTTCTCTCATGACATATGTATAGGCCATGCTTTATACTAAGTAATATCCTTACAAGGGAATCATAACCAGCTCAAATTGGCCAAAATTAGGAGCAAAAAACCCTATATTTTTGTTTCAAGATATGTCTTGAAGATGGTATCTACTTTTTTCCCAATTTATAACATCATAGAGCAACACTGTGAAGTCAGATCTGATGGTTTCAAAATTCCATTGGATCTCTTTTGACATCTTATTGATTCGGGTTTTCATGTATAATATTCAATGTACACACTTAATGTAATTGTAACATTCCTACTTAGCAAAATGTGAATATTTTCAGAAATAACACCATCTTCAAATTTATTATTTTTGTTTTTATCCATCTACCGAAATCATAATTCGATAAACCCAATCACTGATCATGGGGAAACACCATTTTTTACAAATGGTGAGCATGGATGCTAACCTATCTAGGTGGATAAAATTATATTTCTCATATTTCATGACAAGTCAACTAGGTTCACATCTGGTCCTAACTTTTCATTAATTCAATGACAGTCA
The DNA here is from genome assembly GCA_019776745.2 of Taxus chinensis. NCBI lineage: Eukaryota > Viridiplantae > Streptophyta > Pinopsida > Cupressales > Taxaceae > Taxus > Taxus chinensis. Next base: position 27,117 of record JAHRHJ020001109.1, on the reverse strand, counting down.
AGGATGGTCTTGGGAGGATAATGATAACAACTTTTTGCAATAGTGTCTTATGGTTCTCAACTATCATCATCACTGTGGAAGAATCAAACAGATGTACAAGATGACGGGAACAGGTGATATGTGTTCTTATGATCAAAAGTGCAGCATAAAACAATCAAAGTGCTTAAAGAAGTTGAAGACTCGAAGAGGTAGTGACGAACTCGAGGACAAGATATTGTCTGCAGAACCTTTGTTGCCCTCCATAGCTCCTAAGAAGGAAGATATCATGTTTAGCTCAGTTATGGATCGGCAAAGGAATAAGGTTGTAATTGTTTCCATAAAACCCCCCTAACCATTCCATTTGAAGTTCAACATCTAAAAATCAGTTCAAGAAAGTAATATCAAAGAAGCAAGTGAATGGCAAGAAAATTCAGAGTTTTTGAACAATTTGATCTACTTACTATGGAAAAATATAACTTTAGACATTAGATTTTTTTCCTATATATGGATTATATTATTCTATGGGAGATATTGGAAAATGACGTTGGGGAAAATGTCTATGCTAACACAAAATAAGTTAAAATACTATTTGGGTACAACAAGTAAGGAGGTCACTTTGGAAGGTGTTGGGGTACTGGATACATCACCCAATGACTAATTCAATATAGACCATTTTGTTTATGATGATATTCATATTGAAAGAAGGTTGACATAAGGATAATTCAACAGATCTTTTGAAGAACTTTAACACTCCTCAGGAAATGATGATTTCTACTCAATTAAAATCTCAAATATCTAAATGCAAAGGTGGATAAGAACAAGAACAGTTGCAGGATCAACAGACTTGATAAGGTTGAGGATGAATTGTACATTGGAAATCCAAACATGAGAGGAAAAAATAATCTAACATCCTAGGTGGACATAATTGGTGTGAGCGAACTAGATATAGGGTAGATTCGAGGGAGTCAAATGCTTATTTATAGCAGGAGATCAATGTGTTGGTTGTGTTGTGATTATGAAGCAGGGAATCCTTACACAGGTTATGCCTTACTATGGTTATACATGGAATCCTGTAAAAGGATTATGACATGTGCAAGATTATGTTTTATGCATGACGAAGACCAAATAGGATGAACGCAGATATGTGGAATATGGTCATGAATGGTTTTAACGCAACTTAAATATGGATATTAGTTCAGATATTTATCATCTACCATGATGTAATAAGGATGCATCGATCATGGCGCAGTTTCTATTTACAATATCTCATTGAATGGTAAAATATTTTATCCCTTATTTCCTAATCAACATCATAGATGAAGTTAATGCTATGCAGGAACCATGTTCTTATTACCATGTGTATTGATGGATGATAGATCATGGTTCTTGTTATCTGAAGTAGATATCATAATGATAATTTACTATGCTGGTAGGAGGTTTGTTATGAGATTCATATCTTCAAAGATTAGAATAATGGTAGATATGCTAGGTTTGAAGGTCTGTATCTTAATCATCCTATTGGATAGATTTATTTCAAGTTATTGCCTATGCATGTACTAGAAATAAGTTCTACAACTAGGAAAGTTATCTTGATGCATCCATCGTATCAAGAGTGGTTAAAATTTGGGACCGTATATTGGTGTTCTTGCATGGGTCATATTTCCATGTTATTGCTATTGTATATTTTATGAGAGCACAATTGACTCAAACATTTATAAATATGATTTATTTGAGCACTGGGATGAGAAGATAATCTATTAGAACCCTGACCTTCTTAAGACCTCAATACATAAAGAAATGTTCAATGATTTAGGGGAATTCTTCAAGGAATGAGATGTGAGAGAAGGTCTTGTTCGAATCCAATATTAAACCATAGACTCCTACTAGTTTTGAGATTTTAGGAATGTCATCCTGTGAGAAGGAAAGAACGGGTAGGGTTTGTGGAAAGTATTCCTTTTCCAAAGTTGTTGCATTAATTTCTGGTTCAACTTCTAGCTCAATTAATCCCATGATCTTTGTATTGTCGTTCAAACCGAGGTTAGGAGAAACCCGAGAGTTATTGGAAGTTGAGGCCTCATGGTTGTTGTTCCCTATAGGAATGCCCTTGTTTATGTTATGAGGATTCACCTTGACATTTTCAGGATGCATAGGGAGTGGATCATGAAAGATGCTCACATTAGCATTCTGAGGAGCTATGGGTCCTGTATAGTCAGACTGTAATTTGTTTCCAGATTTTCTAATAACATGTCTACAAAGAGTTGTCTTTTGTTTTTGGGAAGTCTTTGTAGAAATTGTTGCAATCGCAATAATTTCTATCATCATGACCTCAAACCTTATGGAAACCACAATATTTGTTAGGATCGTAATTTCTTGGCCTTTGATAAGTGTCTTGTTGTTGTTGATTATAACCTTGATTGTAGTTTTGAAATTGGTTGTTATAACCATGGTTCATTTCCCCTTGGCCAGAGTTATGATGTTGGTTCAGGCCTTGGGTTTAATTCTGGTTCTGAGCGGGATGGTTTACATCAACCATGTTCATTGAGCTAGGGCTTACATGATTTCCCAAGTTACCATTGGCATTACCATTATTTTATTGGTTAGTGTTACCAACATTCAAAATTCTTGACTAATCAGTAACACCATCAGTTGTAACACCATGATTCTTATTAAAGACCTTAGGCCCTTGATTTATTTTGGAACCATTAGAGTAATTACCCTGTTGAAAGGAGTGACCAGTCTCCCATTCGAGCCATAAGTCTTTCAACCACTATCAATTGCAGCCTAGTCAATTCAAAGTGCACCTTCCAGTACTTCTTCATAACTACAAAAAGGAAATTTCTGGACTTCTTCCCTTATCTCTCGATTGAGTGAATGAAGGAAGAGATCACAAAGTTCCATTTGGTCCATATTTGGTGCACTTGCAGAAGAGTAAAGAACTTGATGCCACCTCTGAATGAAATGGGTGGAAGACTCATTTTTCTCCTGTCTAATATGTAGAAACTCCCTAATCCCTGTATGCAACAACTTGTTCATATCAAATGCTCTGATGAATTCTGAAACAAGTTGTTTAAAGGAATGTATAGAAGCTTCTAGAATCTGATAGTACCAGTCTAATGTCATTCCCTCAAGATTTTTTAGGAATATTTTAGCTACCACAACATCCCAAGGAAGCAATTCCCTGATAGCAGTAGCATAAGCCTTGATATGAGCATTCAGGTCTCCTTCTCCCTTAAATTTAGGAAGATCAGGCAATGGGCATGGAAGCATGACACCACATATAGTGAATTCAAGAGGTTCCTTTAAGTACTCAGCGTAAGTACCCATTGCGTAAGATTCCACCATCGAAGATCCTTGATGAGGAGGTGGAGGAGGAGGAGTTGGATAAGCTACATTATAAGAATTGACTGGAACATATGGAGCTCCTTAATATGGTGCATAAGGAGCAGGGACAGCATATGGGTCCATCTGGGGGGACTTTGAATACATATGCAAGTAAGGTGGGATGATACCAGGATATGGACTAGTGGGCGTAAAACTAGGGAACATCACATTGCCTGATGGAGCGGCATTCAAGAACGCACTTCCGGCCACCCCTTGCATAGGATAAGCTTGAGAAGGATGAGGACCCATCCCTAGTGTGTTAAATCCTATGAGAAGATCACCTGGATTCGTCTGAACTGGATAACCTTGTTGTACAAGATGTTGCATTGGTTGTTCATTGGTAGGAATGTATCCCTTGTTATCTACTGGATATCCCATGTTCTACCCTACTACATGAGTTGGTTGTGATGGTTGGGCACTCTCTAGTTCTCTAATCCTCCCTACTAAAGTAGAAATGACATCGTTGGGAGAGGATTGAGTCCCTTGTTGGGGTGCCTATGGCGTAGGGTTTGATTGAGTAGGCTCATGATACCCTGTCATGAATTGTTTGGTGTTATAATTCTTTTCCTTCCTCAAAAGTAAGAATCTTAGGATAGGTATTTGACATCTCAGAGGTTGTAGCCTTCATTCTATCCAAATACTCATCTATTTGATGAAGAGGATTAGCTATTCATGCAAATATGTCATCTTCTGTTGATTGCATGGCAATGTGAGGTCTTGACAAGACTCTATGGTAAGAACTTGTTCCATTTGTGATAACAATGTGGTTTGCATTGGGTTGACCATATTGCATGTTTAAATATTGATCAACCTCCTCCATCCTTACATAGCTAATGGGGTTTGAAGTGTAACTAGGGGGAGGTTTGCACGTTGCTTGTGTAATTGTCAGCCCATCTCAGAAAGGGAAGGGGACTGTTGTGGTTGAACATTGGTGTAATATCTATCAGAGCCAAATGGCCCACCAAACTCTCTTCCAGACATATTTTAGAAAGTATAAAATACCTACCAAAATAGGGGAAGAAATGGAGAGGTGAGGTAATAGCAATGAAAGAAAAGGAAATAAGAAGGAATTAATCCTTCACGTCGGGTTCACCAATTTGTATACAGGATGAAAATTGTCATGCAACCTTCAATTGCACTCAACTCCCTCCCTGAGGTCATGCCAGAGGCAGCCGATGTGGAAATGTGGATGGCTAACTATAGGAGAATCAATGACTAATATCTGGTAGTGTGAATTCCTAGTAGTTGAATCGACAAAGGGGAGATTTAGTGGCTATGAATGGGTAGCATAAATTCCCTATGGCTTAATTGAACCTAAGTGTTAAACTATGTTGAAGTGTCCATTTTAACCAAAGAAAACTAACAATCTAATCTACTACTGAAATGGGAAACTAATTAAACAAATAAACTAAACAAAACTATTACAAACACATGACAACAAATTGTTTCTATTCTAAATAATTAAACTACTTCTACACTAAAACTAAACAATTAAATGACCCAGTGTAGTTATTCACCTGTGCAGAGTGTATCTAGTCTATTTTAATTAATGAAATATTTACATAAATCACCGAATTCAAATCTAACTCCCAATTTTCCTCAGAATAGGGGAAGAAATCAGAGCTTCTCAGAATATTATCTTCCTGTAACTTCCCTAATAGTAAAGAGAAGCAATTTCCTATTGACTTTACTATTGAATTGATTTAATATACGAATTTATCTGTGAAAATGCTTTGAATGATTAAAACTATGTAAATGATTCTCTACTCTATTTGATAATCATACATACAATTCAGAAATAACAAATTTAATAAATGAAGGAAATCAAATAACAACTCCAACCTGGAATACAATAACAAATGGAAATCCAGTTGTGTGGTACTTGGTCCCCTTAGTTTATCTTTTCAGTCTCTCATGTCCACGTGAGTCCAGAGGTTGGGAATGCAGTGAAAACAATAGAGGGAAAGTGTTGGATCAATGGCAGCTTGAATTGGCAATCTGGGACAATGCAAGTGGAAGAAAGATAACACAATGGAACTAATATTGGCTATGCAATTTCCAGACAAGAAAGCAATTAGCAATTGCAAGAATACTCAAAATGATCTCCAGCCATTTTCTTGAAAACAAGCAATCAATTTATAGAAAGTTAGTTGTAGAGTGCACAAGCACACTTGGCAAAAATGGGATGCCAAATCATCACATGAAGAGGCAGTTAACTATGCAATCAACGATCAAAAGTGAAAGAGGAGTTAAGACATGATCAAATCAAGCCCAAATTTAGGAAATTTGAATCAGAAACGCATCCAAAAACTGAACTAAAGCGAGTTAATTTACACATGTTTTTGGAAAATCATGAGTGAAAACCATGCGTAGGGTGAAAATTCACACATGACTTCCACCTAATGACTAGAGTGGTGATTAAAAGACCTCCACCCATGACTTGGGTAGGTGGTTACAACCGCCATCCTAGGCAAGGGTAGGTGGTTTTGACACTAAAGGCCAAAAATAACGAAAAATGAATCAAGAAGATGAGATAAAGCATGCCGAGGCTAAGTAAAACATACTAAGCTACAAATATAAACTGTAAGTAGGTTTAGGATCTCGAACACCTTTTGAAAAGACATGAATCATCATTGGGGAAATTTTTGTAACCATTTCCGAGAATGTAGCACATGCAAAATTGTATGCGTACACTAATCCATGTAGAGCGATGTAGAAACACTCTAAAGGACTAGAAAAAGTGTGGAATGAAAAAAATATGGAGTGTGTGAAACTATAGATGAAAATGCGCAAAAAAGAGTTATGAGAGTGAACCTTGGGTGGAAATGCATGTGTAGTTGCCGATGTGTGTAGTGTAATTGTATGGTTAGTATGGTGTGTGCTTCCATAAGATGTTGTTGTTGACACCGTTTTTGTTGTTATTTCCCCCATTTTACTACTTGTTTCTCATATGTCTAGACTTGCAAGGAGAAAACGATCAAGTAGTAAAATATAAATGTATGTATGTGTAACAACAAAATGTAAAAGACACATGTATATGCATGTAAAAAACACTTGAATGTAAACTATGCAAATGGAAAATGTAAATAGAACATGTGCACTTGATCCATGTCGAGAAAAGAGGGTGTATAAGGATATCATGTACTGCCGGGGTTTTTTGGGCTATATGATGCCATAGGTTGAAGAAGTATAGGGAGGAATTTTTTTGTATCATCCAACCTTTAACTGCTTCCCTGAACATGTGTGAAGAGATCTCTGTATGTCTTGGTTTTTTGGGCAATCTGATACCATTGGCCAAAGAATTGTAAAGAGGAAATCCACTGTATCCTCTAACCTGTAATTGATCCCTAGAATGCTAAGGACAACTGTGTCTTGTAAAATCCATTGTGTATGGGGTTCATTGATTGGTATGAACTCACTCAATGTATATAACCCAAAATGTCATGGGTGAAAAGTGCACTGAACTGAACCAGTGTAGAAGTGTTGTGTAGAATGTAAAACCCTAAATGATGCCCCCCTCTTTTGGGGTGCATGTGATGTCACTAATAGGAGAAAGAAGCCCCAAAAGAGGACCAACAACATGAACTTTGTAGCTCTTCCCTAAAGGGGGAGGGGGCAAGGCATGTACAAACAAGAAGGTGTAGTCACAAAATCATGCACTTTAGACATTATTTATCCCAGTCTCATACTACTATTTAGAAGGTTCTTGAGTGAAGAAAGTACTAATTAACCCCCATATCTTTGGCCATCTTGTTTTATTTTATTTCATCATTACCGGCCCCCTTTTCATCCACATGCCTAGTATGTTTCGGTCCATTTCCTATCATTTTAGCCTTGACTGGGGCACCCAGGCTAGTACTGGGGAACCCGTGGGTGCCCTAGTCCCACCAGGGGCACCCTGGTCCTTTTTGCACTTTCCCGCCACTTTTTGGGCTCTTTCTAGCCGTTTGACATCTTTATCTTTCTTGTGGTTGGCCATTTTGGGGTTAATTACGAAATTAGATCAAGAGAACCCTATAAATATAAAGTTATGAGACCATAATGAAGGACCTAGCATCACTTACTACTATCACTCCATCTAGAGTTGCATCCATCTATTGCATTGGAGATCACTTGCATCCACATAGCTCCATCATCAAGGCACAAGGCTAGGACATCTGCATCACACTTCATAGGGGGAGGGATTATATTATATTCCATGCACACATTCTACTTACATTTTCTACACATAGTTATTACTCGCTACTTCGTAAAGTGTGACTGGCATCAAGAGCAACCTAGGGCATGTTCACACACACTTACACATAGAACTACATCAGGTCTGAGATGTAGTACAGATGACTCAGTTAGTAAGTCCACCATTATGGTCAGCTTGAGGTTAGTCTGACCCCTTTATATGCATTTTTTTATGGTTTGATGCTTGTTTTGGAGTTTTGTAGGACTTTCTTTCATTTTGGAGTATTAGCGATATCTAGCATAGGACAATGAAGTTGATGCGACACACAATGAAGGTTCTAGGTCATCTTCCAGCTCTGTAAAGACCAGTTTCAGAGATTTTTGCATAGACCAGGGTGCCCAGATTGCAAACTAGAGCACCCACAGGAACCCCAGTCCTCCTCCAAGTGCCCTAGTCCAGCTAGATTCTCGAGATCCATATTTTTTAGTACTTCTGCACAGTCGTTCCTACTCCTAGTTTTTCCAATCACCTCTATGACACTATCTGATAGGCATATGTTATCAGCTAAGTTATTTTCTCACTCTCTTTTACATATTAGGGTTAGAATTTCCTTTTGCATAGTTGTTTAGCTCATTTACATTCTTTTTTACTGCATTTATCTACTTTATTACAACTATTCATAACTTAGATTAACTATCTATATACTACATTGTCCATTTTTAGTTAATAATTTTGGTGAACCTGACCCTTCTTCATTGCACCTTCTGGTGATTGATTTTACATTCAGTCATTATATGTATCTCAATCAATGATTATCTTCTTACAAATCCTAATTTACTCCATAGAGTCCAACATTTTCTTTCTACTACTCGTATCCATACTGACATGCATCCCGAATCGATTTATCAGGCCTTTGCTGATGCATTGTCTCCACAGTTAGTCTTTAAAGCCAACCTTCCCTCTGATATTAACACTTTTGATAATGATCCACCTTTTCATATTATCTCTCACATTTATAATTTCTTTATTAAGCATACTTTGATTTATAATGGATCTAAGCTTAATTTGTGTCCCAAGTCATTTCTCAAAGTTTTAGGTCTTACTGCTCGCAACGTTAGTCCCTCTAGTGTTTCACTATGTGCTTATGATGGTTTCATCCATCCATGTTTTGGTCACATCACATTTTCCATCACTTTTGGTCCTAAGACAGTCCACACTATCCTTTTTGTTGTTGATTTCCCAGTTTCCTATAAATGTCTCCTTAGTAGGCCATGACTTCATGTCATGCAAGTTGTCACCTCTACTGTCCATAATTTTGTAAAATTCTTACATGAGAGCATGGAATATACCATTTTTCGTGACAATGATCCATTTTAGTATTGGGAGGCTCCTGATACTAATATTCCTATCCCACACATAGACATTACAGATGAGCCCCAACCTAGGAAAGAACCGCCACACTTACCACCACTTGATGGTACTATTTGTGTGATAGATGCAGTTTCTTCTATGCCACCTACTACTATTACTGCTACGATTCCTTATTAGGGGATTTTCATGTTTATGGATGTTGATCTATCACCTCCACCTCCACATACATTACCTACTTTAGCACGCCCACCATTACTTTGCACACTTTTATTCAATAACTCATATTGGGAACATATTCTATTCACTCCTACGTGTGATGTCACTACATGTTCCCATGATGGTCTAGCTCATCTTGGTTTCACCTTTGAGGACATCCATCCTTCTACTCATGCCCCTCATCTATATTACGGTTTTGTCAATATAATTCTCACTTATGGTTTGCATGTCTTTCATCTTCTAGTCTATTTATCACGTACCCCTCATTCTTCTCCACTCACATTAGGGGAATCCTAGCTTACTTATATTGGAGGCACATTAGATCCTATTCATACCGACATTTCATTTCCTATGCCTTTTGGTCATGTTTTTATCTGTAATAGTTCTTTTCTTGGCTATTCATAAAATCTCACTTTTAGGTATGCACAATGGTTTCCCACATCACTCCAATCACCGATGAGGAATATGCTATGGGCATGTACAACTTATACCTTAATGGTTCATCACATGATCAACTAGACACTATTTCTTATCTGGTCAGCAATGCTTATCCATATTACTTTGACCCAGAGGATGATGATCTTCTTGATGATTTTACATGATTTCTTTGTGTGCACACTTGGGGGGGCATAACAATTCACATTGCCCCCCTCACTCATTATAGAATTTTTTCATTTATCATCTTTGCATTTTCATCACGTGTTTTAGCATCGTCATTACGTGATGACATACTCTTATGATTTGGTTCACGCTTGAATTTTGAGGGATTATTACTTCATTGAACCCCAAACACTACACTATAGGAATTATACATTGAGTTTCATCAAACATTACGTGTCATACATCATACATCATCCATCATACTAGTCTTCATTATGCATATAACATACTAGTGTTACATGTTATTCATCATATAAGCCATTATACAATTCTAGGTTGCATACACATATTGCTTTTCATTCTACAATTATCATCTTTACATCGCATTTAGTGCTATATCCTTTACATCATACACTACGCTTCTTCACCTAGCACAATTTCTACATACTATACTAGTCTAACAAAATTTATTCCTGCATAATACATACTTAGTCTACCTACACATGTTACATCATGCACTATACATTACATTTTATACAGTCTACACATCTTACATTTTCATTCTACACATAGCATATTTACACATTATACTCATCACATGGTCATCACCTATACTAGATTGTCTCTTACACGCTGCACTCACCACCCTATGATGTACTTCAGTTCCTTGGTCCATACTCGATTTTCGAGGGTTTACTAATCAAATAGACCTTACAATCATCACACATGTGAAAATCCTAGGTTAGTGACATATGCCTTAGGCTAAATCGTCATCCATTCTTTCATTTTGTAGTGGTATACACCTTAGGTTACATCACCACTCACTCCTTTCATCTTGTAGTGACATACACTCTAGGCTAAATCATCACCTATTCTATCATTTTATAGTGGTATACACTTTAGGTTACATCACCACTCTCTCCTTTCATTTTATAGTGATATACGCTTAGGTTAAATAATCACTTATACATTCATCTAGTCATGATATACACTTTGGCTATAGGCTTCATTGACACATCCTTTCTAGGTTGCATCTCATTACTACACTTACACATTCGTCACAACACACACATACATTTCAACCATTTCCCAATGATGCACTATTGTTTACGGTTCATTCTTGACTGCTGAGGGGGAAAAAGAAATGAACCTCATTGCATACAATTCCATTCACTTGGGGGCATGTGGCTCCTATCATTTCATATTGCATTCCATTCCATCCATCCACAACATATTGCATTTTTCTTAGGGGAATTTAATCTTGTTTACTAGTGTTTTACATGGTCACTTTACTACACATGTTAGATTGATTTATTATATGTCATTACATATACCATCCACACATGCACACTCAAGATTTTGTCTAGTTGTGCTTGTTGATAAAGATCCTTTACACGTATCATGGATGCTCGCCTTGTACCCTATTACATTGTTCGTTGGGGGCATCCACATTCATCACTCACATGTGCTATTGTTTCATTTTGTACTTAGCACTTTACTTTACTTGGTTATTCACACTTTGAAATATTGGTTATTTCTCTAAGATGATAATGGGTGTTTCATGTGTAGCACTTGCTTTGCAGGATTACATGTTTTCAGGACTAATTCTCTTGTTGTACTTGTCTTCCATTGTTTGTTTCTTTTATGCAGGTCTTTCCTTATGTTTGGTTTGCACACTTGTTTGTTGTTTGTGGCCATAATGTATATATGGATCATGTGTAATAAAAGTATTCACTAATGACCCATCCTTTAGTCTTGTTTGTCAGTTAGTCGGTCATCATTTTTATTTGTCTGGTACAGTTTTCAATTGTCTATACAGTTTTGGGCATCTTTTAGGGAGTCTCAGGTGTCATAATTTGTGTGATTGTCATCTCCAGTCCTATACTAGGGTGCCTAGGGTAGCACTGGGGCCCCAGGGCACCCCAGTCTGTGATTTTAGGTGCCCTTGTTTTTGTAATTTGTGGTCCTAATTTTTTTGTTCGAGGTCGGTCTTTGTTGTTACCCGTGCATTCCCCTAGGTAGTAGTCAGTGTTTCAGGTCATTAGTGTCAAAATTTGAACAAGAGATCCCTATATAAACATAACATACTCACTACATTATGGGTAGACATCTTACTATCAAGGGAAGCTATCTACTAAGGCAAGGGACTACATTTGGGCATCTTCTACATCTGCATCACACAAGCATAGGGGGAAAGGGTTGTATTCTTTCTATTCCATCCACCATTTGCATTTTTACATCTAGTTATTGCCCCTACTTCTACGTCATTGGCGCTAGGGAATCCTAGGCACAAAATTGCACACACACACACACATAGAACTACATGGGGTCTGGAATGTAGTGCAACGCTTAGTCGTAAGTCCACCATTGTGGTAGCTAAGGTCAGTCTGACCTATTCATATGCATTTTTATTTTTAGAATTTGATGCTTTGAATAGGGTTTTGCAGGTGGATCTTCACATTACATTTACAATGACATAAGTGAAGGAATTGTGACAATTGTGTGACAAAGATGAAAGATATTGTGAAGATCTTGCGACACTTCCAGACTCAGATCCTGAGCTTTTCTATAGACTACAATGCCCAGATCACAGACCAGGGCACCCCGGTATCCTTCCAGGTGCCTCAGTCCAGTCAGATACTCAACTTCTGCCATTCCCGAGGCCATCCAGTCACATCTTTCCCAGTTTGCACATCAACCTACTTCAGTCCAGCACACAATGAGGTAAGTCAAACTCAGGTTAGTACCATATCCCTCTTATTTTCATTATTTCAATATATTCAAACAATAAAGTAAAATATCTAGTTTCAACATTTTAATATTGCATTTTGTTTCTATTTAGATTAACTCATAAAAATAAATATTCTATATTTTTAGTTAATCATTTTGGTGAACCCTACTTTTGAATACTTTGCCTTTGGATCCTTTTCAATACCTTAGTAGTTGATCATAGTTCTTCCTTTTCCCCCATCATGTCTCATTTTAGTGTCAATCCTATCTATGATGAGGCCACCATAGCTGAGCTCAAAGTTTTATATAGTACCCCAATGGCTACACCTGATGATACTTAACAAACCCTCTTAGACAGCCAACAACATGTGCTGACTAGTCTTGTTGATTCTCCTATAGGTATTTACCTTGTTGATGACTCTATTGCATTCACTCATTGTACACCATGTCATCCGGTTGTATGTGGTCCTTCTTCTGATATGCCACCTAATGCTTTAGATGACTCTATCATTGATTACTTATTAGGCATTGATCCACAGTCAAGTATACATCATGACTCCTCTTCTACTCCACCTACTTCTATAGTTACTCCTATGTCTTCTACTACTTCTGATAGTCCTCCTCCCACATCTCATTCTAGCTTACATTCTCCTTCATATTACATTGATGATCCTATTGATAGTCTTGTTAGCGACAACATTGTTCTTGGACCTCCATCTCCTACTAATGATTATCATGAGTCTCCTTCTTTCTATACCATTGAGTGTGACTCTCCTACTCCATTGTTGTCTTCTCCTGAGGGTGCATCTACTATTGTGCATGAGTCACCACCATATGTTGATTCTTCTCCTTCTATTCCAACATCCTCTATGGCTTCTACTTCATCTTCACCTATAGAATTTTCATCCATGATCACTGCACCTATTAGGGATTGTGTTGATACTAGTCATACTATTTCTCTTGATATTCTTTCACCATCATCTACTATAGCTCCTTTAGCACATACTACTAATGTGCCTTTAGCATCAGACTCCACTGTATCACCTTTTGACATCCCTATGATCACTCATAATGGAAAAATTCAACCACTTAATACATTTTTGCCATCTCCTACCATCCCCTCACAGGACATTCTCTCTCTCATGCATGTTGTAGGTCAACTCCAATCTCAAGTTCATACTCTCACTTTAGAAAGTAAAGCCTATTATGCCTCTATTGACAACAATTATTTGCATGGAAATCCCATTCCTAAAAATATTCATAATTCCACCTTCCCTAAAGACTTTACCATGCCCACTTTCACATGTTTTGATGGTACTAGTGACCCTCATGCTCATATCCTACATTACCATACACTTATGGCCTCTTACTCTAATGATCGATTGTTACTTAAGGCCTTTCGCTATAGTCTTATTGATGAGGCACTACAGTGGTACACCCATTTACCCTTTGGGTCCATTAGCACTTTCTATGACATGGAGGACACTTTCCTCCATCATTTCATTATCAATAATGGCCCTAGAGTTACTTATGACCACATACCTACTTTACATCAGGGCTCATCTGAACCTATCCAGGATTATATCTTACAGTTTAATGCCTGTATACATCAACTCATATTCCAACCTAGTGACTTAGAGAAGCAATTCATTTTTTTCATGGCCTCATTTCTCCATTTAAGAAAAGGTTACAATATGATACTTTCGAGTCATTCATCCTTTTATGCTATAAAGTTATTGACCTAGAAAAATATCTTCTATCCTCACATATCATCACACCTACACATGTTTCTCCTCTGATTCCATCCTCTAGTCTCCCACTCACACCTCTAGTGGAGCATCCTAAAAAATCGTTACCTTTTCCTAAAGTACATCATAAACAAACTCAACCTTCCCCTCCACCACCAACCCATCCTTCTCCAGTTCCGTAGCAAGTTCCTACTTCCACTACTCCACCTCCATCACGAGAGCCTTTATATTTCTCCCCTCACACTTGACCACATGATGTGCTGCATATATTACTTAATGAGTGATTAATTTGGCTACCCTCCAACCAACATCATCCCCCACACTGATTACAACATCAGCATGACCAACACTATTGTAATTATCATTGCATCAATGGCCATCAGGACAATGATTGTCTCACCTACGTGAGAGGATACAAAAAACTAGTGGATACTGATATCATCTCCTTTGCCTCTCATGAGTGGTCATTGTCTCCTTTACCTTGTCATTGTAGGCATACCCCACTTAAGTCTTCTCCACCAGGTACTCAGTTCATTCATCACTCACCACCATCACATGTGTTCTCCACCTCATCCATCATTTCCACCATCACATTCATTGCATCCACTACATCCACACTATCCACCACTTCATGTTGTTACATCCCATGGGTTTCCGCCAGCCTCTGCATATCCCATGGTTACTCCACATGACATTCCATTTGGTTCATACACTCACGTTGCATCCATTCCACATGCTTCCACCACCACACGTCATCTTGGTCTTTGGTAGGTGATTATTATCACCTTACCCCCTGATGACACACTTGTGTTCTTACGGTTCTTACATGACTGTTGAGGGATTAGTTCTAAGAACCTTTCATCATGTGCTTCATCATTTCATCTAGCACACTCAATCATTTCCTGATGATGCACTCTTTCTTACGCAGCTCATACTTGACTACTGAGGGGTCTTAATTACATGAGCCTATTCATTCACACACTGGGGGGCATCGTTAATCTTCCCCCCCTCCTATTTTCATCACCCTATCCTACTATGACTATATCACATTCTCACACATCCATTACGGTACATTCATCTCACTATCATACATTTTTGTTCTATTTTCATATCTAGTCTACTATAATAATTACATTGCCTACATGCTACACATGTTATTCAATAAACATTTTATCAAACACATTACATTGGTTATATATATTGTCATCATTCACCATACACATTTTTTCTACCACTACTAACATCATCATGTGAATTTATATTCATCACATATGAACAATACACATGCTAGGACAATAACCATAGAATCATACAACATCCATTACATCGCAATGGAAAAACATTCCAACATAGATTTAACATATATCAAAAATAGGTGTCCATACATATATCACTAATACAATCATCATCCCAAAACATTTCTCACAACTGGGGGGCAAGGCCCCCACATCATATACAATAATCCCCATCAGACCTCATCATCACTATCACTCTCATGTACTATGAGAGCCCTAGAACTAGATGCCTCTCCACCAACGTGACACACATTTTGTGGCCTCAGAAATTCTCCACCTACCTCTGTAGCATAGTAATCTATGTAGTCTGCTCTGAAAACTGATGCTGCAAGTCCACATACCGCATGAACATGTCCTAGGCCAAGGGACCACCACCTACCACCTCTCAGGCACGTCGAGTCTCCTTGCGTGCCTCATCCCTCTCACTTAACAACACCGTACATGTCATCGTTGCTATGGCCACTGGCTCAAAGAGATGGGCATGCTCACCTGTAATGTCATCAACACACTCTAGCATCCCTCCACCTAGCACATCATTTGGCACATTCCATGTCAAAGTATGGACAGATGTGTCTACTATCAATGACCAATATGCATCCCCTGCAAACATAACATAAAACCACATGTTAGCTAAACACATATAAAACAACATAGACAATCCATTAAACACCACATAAGCATACACAAATACTTACGCTCTGCCACGACCACTGCTACAGGGTTGGGGACGCCTCCTTCCCCTCCTCCTCCATGTGGTAGCTCCATAGGACCTACAAATACTGGGTATAATAATACCCACCGATGCACTTCCCACCATGCCTGATACTCCTCAGTACACCCCACATCATCTCCATCCACAACTGCTATCATTGGATCTACCTCATCTGGCCCTGGTGGTATTAACTACTCTATCATGGGCCCTGGCCTAGCACCAGCCCTCCTAGGTGCTTTGATAGCTCTCAACCATATATATGGCTCTGGGGGCACATCCTGAGCCATCCCAAACTGTTATGACACCCTCTCAACCTGAAAAAGTTCCACCACACCCGGAAAGAGGTCCTCTAGCCACATAGTCCTCTGGATACATCGCAACTCTATAGCATCCTCAGGCCATCCCCCATAATCATGGTATGGCCTCCATATAACCGACTCAGGGCCCATCCCATCTATAATTTCCCTAAAGGTAACTGTATCCATCTTTCTACTACAATGTCCACCCAACGTCGAGCATATATCTCAGGCAAGCCCACTCTCCTCGTGGCCTTGTAACTGGTCTCAATATAACTATGTGCTCATATGCCCACACATGCATCAGTGTGGTGGCTCCTATACCTCCACCATGCTCATCCTGCATAAACTGATACAAGTCTCTATATAAATGGGCCAACACACACCATGCCCACACATATCTCATACCCTCCTCCTCTATCCACTGACATATGTCATGCATCTTATACAAGATGCTGACACCTCCTCCCTCCATGGCTATACATGAAGCAATCACCACTGCAATAAATTTCCGTAAGTGCAGAACCCTCGACTACAATATACATCTAAACTAATATGGGCCTCGGTAGGTACTCGAGTCCCCACAAAATATCACCTCACCGAGTGCATCTATTGCTCCATATCCTCCACTTCCATCACTCGTACCCTCTCCCCAACAACCAACAATCACAATATGTGATATACATCCTCCAACGTGACAGTCATCTCCCCTGTAGGCAACCAAAAATGTGCATGTGTCTACACACCATCTCTCACACAATGCAGTCAACATGGGCATATTATGGGGCACATCCCCCATCCATGTATATATGTTTCAGGTCTGACACGGTCCATCACATCCCACTCATCATCTGAATAGGCCCAATCCAAGTAATGTGCTCAAATGACGGCCACCATGGAACTCCCTGAATGGATATCCCTCTACACACATCCAAACAACAACAAACACAACATTAGAACACATTACATAACCAAACACACTTATTCAACATACTAGAAACATGTTTTTTACCATTATCCACTAAATTCACATTATGGACCAGGGCACCTAGATGCAGGACTGGGGCACCCTAGAGCAGGACACTAGCACCCGATTCTGGGTGCTCCAGTCCCAGAGGTCACTAGCACCCTCACCGCTTACGTCTAGGTCAAAAATGCCGAGAAAATCAAAATTCTCAAATTTTCAAAAATTCAACTAAAACACCTATTACACCATACAATTTTGTGAAAATTAATGCACTTACCAACTCCATGGTCGTACGCGACGCTACAACAGTCGCCACTCTCTCAAACCAACTAGGACGCAATGCTCTCACTTGAGGCATCTTCACTCACTCTGTGCACACTCTCACACTCTCGGAAAAGATAAATGAGGTAACTAAACACTTTTTCACTTTGTTATTTATAGTGACTTTTCATCACTATCCCTACTATGGTCCTTATTTCACGCTTATTTCCACAACTAATACATGCTACACTGTTTTTCTCATATCTTGAGCATTTTTACTCTGATTTACACCCCGTTTGACATTATTTTTAGAATTTTCCTACCACCATATTGTACACATTTGGCACATATTTATCTCTTCACCATTGTCTCCCATTCAATACATACATGTTTTCACCTCTTGTTATTACTTTTGGCTTAACATTTGTTCTTTTCATCACTCCCCCTTTCACCAAAAGGGGGTGCATATTATTGGGGGTCCCCCTATAATCCCCCTCACATCACCATGCATTCAAACATTGTGAATCTGACACTTACCAATACATCACGTGATATTTCACCATTAATTCCCCCTAATGACCTAATATTGGGGGCAACAAAACATTTAAAATATTCCAAATATGATCACACACCACTTTTTATCAATTCCCCCTAATGACCTAACTTGGGGGCAACAAGTGATTAAAAATATTTTATAATACAATCGTTCATCATTTTCTATCGATTCCCCCTAATGACCTAACTTGGGGGCAACTAGTGTAAAATCTCTCCATGAGTAACCAACCAAAATCAAAATCAAAATCAATGTGTTCAACCTAATCAAGTTAAAAATCATATCAGTTCAAATCTACAAGTGGTCTCCTAGATGACCTAACTTGGGAGTTACATTCACCATTCTTTCCCATATGACATAACTTGGGAATTTATTCTATATGTTGTACTTGATTATAGATGACCTAACTTGGAAGCTATCATACATGTTTGACCTAACTTGGAATCTTTCATACATGTAACTTGGAATCCACTTTTCATTTTCTTCTAGATGACCTAACTTGGAAGCCACCTCTTTCATCTCATGTTTTCTTCCAGATGACCTAACTTGGAAGCCACCTCTTTCATATCATGTTCACTTCCAGATGACCCAACTTGGAAGCTTTCACATTGCGGTGACACCCATGGAGTGGGGGAAAGAGTTTTTTCCTCTATCACTCCTATATGGGTCAACTATTTAATCAAAATCATTTGGATCCAAAAATCATAAAATTTGATCTGAGTCCATCTGCAACGGCTAGATCTTGAGGATGTAGTTAAAGATTGGAGAATAACACACTTTTCTCCCTACACTCTTCCTCTGGTGCCAGGATGCCCAAATCCTCCGATTATTCATTCATACACAAGCATTTTGGTTAGGAAATGATCACTCCCTACCCACCTATTCATCATTAAACCGTGTTTGAAACCATTATACACCTTAATCATCACTTTTAATTTAACACATGTCATTATGACATTTTATGCTTTTTCATTATGTTACATGGATCAACCCGTTAATCCATGGTTCAACACGATTTTATAGTTCTATCGACACATTTCTACCACACATTTGCGCATTCTTCTACATTAATTATGATTAATAAAATGTTTACTCAATTTATCTAATACATCTCCTTTTGAATTAATTTTATTTATTTAATCCAGAATTATTATTTTATTGCCTAAAGCATTACGACTTAATTACTTTCTGAATTTAATTGAATTTAATTTAATTCCTAAATAAATTCCATTTAATTTTCCTTTCTTAGGTTAATATTAATTTTAATCCAATTTTTATTTATAATATATTACTAATTTGAGTTACATCTAATTTTTACCCACTAAGATTGATATTTAATCAATTAATTACGACATCTCCTAAGTTACACTTTAATTTAATTTCCTAGACATTGAAATAATCCCATGCCACCCCCCTTTTTAATAATTAAAGTACACACTTACCCCATTAATTCTTTAATTTCCCATTGTAGTAAAATTATAGCATCCCCATGCCCAACTATTAAATAAAAATCTATAGTTAAATATCCCCAATATGACTTAACTTCCCCACACCCATGAAAAACATTCCTAGGGCTCTATTAGTTTAGTTTACCCAAACTTAATAAAATGTATTCACCCATCACTTAAAGGGATGAGGATTAAATCAAAGCCGTAGGATTGATTTAATCCTCACCCTTGATTTTTAGGTTTCCCCTTTTGTGCCCTAATTTTCCTTATGATCTCTTTTATTCCCAATCTAACCCTAATGTGCCTCCATTTGCACAGGTAGAGTTGCAGGGAAGGAAAGAGAGCTTGGGAAGAAACTATGGTGGATATGGTAGCTCTGGGACTGCAATGGGAGGATTTTCTCTCCCATATCTCATGTTCATTCTTTAAAAAAAATCTCCCATAGTTTTAATGGTATGTATTTTATTTTCCAGGATCTCAGTATTTGCATTGTACCCTGATGATATGTATATGAATATTTATTTTATTGAGATCAAGATATAGATATATATGTATATATCTACATAGATTTTTGTGTATATACACATTGATATATACCTATATATATATATATATATATATATATATATATATATACCTATTAATATATTTTTTGTATTTAGCAGTGTAAACACACGGACCAATTTAGGGTATGGGCGTGGTTATATTAATGATGGCTTGACCATGGTTGTTATGATATTATGGGGTGGGCAGTTTGTACCGATCCACCCCCATTTTGTAAGGGTGGCAGGGTCGGCCATGCCTCCCACCCCTTTTGCAGATATGAGTGGGGCACATGGCTTACCCACCCCCTTTTTACAAAGGGTGGGGCGGGTCGGCCATGGTCTGCCCACCACTCAATTTTAATTTATTTTTTAATGTTAAACATAAGTCAGTTTCACATTTCAATAATATATTTTTTTAATAATAAATATATTCTCTCATATCTATCTATATTTTAATTATATATATGTATTAATATTTTTCTATACTTACATTTGATAAAAAGACGGTTATATCAGCCTACAGACACACACCAGATTGATCTTTTCTATAATACCATTTATTTGTTCAAGTATGAGGCTATATCATACATGATACATATATACATACATTTATACATATACATATATTTTGCATAATACATGTGTGCATACATGCACATATTTTACATACATAGTGTGTAAACATGTGTATATATATGTGTGTATATATGTGTGTATGTGTATGTGTATATATATAATATATATGTATGTATGTATAAATATATAAGTCTGATTCCCATAACCAAATTTGTAGGGAAAGCATATTTCAATATGAAGGGACATTAACATCTTCTTGGTTTATATTTTGCACAAGATCCTATAGGTAGTAACAGTTTCATAACCTTTTAATCTTCCTACAAGTTGGATTTAATTTCAAAAAAGACTATAGGAAGAAAAAGGTACTTTCTTTGAATCTTAACAAGAATATAAAATGGAAAAACCATGAGATACTACTTCTTACAATATGCCCAAGTGCAACACATAACTATATTTCAACTTTGAGCTAATTACATGATACAAATTTAATTTCAGGTATACACTTTCTTTTAAAAATACATATACTAAAATAGTGTAAACTTACAATATTTTACCAACTTTCAACAAATTTAGATCTGCACTAAAAGCAGAATGCTACAAAAAATAAAAGAGCATTCTTTCAATATTTACAACTCTAGATGCATGCAGACTTATTGCAACCTTATTATAATGCAAAGTCAAGGATTTACAATGCTTCTAATGAATTACAGACTTTCTTTTACAAGAAAACTTTACAATGACATAAATTTTAGTTCCTTCCATAGTCATGAATTCAAAATAAATACATACATTTACATTCTTTACAACACAGATTTACAAAAAAATAAAATTCAAGTATTACAAGCCCTCCACCCAAAATGGTGGAGACAACATGCCCATTTTTTCTCAAAAATACAATTCTTGCAACTTGAATTCTTTATTTCAAATCCTTCATTGCTCCAATTACCATCTTCAATTT
Organism: Taxus chinensis; assembly: GCA_019776745.2. Lineage (NCBI taxonomy): Eukaryota > Viridiplantae > Streptophyta > Pinopsida > Cupressales > Taxaceae > Taxus > Taxus chinensis. The sequence continues at coordinate 5,304 of JAHRHJ020001109.1, read as the reverse complement.
AAAACAATGCAAGTCTTTCCCCTTTCCTTCAGCAACATTTAACAAATCCTTCCCCTCCCTTCTGCAAGGGAATGGAGCTAAGAAATGCTTTCCTCGTACCCTAATTCCAATGAAGGGGTGAAGCCAAACCCCTCATTGGCCCCAACCTCCAACCAAGCAGAAATTTAGGGTGTTCACGACCATGGCAGCTAAAACAATGGCTTCCACATAACAACATACAATCAAGACTGCAACACATGGCCAACAAATACAAGAAACAAATCTGCAACTTACAAATAATCAAATAGGCTCAAACTAGAGCCAAAGGAGAAGGAACAATGGTGGCCACCTCCTTATACCTCCCAAGTGGGTTAAGGGTCCACCCAAAAACCTCCAAGGTGCAAATTACAAACACTCTCATGATCTCCTTATCTCTCCACAATTCAAATACACAAAATGTAGTAAGATTAACCTTTTATCTCCCCATAGGTGGAACACCCTACCCACACTCCCTCCTTTTAACATCAAAAACTCCCTTTTATCTCTCAATGGCCCTAGTCCTTTCTCCCCACATATTTCTTAAGGAAATACTACCCAAACCCAACAAACACATATACATACATTCAATGTACACAAAAGTAGATAATATCAAAATTTACCCAAATCTCGAATTTAGACTTTGAGCCCAATTTTGAAGGCTTTTGGGACAACTTTTACTTGTCCCACACTCTTTAAAATTCCAATGCATGTATCACCACAAAATTAATAAACCATAATATCAATGTACACATGGTTATATGATGCATATAAACATAGTTGTAACTACTATGAATCCAAGATGTCAGTATATAAGTAAAGCAATGCTAATTAACATGTGTTACAATATATAACAATGTCAACTAGGCATCCATACAATCCATGAAAGGGTCAAATAAAAATAATCATCCAATGTCTATATAGTATATCAACATACTAACTAGAGTACTATATCAATATATCCATGTCTCTAAGCAGCTAATAAACATGATCAAAGCAAAAATAGGTATCGAAGAGGAGTGGGCACTACAACATCTCTCTATCTACTTTATGTTACCAATATTTTTTTCTCACTAACATAAAGTGGGGGAAAATGTAGACACAAAATAATGCACTTACTATTACATTTATACAACCAAGTATGTTATTTTATATATGGGTCTGGCATAATAAAATTATTCACTAATGACCCATCTTTTAGTCTTGTTGTCAGTTAGTTGGTCTTCATTGTTATTTTTCTGGTACAATCATCAATTGTCTATATAGTTTTGGGCATCTTGTAGGGAGACTCAAGTGTCGTAATTTGCATGATTTTCATCTCTAGTCATTGTTGTCCACTTAAAATTCCCCCTGCTCTTGAGAAGTGAATTTTAAAAAAATTTGAGTTTAAGTGTCTTTTCTATTGAGCTGGTGGTGTGAAAAAAGCTGTGAAATTGAAAAAATCCATGTTTTGGGTCATTTTGTATGTATCGGGTATTTCGGGCCTGTCAGACATTTTTATCCCGCGTGTCCCAAGTTTCGAAGTGCGCTCTGTTCCCCGATCGGCCGAAATCCCCGAAGTTGTTCCATTTTCGGGCCCGTCGGAGCTTTTCGTCCCAACTGTCCCAAGTTCAAAATTGCGCTCTGTTCCCCGATCGGCCGAAATCCCCGAAGTTGTTCCATTTTCGGGCCTGTTGGAGCTTTTCGTCCCAAGTGTCCCAAGTCAGATTGTGCAAGTTGTTCCATTTTGGGCCGATTCGCTCGAATTGCGTCCTTCAGAACTTTTCATCCCGAATGTCCCAAAGTTCAAATGGGCCTCATTGTCATCTTTTCGGCCGAAACACCTGAACCGTGTCCTTCATGCGTTTTCATCCTAGATGTCTTAAAATGCATTTGTGCGTCTTCTCCCTGCTTCGCCCGAATCGGCCGAGCCGCGTGTTTTGCGCATTCGCGTCTCACATGTCCCAAGCGAACCAAATGCCATTCATACTTAGTTTTTTCCCGCTCTAACCAGAATATGTTGTTTTTCAAACTGATAGATATGAATTTAATGCGCATTGATCACCTGTCTCTCTCCTCAACGGCTATATAACGGGCAGACCCCCTTTTTACATTTCTCACACTGCTTCCTTGCTATCTTTTTCTTGAACATCTTGCTGGCGAACAAGGTTTTCGATGACGTCAAGGATAATCTATCAAAATCCTGGGAAGATCAGAGTCTTGGAGGAGGCTTGGGAGAACTGAAGAACAGCTGGTAGAAGGACGAAGCTTTCAAGACACTGGTCATCTCTGCTTTCAAAGACATACACTGTCATCTTCAGGATGAGACTTCTGAGACATAGCTGAGGTGTTAAAGAAATTCAGGCAGCGGATTCTGAAGTCAGTGTGTCCCTCTCAAAGATTGGCCACCTGTCTTCTTCTCCTTGTTCTTTTCTCTTCTTCCCTTTCTTTTTCTGTTTTCTTTGTAAGAAGTTAAGGTATTGCGATTGGCGGTCCTTAACTATTCTTGGTTAAAGAAGCGGTTACGAAGAGTAACTGATTTGTAAGCTATATAATGGCCTTCTTTACGCCATTCTGAGGAGGAAGAACTTGGCATATTTTTTGAAAAGTGTAAATAGATCATAAAGAAATCAATACAGAAGGACTTTCAATTCTTTGTCTATCTGATCTCTATTATTCCTAAGCTTTCATTTATTTTCTTTGCGAAGGTCATTTGTCTCAGACTTGCATTTACTCGTCAACTTTTGCAAGCCTAGTGATCTTGTATAACCAGACGGAACTTTCGTTCCTGATTAATGAACTCTGTTGTGTTATGTAAGAAACTTTTTGTCTCTAGCAGATGTTACTGTTACAGAACCTTTGTGTCTCTGAATTCCCTCCTCTATTTATCCAATACAAATGATTTTTGTTTCATTTACTGTGACTTCGCATACATAAAGAATTACTATGATATCTATAATTCTGCATGTTGCCTTTCTGCTCTTTCCCATACTCTTTTCCTCAGTCCTTTTGTAATTGATGATCTTCATAGAAAACACCTTCATAATATCCAAGTTTAACCAACAAATCATGTTTTTTACATTTGTAAATAGTTCTTTTCTGAATAAGGAACCTCTCCCATTAAAGAGGTAGGGACTTCTTGTCCCCCTGACTATTGCTCTTCGTAAAGTCCTATCTGACGACCAACAGTGTTTTTGGTGACTCCGCTGGGGAAAATCATATTCCCAAGTTCTATAATTTTTTCGATCATTCCTTTGATCTGGTGACTCCACATTTTACTCGAGGGAGGAGGGCACCTTGGTGTTGAAGATTCTCAGTTTCAGCTTTTGGAGCAAGCAGGGTTTTCCTTTCCCCTTGAACAAGAAATAGAAGGACTCGTTCGACAAGCACTCACTCTGCTCAAGACAGAATTCCTACGGATGGTATTCCTTCAGAGCTTGCTAGCCCTAACCTTCAAGCTTGATTCTTGCTGGTGTTGCAAGTCCCTCTCTCCAAGCCATTTTTCCAAGAATGGTTGCGCCATTACCATGGGGTCATTGTGTCGGGCCCCTGGCCCTTACTCGGCCTTTGCATGAGTTACCCAGAGGTAACCGGAAGAGATTCCCCAAATTCAAAGGTGATGGAAAAGTGCATCCTGATGAACACATCACAGCCTTCGTTGTTGCATGTGGAGTTCTGGGAGTCGAATATGAAGACGTCTCCGTAAGGCTGTTCATTGAGATGTTACAAGATAATGCTGCTGATTGGTTCTACCACCTTCCAGCTAGCGCTATCACCGACTAGGACACAATGAGAACTCAGTTCGAAAACCGTTTCAAGCCAACAGAAGCTGTACATGCCTTGCTGGCCCAAATCTCTCAGATAAAGAAAGATTCACAAGAGCCCATGAGAGAATTTGTGGCCCAATTCAAACCAAATTGATCAATATTAAAATTTCCACCAGCCTACCTGACCTGTTGATCAAATTCAAAAAATGTTTCTTCCTAAATGCTTCAATCGCCAAAGTTAGTTATGCACTAAGAAGGGCTAATCTTGCAACATTGGTCGAGGATCAAACTCTCGCTGTTAGTATCGAGGATGACTTGATCATGTTAGGGAAGTTGAGAAGAGACCCTCCCAAATCTAAGTCTATTGCTTCTTCCTCTTCCACCCATGGACCTAATACTGATCCATTAGTTCAGAAACTTGCAATGATCTTATTGCTATAAGAAACAATTGGCTCAGCACGCTCCTTATGCAGACGTTCCAAGGAGGAATTTTTAGCCCAGAAATTGTTTTCCATTCTTTCTCAAACAAGACTAGCACTTGAAGGACCTCCTGTTAAAGTCCCTATCAATGCGACCTGCGAGGTGGAAGAACCAGATGACGATGAAGATAATGAAGCTTGCGAAGAGTTTGTGAGAGAAGTTGATAACGAAGCAGAAAAATTCGAGGGATCTCGAGTAAATTTCTTCACCACCGAGGGCATTGATGATGGAGATGATTATGATGAAGTGGTAGCAGACATGAATAGCGAATCATTCACTGTCATGACTCGAGAACAGACAAATCAGAGGGAGAAAGTGATGCAGCCTATCAAGAAATCTAAGGAGTAGTCGACAGCTATTCCCGTGATTGCAAAAAGAGGATCTCCTATCCCTACTTCATCTACACCAAAGGTGAGTCCTATCAATCCTGCCACCAAATTGCTTCTTATTTTCTCCTAAAGTGATAAGCCTAGAGTACTGAATGATGATGGCCTGTCCACTTCTGGGTCTTTTGATATTATTGATCATCTGAAAAAGACTAAGGTTCAAATCTCAGAGGCCGAGTATTATCAAACTCATCCCAAAGCTTTGCCAAAATGATTCAATTTGTTAATTCCCACTCCAAAACCACCTCTAAAGGCCTTTTACCTACTCCTCCTTCTACACCACACGCCTAGTCTGGTAGCCGCTGTCAACCTCGCCTAATGACAAAATCAAGCCTTTTTATGTAACACTTCTTATAGCTGGTCATAGGCTCAGTAATTATGTCATTGACTCAAGAGCCTCAGATAATGTGATGCCTACTAAGGTAGCTCATGCTTTAGGCCTGACCCTCACACGCACCTATGGATCCTATTACTCCATGGAGAGTAAAGAAGTGCCCCTGGTTGGGAGAATTAAAGATGCACAAGTAGCTTTTGCTGCTTTGCCCGAGAAGAAAGTGTTGGCTACCATCTTAGTGGCAGATATTCCCCCCTTCATACGGGATGTTGCTAAGTAGGAACTTCTGTAAGGATGTGGGTGGGGAAATCCAAATGGACTGGTCACATGCACTCGTGCCTAT